>OY787660.1:68085227-68685227 GCA_963678985.1 Spisula subtruncata
CGTGTATTTAAGTTGTGTCTTACGTACACTGTTGTTTCTGATACGTGTTTCTTTCCATGTCAATCATCTGGTATTGCATTCGAACGTACGAGTACATAACTATAAACTGGCACTAAATATAAAAGGTGTTAAACGATCAACGGTAAGAATGGTCACATCGAACCTCACCAAAACACAATATTTGTTATTTTTAAACGGAATTCGTAGAAGTTTTTACTTCACTGTCCAATAACTTTGTTCTTATCGTATATGCCTGGAAACCACTACACATTAAGACAGTTAGGTTTGGCCGCAAGTTATTATGGTATTGATCAAAATTCTCATCAGAAAATAAGCTCTATTTGTCTCGAAGAACAATCTTGTTCGTGTAGTTACAGGATGGTTAGTTCTGCATTGTATGCATCTACTAAGTATAGAGTAATACGCCTACGCAAGGACATTTTAAAATATGAACAAAATATATTGTGGATGAGTGACCTGGTCAAGAGGAAATGAAGATGGGTAAAACAGATGATGATTGAGATGTTCCATGAATCTTGCTGAATTCCCCGATAGATGGACACATCTGTTTGATGAATTGTGTTTCTTATCAAAGATTCTGCAAGTCTCGTACTGTAAGCAACACATTACAGTGTGCGTCTTAATACTTTTATGCATTTAACAATGAAACATTTTTTTAGAATCATTAGTGAATTGGTGTTAATGAAATGCAAATGTTACTGTACAGCAAATATATCGATGCTTTACAAACAAACATAATTGTGTTAATTCTACGTAATGCATTTAATTATTTTTTTTGTAATAAGCATTAACATGTTCTATCAGAGAATGGGAAATATGCCATAGGAAATATAAAAACCCCATGTATTGTACGGATCCAATGTAGTATAGTCGATATATTTATGATTTCATTGAAGAAAAGACTTACCCACTTTGTTCAGACTATATGTTTTGTGAACTTCTAACAATTCGAATAATGCGAAAAAGATATGTGTTCAATGAATATATTAACAGCTAGAGTAACTATGTTGTAAAGACATGTGTTGACCAGTGTGTTTGTGAATTATCCCCAAGATGAATGTACAATTCATCCATACAAAATAACGAGGTACAGTATGCCAAACATGAAAAGAAAAATGTAAATTTTGGATACCAATAATAATGTACCTTATTGTCATGAGTCTAGATATTGTTATACTCGATGTACGAATACATAAGAGCGTATATATCACTTCTGGTACAGTTCAGATTAGATATGCCAGTCTATATATTAATTCATATCTGCTTTGCATACAATGTTAGCCTAGTCTACGCATTTTTTGTGTTGACCTTGACAATTTAAGGAATATTTTAAGTACAAAAATGTATATTGTTCAAGGCGGAATCATATTGCTACATATGCGATTGTTCTCACATTGTTTCTGGAGAGCGTGGTGAGTACACGAGCTGGTACATAGTAACACACGACACGTTAAATGAACTACTTAATCAAGTCATTGTTGTATTTTTCCCTATGTATTGTATTCTTCATAGTAACGTACAGTGTGAGTCGAATGATACTTCTTTTCTGCGATATAGGAATGGTGTTATATATATACAATTATTAACTAACTTACTTCACCCACTTATAGTACCAAAGAGTCTCAATATTTCATAAAATTTGTTACATTGTACTCTGAACCCCCAGTAGGTGCTGTATAAGTGTGTGTTTATTTCGCTGGCTCTCAGTGCAAGCTTGCGATGTCAGACATTTTATTTCCATTTGATCTTTCGACATGTTATCTGCAAAACCATGGCTTGTAATTGCTGTATTGAATTACATTTATTTTATATTAGTTCTCATTATATGACGTAATTTGCAGTCTCCATGGACGATAGTTACGGCAATCAACTAAATAATTGTGAGTAATTACATTTTACTTTAGAAATCGGGTAAAAAATGTCAAATGTCAACAAATCGGAACGTGAGAAAAGTTGGGAAAACTGATATTTTTGGAAGACGGCACACTTTTGGTGACACCAAGCCACTGTGACGAATCGCATGACGTAAACAAATCGGTGGGAGAATTTGTTTTGCACTTGCTCCTTTTTATAATTCACTTGGTGCTGTATCTAAGCACATTTAAAGACAAGACCACTTAATATATATTCTGCTCAGGTTTATGTGTGCCCAGCAATATCATCGTTTTGTATTTTCGATTAACACGCATGTTGCATTCACATGTCGCATAATAACTAGTATGTCATGATTTATGAAGATGTAATCTTGACACTTAGTAAGTTTGGAAAAAGAAATACAAAAGAAATGTGCTATGTGCTATGCATTTGCGCAGGCATAATCGTTTACTTTACAGTCACGTGTAAGATAATAAATCTGACAATCCGCTGTCTTAGAATGAGAAGGTCGTAAGTACACAATCCGTATTTTGAGAAAACATGAAAAACTGTCTGGTATTCACTGTTATGCTTAATAAACAAGCGCTTTCATCTTCAGTTTGGTCAACATAACAAGTTCTGATTTGAATGAAACTAAGCCCATAAGAAGCACCTTGTAATGTAGCACTTACGATCTTCTCAATCTAAGCCAAGTGTGCATAGGAGTAGGAGGAACACCCGAAGGAGGAGTTGTTGTTGTTGACGACAATGGTTCGTAACAACAATAAAGACGTGTTGATATGTAAATAGTGTAATATAATTCTTATAAAAACCTATTGTTACCTAACATAACCGAGAGCATTATAAAATGATTCAATAAAATCTGGTGTACATATAAAGCAAACAATTAAATTCGAAACTAACACTACAGCTACAATGTACAACACTATATTATTGGAACAGCTTGGCTGTAAATACAGTATAGTATTAACATCAACCTTATACGTCGCTGGCTTAGAACCAAAAGGTCGTAACTACAAAATCGATATATTGAGAAATCAAGAGAAAACTGTCTGTAATTTACTCTTTAACTATGGGAAAACAGGTTTTTAAAACTTCAAATTGGTCAACATGACAATTTCAGAATTTCATGAAAATAGGCTCATAAGAAGCGCATTGTGAAGCAAAGTTCAAATATGTATGAGTCTTATAAGGTCGTAAGTAGTAGTTACGACCTTCTGGTTCTAAGCCATCGACGTGTAAGTACACAATCTCTGAACTCCTCGGCATTTATCTGACGCAAGTTCCTCGGACATAATAGGGAGTCGCCATTGCCACGGACTACTTTGTAATTCTAGTATGTAATCAAAATATAGTATAAGGTTATTAAAGCATGTTCATTCTAAGAAAATCACTGACATTTGGTTTGTTACGTCTTTAGTACAATCACTAAAACGTGAGACGTCTATGTATCAATATAATTCTCGTTATATATACATGAATCATCAGGTATTGTCACTTACGAATTAACAACTGAATTATTTTTTGTAAGCGAGGCATAGATGCTACATCGTAGAATTAATCCTTATAATTTCTCGGAAAACACTGGGTTATCCTGTCCCACCTTCTCAGTGGTTGGCGTCTCCTTAGGCTTTGCGACTTCTGGCACGGTTGGTATTGTTGGAATTGTCACAATTGCCTTTGGTTTACTGGCTGGCACATCTACACTGACTGGTTTAGTTGATAGGGTGAACTCGGTGCTAATTGGAGTTGGAGTATCGAAAACGCTGGATGCAATCTTGGTGGGTGGATCTACCGTATCGGAATCATAGACCCTCTTCTTCACTGCTGGCTTTGGTACAAACAGAATAGAAGCAATGCCAACATCGGCGAGCAAGAGGAGTATGGCTGAACCTACCAACATCGCCAGACAATACGGAAATCCTAAGTAGGAATGGTCCCGGTCTGTATCAAAAGAACTCAGTTTATGTCTGTACGCGCTGCCTACGATTTCGTAACATACCACGGTCAGAACTATTCCCGCTGAAAATAAATGTGTAATATAGTAGTAATAATTATACATGTGTTGTACTTTAAGCTCAATGATTAAAAAGGCAAACAAAGCTAGTGTAGTAAACGACATTTCGATCCAAAATCATTTCCTTCGTTACAATTTATAGACTTTTGTTAGAGCAAATGGTGACTTGGCTTGTATCTTGTCACACATTACATGTCACGTTACACCTCCAACGATAATGTAAACACCTAGCTATAACATGATAACTTAATTTAAATCTTGACAAACGTGCGCGCCTATCCGTAATTTGATTGACACGCTTAGAAGTGTGTATGTGCGTAAATAACCTGGTGAAGTGTCAGACAAATACATGTGTGCACGCTTAACACTGTGTCGTCACAGAAGTAGGTACCGACTTGCACGGCACTGTGAGTTTCTGTGAATGAAAGTACCAATGTACTGCGAGTATTGCAAATACCAGTGTTGATTGATTCTGGGCCTCCCTTTTGTTTTAACGGTTGTGTTGAAACATCGTTGGCATAGTATGTAGTTTCAACTGTAATGTTAAACGCAGCTTTGTAACATAATTCACATGGTTATATGTAGATCTATTTTGCTTTTAAGAAAGTGCATATTAACAAGATATCGATGGCTTAGAATAAGAAGGTCGTAACTACTACTTGCGACCTTATAAGACTCATACATATTTGAATTCTGCTTCACATGACGCTTCTTATGAGCATATTTTCATGAAAATCTGAAATTGTCATGTTGACCAAAATCAAGTTTTAAACATTTGTTTTTCCATATGTAAAGAGTAACAGTTTTCTCTTGTTTTCTCAATATATTGCTCTTGTAGTTACAACCGTCTAATTCTAAGCCAGCGATATATAGAGTTGCGTTGCTATACATTACTTAATATTTACTAATATATAACATGGATGTGTACGCAGTTGAAACTTATTCATTGGTGTATACCAAAAACATTAATTTAATCATGATATATGTCAAACACTGTCTGTTTGTACAGTAAACGTTAACGTTACAGACACGCGTTAGCTTGTGATTAATTGAAGTAAATCATATTCAACCATGAGGTAGAGACGTTAAGTCTTCATGCAGGATATTAAAGAGACGTGTTGAGATGCTTGTCTGAAGGGGTTTGCACCATTTGACAACGTTATTATAATTATCTTTTGTTCAGTGAATGACTGCGTTCCGAACCCTTGCCGTATGTCAGATGTGTTTACCCTATCTAGTTTTTTATGTACCAAAAATAACTTGGCAGTCCTTATAAACTTCAAATGTACTGATCCAGTCGTTAGTATTTAACGAATTCAGTATTGTCGGGTTCGATTTAAGGTCACACTATGGCACAGTTATCGGTAAGATAATGGTACAGCTCCTTTTATATTTTCTAGTTTTAGCATAAAGTGTCTCGGTGAACGATGGTTATGCGTTAACTTTTTTATGTATGATGTCCCACCCAACATATGTAAACATTTCATTTCAGTACATTTATAGAAGGCAATCTGGTATCTACAAATTTCTGGTTTGACAAGTATACGTACTTCAACATATACATTGCAATGTGGAACATTTGTGTGCATTTATTTACCGTAAAAGTTGTTGTTCAAGATCAACATTGACTATACATGTACATGCATGTATTGTTCAACATGTGTCGGGGTTGTTACAGAATGATACTTACCTGATAAAGCCGATAGGACAGCTGAGAGTACAGTCAGTTTGACGTTATGTTTCCGGCGCCTCAAAAACAATGCTCCTTGTACCAGGACACCAAACAAGGACAGTGATGCTGCAACTATCGTCAACGTTTGCTTGCATACTAACGTATGGTAATAGAAATCTGAAAGAGATTAAACAAGTGTAAGGACATAATAGGGTGCGTTAATTTTCATTAACAGTAGCTACTAATTTACGGGTAACTATTATCAAGAACATTAATTCTAGTGATTTAAATCATATCGATATACGCCAACCAAAATCATTGTAATTTCATAATTACAACATTTCAATAATGACCCTCTCTCAAACATCAACCTCTATCTATAACAACACTAGTGTTTACTTTAACTATAAATCATCTAAACCGCGTAGAGCAGCAACCTCTATACAATAGTCAATTGTAGCAGCTCCCAAGGGTTCTGCTTTTCACATGATGCATTGTAGGCCTTTAAATTAACTTACACACGTAAAGTACCAATTAAATAGTTTAAACAATGAAACTCCAATATGAAAGTTCATGACTCCAGTGCTAAATCCGTACATGTATCATTGTTGCCCTTGAAACGTCCAGCGTCCATTACTGACATGATTTAAATCAGGATTATAATTAATTGTCCACTATCTCTTAATTTGTTACGATTCAGTTCAGTGTTGATAAATTGTTGAATGTGAACATAACTTTTTTGTCCTATTTTTTCGTATATACATTTGCATACCACAACGATGTTAACACAGCTGGGTGAGTAGAGGGAGATGTAATAAAACTAAATTTTATACATTTGTAACCATTTTGTATAAGATGTCTTAATGTAGTTTGTGCATAACTCAGAATCTACCAAGCATTTGCATGTTTCTTAAATTGTTAAACCAGTTCAACAGGTTTTTACAATACGGCTCTCGCGTAGGACGGGATACGCAGTATACATGCGTTGCTAAAAAACGCCTAATGTATTTTCTTTCGTCAACAATACGAAATCTTGTTACACCGAAATGCCTTCTTTTCATGGGGAAAACAACTTCATTTATCTCGGAATGTAACAATAACAAATGCCAATATAATGATACGTATTCTACATGCTATTGTGTGTGGCAAGTAACCACAATGTCAACGGTTTAAAGGCTATGCTTTACTCCTTAAATTACATCTGGAGAAATATCGTTGCTGCAAACCAAAATAATGATAACGCGGCGTAGAAGATTAGTCAAATTGTGAAAGCATCGACCAAATTATGAAGTTCATTGCTTCTGATCGACATTGAGCTACGGATTGCAGCGCATATCGAGCAGAACGATACAGATTTAGAAGACTAAACTAACAAGCCATACTAAAAATATAAAAAATACATAAAATAAAAATATATTGATGGCGATACATATGATGTTTCGTATTGTTGGCAAAGTACGTAATAAAAACTATTTTCTTAGAGGTTTGCCAATAGTTCTACACTAATGGTAAGAAAACAATTACAATGACTAACGTTACATGGTACCATTAGCTGTTAGGGTAAAATGCACAGACAATATCCATTCAGCAACCAATGTAACACTCGTCAAACGATACATATAAATATGAAAATACTATGTTTGTATCATGTATGTTGTAGACTCTAAAATGATTTTGAGGTAATAAAGCTATTTATATGGTAACGAATGTTGCAATCGCTATAGTGAATGCATTCACCAATTAAAATTAAATGATATATCTAATCAACGACTACATCACTCGTCAATGAATGAAACGATTGCATAGATACAATCGGAAATTATGTAACAATCGTCAATGAATATGAAATATTGCAAGGAAGGTTACATTCGGGAAAATTTGCAGTGCATATTCAAAGGAATGTAATCTCAACCCAACCATTATAACACACATGACACAATATTTAGAATGCCAATTATTGAAACCTTTCATGAAAATAAAAACGCATGTTGCATACAGATGAGGCTAATAAGTAGGCAGACAATAAAACTGCTTTAATAACTTGATTATATATTCATATTTCTATGAATAGCAAAGTGTCAGCTAAATATAAGTATGATGGCTGTAATATTCCAAACCAAGTTTTAATTAACCCGTCACATATACAGCGCCATTTGGGTTCATTCAACTGTTGACGATGCCTGTACTCAGTAGTATTTTCTTATTGGTTTAAGAAAGAGAACGTATTCAGTAGTTATCAGAAATAATGCATTTAAGGTGTTGACGTGCGCACGGTTACTTTTGCTAAGCAATTGTATCAGTGTTTTGAAATGCATAAATGAAATGGTCTAAAGTTGCAACTTTATGCCTTAGATTCTTCAAAAAATATGAATTGTTGTGTATGTTTACAGTATAAATTTAGCATAATACATATAGATGTGGTTTTTTTTAAATCGTTGAATGACGATAGTCATGAATTGTGAATAACTGTGTATAATAATAACAACATTCGCACGTTAATAACAGACATAATGAATTAAATAGCGCAAAAATAATAAGTATACGGCACGTGTATAAATTTAGTAAATGTCAAAATGTCATTTAATAATAAGCTTGCCTGAGTGTTGTTTAAGGCATATTTGAAATTGTACTTTTATGTAGAAAAAATCGCTGACGTGATAATAAAATGTCATATTTTTAATGAAATCTTGAAACGTATGGACGTCAGGGTGAAGGTTGAATTCAATGTCATTTCAAGGTTTGGAAAATTATATACAACAATGTTTCAAAATAAAGACATTGTAATGAGCGATGGCGTTTGTCAAAACAGCTGTTTAAACTTTATTAATTGTGGTTTTATTGAAATGAGACGGAATCTGCATGGATACACGACGCATGCGCGGTGAGTGCATGGAATATTTTATTCCGCTGGTTTGTCAGTACTAAGAATTAGATTGCCCATGAGTCATCATTTTACAGGTGAAAGTCGGCGATGCAATTTAATTATTCATCATTGTGTATGATTTATTTGTTTTTCTACATTTTGATGAATGTATTTGCAATAAAATTAGACTTTATGCTTCGTTGTGGTGTTAACATTCACGTTGTTGTTGGTTTTAATTTCCACATTGTTTTCGGTGTTTATACACTCATATACCATCGACGGGGACCTTACTAGCTGTCTTGTACATTCCTTAGCTAGACTTTTAATTTTCTTATATTGAACAGAGTGACTGACAAAAATGTTGTTTTAATAAATTGTGTATCGAGAACCGTATCTTAAATGACAGAAACATTATGCAGTAATATGCGATATATAATAGATATTAATCACTTATCTATACAATCCACACAAACAGAATACCTCGGTAATATAACCACCCTAAAATACAGTTCATTGTTTAACACGTTATTCAACCTGATGATTCTGACGTGTGGTCATCACAATGCGACCTATCATCTCAAACAGTTTTATTAGTCGTAATTGTAAAACTTCCTTAACATGAATGTACGTTGCAGTTATCCCCCCGCTGTCCGATATGCTGATGCCATTTCCTGAGCATGTTTTGCAAGGATGCTTTCATATAGATAAAGGTCTATAAATGCTTTCCTAGTCGAATACAGCCTGTGTTTGGGCATTGCATGTTTCATGCCACAAAATTAAGCTATTTGAAAGCACAATGTAATTGCTTCTTTCAATTTAACGTGTTGCTATTTTGCTGTTTGTGTCAGTGTTGAAACAATTATGTTCATTCGTCATTTTGAAGTCGTTCCTTAGTAAAACAAATGACCTTACCAACTTCAGCAACTGTCGATTGTCGCACTTTGCCTTGGACGAGTTTCTCTCTTTCCACGTTATAAATTTCACTAAATGTGTTAATATCACATACGCTTACACCGCTCAAGACGTGACATGTTCTTCTGTAAAATAAACTATTCCCATGTTCCAAGTTTCCATCCACTTCTATGAGCCATCCTGGAGCTCCTATAGAAGCTGCCTGTATAAGGAACGCGATTATCACTAATCCTGCAGTAAGCTTTCTTAACGAAGACTTCCCCATTACTTAGTTTAAAATAACCTAAACTCGAAAATATCCGCACAAACGTCCTTTTTGCCCTTGACAAAGTGTACGAAACGAAACTCCGTTTATTCACCGACCTTTAGTAACTTTTAAATAAATTATTATTTTCTGATGCATTAGTAAAGAATTTAATCCAAGTGGTTAATTTTGCAATTGAAATTAAATATTCAAATGAGAGGATGTATTTTGTCACACGGCTCTAATTGCGTTGCCTGAGGCAAATGAACGCACTATCTATGGTTTTAAAGTTATAATGGATTACATTTTCTGTATACATGCGACACTAGCCGTTAACGCATCAACTAATACGTACAAATTCGTTGTCTACTGAGTATAATTAATGGTATTACACTGCTAATAAAATGTAGGTAATTGCTCGTATCAAAGTGACTTATTGACGCTGTTTTATTTTGTAGCCTTGCCAAATAACCAAATTGATAATTTACACAAATTCAATGACTATCTCATTATTGAGGAATTATACTGAACATAAAATCAAAACAAAGACGTGTAACATGTGCATATGCATATGCGTGCACGTGTATATTTATATTTCCCAATAAGGGTATTTGTAACGTATATCCGATACGCGCAATGATTTTGCGCATCTACTTGTCACTGATATTCACTGGATCGATTTTTACCGGGTTATAATCGTTGTCCTTCAAGCATATTAAATTTCAATAACCTCAAACTGCTGTAAAATGCTACAGTTGCTTTAATACTCTGGAGTTAAATATCGTGGCTGAGTGGTTTATGTATTCAGATAGGCGATGTAGCAAAACCCAACAATAGTCGATCCTGGTGAGCTAACAGCAAGTGAAAATATGGTTGCTGAATGCATACCGGGTGATATCCTTGTCAGTAGGAACAAGGTGTAGTCTGGTTCCCTGTACTATAGTATTTTAGTACCGTAGTGATATAGGGGAGGTAATCCAGACTAGAACAAGGTGGTGTTGAGGGGTACGAATGGGGTGAACTATTGTGGTTAACATGTTCCAAGTGGTGATGAAAGATACACAGAGTAAAATATTAAGTAGCTGATGCCAAACAATTTCTCGGGACTACTTTTCAAACCAGGACAACACTAGCATGTTTTAATTAAAATTATCCTGCACAATTGATGTATAACAAAACAAAATTGAAAGGTCTAATTTTGCAAGACATGACATTAAAAAGGAACATGTTGTTTTAATCCATATGTGATTTTTGCTTTAGAACAGGGTGTGCTTGTGCAATATGCACTTGATGTCATATTGTCTATCAATAAGTTTCAATAACTAGTATTCTGATCGAACTATTGTATCATGACCACCTGTATTGTTGCACTGTGCTAGACGACATTAGGTCAGTAAGACTACTCATGTAGGAGTATTCAGTACACCAAGAATGCTCACATTGAACTTTTGCTTTTTTTGTTTTCTATGTATTGTTATTTTATAATCGCGCTTTGTTTATTCATATGGTATTTAGTAATAACAATAAAGTAAACAAATATTTTGACATATGCGAACATGTCGGAATGTTAATCAGTGTTTCTAAATCTGAATGTTCCGATGAATGTCGGCATGTTTCGTGTAGTGTCGGAATGTTTCCGACCAATACTAGTAGCACGAGCTGATTCGGACTGATTGTTTCGACATTGGTCGATATACTATCGGAGTATTGGTGAAAAATGTATGTGTCGATATCTGTTATAAGCCCTTTCAACTGAATACATATGCAAGTAAAATTATTAAGTATGATTATAATTATATAGACATGATGCAAGAAATTCATTTCTTGACTTAATTAATGGATAGTTTATTAGACCATGTCCCAGGTCTTGAAATTTGAAGATCGATTACCAAAGAGGTGAACAGATCCAACAATGATTTTCGGTTAGCTTGATATCTAAGCTGTCCGAAATCAGTTGATAGACTTGCGGGACATTTTGCCAAATGACCTTTTGGGGGCCATCTTTAAAGATGGCCGCCGTTATTTTATGCAATCAGTGGGGTTAGGAAAACTTCGATGTTTCCTCACTCACAAGGGCTATCGGCTTGTAATATGTCTTAAAATGTTCACAATTGAACCGCACATGTGATAATATATAAATATAAATATTATAATATGCTTATTAATTAATAATTTTTGATTTTGTACGGAAATAATGATATTTTTCGATTTTTGTCGTTAATTTTTCTCTTTCAAATCGGAACTGACTGCGTATTTGACTATTTGTTGATTGTTATATGCAAAGGATGGTTCTAGGCGTCCATAATAAACATTACATTGACAGATTTTTATTTGAAAATCCTTCATTAGCCAGGAATATAGGATAACTGAAAGTTGATTAATAGTCACGTCTATAAATGGGATAATTAGGTTATACCCGGCATTGGATTGTAGAGTAATTTTTTGGGGTTTTTCTGTTAGGGAATTTGTTGTAATTGAATAATATGAATAAGGCCAAACTGGTATCATTGAGTTTTTTGTGAAAATCAAGATGGTGTCCAAGATGGCCGCCAAAATTCAGATAAACAACCAGAGGTGCCAGAAATTAGGATCAAATCGCTTTTTTGCAGATTGGTTGTAGTTCAAATGTTTTAAACATAATTATTTTTTTATATTTAATATTATTGATTGAGTTAGTTGATGTAAAAAGGCATCCGCGATGGCTGGAATCAACATGTTGGCTAAAATGACAAGTTGTTAGGAAAGTAATTAATCACACTTTAAGTTGAAGTGGTGTTAAATTAATTGTTGAACTGTAATATGTAAAAAATGCTCCAAGAAATTTTTTAGTTTTAAGCATTGAACCATTAGCTGATTCATAATGGCGGACAAAATGCCTTCCCAAATCAATTAAATATTGTGATAGTGGTCCATAGAAGTTACAAATTGATACTTTTGTGATCGATAGCAGTGTAAATTTGCAAACATAATTAGTGGTGATCAACTTATCCCGTTTAAAATGGTATCAATGAAGGCTGAAATCATAATTGTGACAAAATGGCCGCCGCATACAAGTATGTCAAACTGAAAAATTGCATTAAAACATGTATCGTAATAGAATGTGTTAATGTGATTACTGCTATAGGTTAACAACACATATCTACTGTAACATTTGAACACTTTGTGTGCAGTATATTTGATATGACTTCTAAGATGGTTGCCAACCATGTATGTTCAAATGGGAGTGGTATTCAATACTGATCTTATCTAATTTGAGAATAAGGATAGCCACGTAGTCACATCGCCTGTAACTGACCAAGTGTTTACTATGGTGTTATCTGGTTGGCTGTCCTTATCCTTAAGTCAAGTACGATCAATATTGTATGCCACCAGTACTGATTGTCCAATGAATGCTGGGTTGGTAACGTGGTACGGTATATGTATTTTATTTACACATTACCGTCAAAGAATAGTAGTAGCTCATCTGCATATACATTAAACTCGACGCATACACCGAGTTCACAGTAGCACTATCAATATGCTACAGAAGCGATCAGCTCACCATTACACTTATCTACCGATCACCCAGGCAGTGACCCACCATCATCAGCAAACCAGCTTTTATGGAAGAGTCAGCCACCCCCACCCTGCCTACCCAACATCGACAAAATGGCTAACAGGCGGCATCAACTTACCAGATATCGACTTGGAAACTGGCATGATTACAGACAACACAAACCATCGACATACTTGCCCAATATTTATTGACACGGTCACAGAAACAAGGTCAGAACAATTTGTCAACTTCACGACAGGGGTAAACAACAAACTTATCCTGTTTATAACCAACCACTCGAACCTAAGACAATGTTGTACAACACTATCTTGGGTTAGCGACCACAGCGCTGTAATTAAGGTGGCGAGGATCACACCGACAAGTAGGAATGCCCCGACAAGAACGACACTTTTGCGGAAGAAACTAATATTACCATCATAAGCATGGAAAAGCTTACAGATATCCAGTCATTATACAAACCAAGGCAAGTCAAAGTCATCCTTCAAGCGGAGAAGTTCAGATACCAAACCACCCAATGGCAACAAGATTAGCTGGATTTACCAAAAATCGGATCAATCGAAGCAGCTTCGTACACGAAACCAAGAAGTTAGACAAAGAATGTGCACCTGATTTGACCATAGCAAGTACACCTCGTGGCAGGGATGATATAGTCAACCAATTAGCTAATGATCTGTCTGCAGTAACTGTGAGACTCAAAGTCCCTCAACTCGAGCCGGGCAAGCAAGAAGATGAATGTGTTCGAAGGAGCCGAGGAGACGAGATCAGTCATGGAAGTCCTGACAAACAACAACACACCAGAACTAGCCAGAATGCTCTGAACCTTAGTACTCACTGCAAACTAGCCATACAGTGGATTCCTGTCCTCTGTGGAGTGCCTGGGAATGAAACAGCAGATGAATTGGCAAAACTGGGAGCACAGTCAGCACAACCACCAGTACCTGTGAGATACTAGTATAAAGAGAAAGTTACCATTATCAAGAACTTCACAAGACCAAGACAAGAGGCTGATCCCTACCATCGCCTTAACAGGTCAGAACAAGTGATTATGGTACGACTACGCTCAGGGCACAACAAGCTGAACCATCACATGTATCGGAAGTACAAATTGGTGCCGTCTCCGATCTGCCCAAGCATGTCCTCTAAAGATGCAGAAGACACAACCAGGAGCGAACTGCAACGTGGCCCACAAACACAACTCTTCAGGGGAAGCTCTATGGAGACGCTGATGATCTGCAGAAGACCAGAAAGTTCATCGCATACACTGGGATGATAGTGTAGGACGAACGACTGAGGTGAGGACAAACTGGATGCGAGAAAGAATATAACTGGTCACGGCCCGCATGAAGCAACGCTTCCAAACAACATACACACAAGTTTTTAAATTAGTATACTCCCATCAGACTAGAACGTCACACCCATCATCAAAACGGGAGACCAATTTATAGCGAACTAACAACTACTGGTCCATCTCAATCAAGTCTGCGTTAAGTGAACTGGTCGAGCACACACCGTTACTTCAAAGGCAGATCATGGCCCTTCTTGACACATTTTAGATACAAGCTGACTAACAACATAGTTCAGGAAGATATTCACTGAGAGCCAGCTGCATTCAATTTCCAACTACAACTGTTACCTAGATGGTGGAGATCAGATTGGCCGGTCATTTGGGACTTCAACTAAGCCTTCGGTATAAGGAGAGGCAAGACAGCAAACTGAATTATTAAAATATCAGTGGAACCTGCTGGGCAAGAATAGTACTAGTACAGAACCCAACAAGTACTGGTCGGAGAACAGTCCACCAACACAGCACCAGTCACACTAGGCGTACCTCAGGGATCAGCCATTTGACCACTTTTTCTGCTGTATATCTACCACCTTCTTATTCATGCAACATCTACAGACCATCTGCTTGCTGACGACAACCTCTTGAACAGGGTAATTACTAAAGAAAATGCTTAAGCCTAACAAGATGACATGGACTACAGCAATGAATTGAGGGGGGGGGTCCATGGTTAATGTCATTTAATGCTTACAGGAATATGGTCACCCGCATCACTAGGAAGAGAACTCATGTTAAGACGCCGTTTTTCAACCACAACAGCATGACACGCTACAAGTTGTGGCAGAGATACGTACACCGGGGTATACATAGATGAGGTATCCATGAGTACCAATGTGAGGAAAGCCTACAACAGCATTGCCTTCTTCTGGACAAACTTGACAAGCTATCGAAACAGATAAGGGTACGATGCTACCAGACACATGTCAATTCAATCAAAGAATACGCAAATTCGACAAAGGATCAACCAGGGCAAATATAAGTCAACTGGAGGCAGTTCAGCATATTGGACGCAATTCGTCAAACAGCACAACAAGCAACATCAGGCAGATCATTGGTGACTTTGGTTGGAAACTCTAGAACCAGATCCATGAGTATTTTCGACAGCGATTATGCCTTTCGAGGGGTCTTATTTATAGTGGATAATCATGATTATTTGTTTTTAACAAAACTAACTCGCCGCTCACACGATCTTGTAATTAAATATCACTGGTACGATAATGCCCAATACGACGACCATATATACTATACAGAAAGAAAAATAATCTACAATTAATGCCCCACTTGTGTAATGTTAAGTGGCCATCTCTGTTGCCATTTTGAAGTTGAACCATAATGACTGTCTGATAAATATAATTTTCAATACAAATAAAAACTATTTGAACACACTATACGATTTTAATAAAATATGCTTATTTAGCAATTATGATGACCATTACAGCGGGTAGTTGATTTCTTAGTATGCTAACAATTAATAATGCTATGATTGAAAAGATACTATTTTTAACATATACACAACTGCCAATTAGCAACAATAGTAATTTATGTAACTAATCTCTTGCACCACCGACATATTTCCTGATTTTGGGGGCCATCTTGGACGCCATTTTGAATAAGGCAACGGGTAAATTGAGTCGAATCTAACTTTTATTTGAATGTTTGTTAACTATTTTAATTCCGATATCAACAAATAGGATTTAAATAAATGTTTTAATAGAATATATCAATATGTCAATTATTGCGGCCGTTGTAACTGCTATTTTGTTTTCAGCCGACATGGATGCCATCCCACAATATCTTAATCGACGAATAACGATATATATAATATAAATACATGTGTTAAAAACATTTTAACTACAACCAATCGGCAAAAAAGTCATTTGTAACTAATTTCTGGCATCTCTGATTGTTTTTTCTGATTTTGGCGGCCATTTTGGACGCCATTTTGATTTTCACAAAATGCTCAATGATGCCAGCTGGGTATCATTCATATTCTTCAATTGCAACGTATTCCCTAACAGAAAACTAAAAAATATTTACAATACAATCCAATGTTGGGTCTAACCTAAATATCCCATTTATAGACTATTTTTAAACTTTTAGGTATCCAATATTTCTGGCTCATGAAGTATTTTTAAATGAAAATTTGTCAATGTAAAGTTTATTATGGACGCCTAGAATCAACCTCTGCATATAACAACCAACAAATAGTCAAATACACACTCAGATCCGATTTGAAAGAGAAAAATTAACGACAAAAATCGAAAAATATCATACTTTCCGTACAAAATCAATAATTATTAATTATTAACCATATTATAATATTTATATTAATATATTACCACATGCGCAATTTAATTGCAAAAATTTTAAGACAGATCACAAGCCGATAGCCCTTGTGAGTGAGGAATAATCGAAGTTTTCCTAAACCCTCTGATTGCTTTAAATAACGACGGCCATCTTTGAAGATGGCCGCCAAAAGGTCATTTGGCAAAATGTCCCGCAAGTCCATCAACTGATTTCGGACAGCTTAGATATCAAGCTAACCGAAAATCATTGTTGGATCTGTTCACTAATTTGGTAATGGATTTCGGTCTGTCACATGGACTATATGTGAGGTTTAACAGTCGTGTGATAAAGACTGATGAATTGTTTGGAATGTCAGAAACAGTCACAAGAGCTTGTCCGTCTATTTCCGCATGCAATATTCGCGTACATATGTACGGATGTATCTGCGAATATACCGACATGTAGTCTTACTTTATTAAATTGCAACCCTGTATAGCTTAGCTAATTTGACATTAGTTTGACCTATTGATTAGCATAATTTAACAGTCGATATATTGTCTACGTTTACAACACCGAGTCTATGTTTTTATAATCGGGGAGTATCACGAAGAAGCCCGAGATGTAATACAAACACAAATCTGAAATACCGACATCACATGATTTGCTTGAAGAAATTGATTTATTCGAAGCAAGAACCTTGTAATATATTATTGCATAAAGGTCAGGCTCAGGTCAAATAGCCAAGTTATACAACAGTAAGATGGCGCGTACACATACGGTTTATAAACAGTAATACAAGTATCTCCATTAATTAAGATACGCATAATGACTTTCAATTACAAATGCTCGCTTACGTTTATTTGTGTGCGTGGTAATTAATTGAATCATGCAATTAATACCATCCCATATGTAGCACAATCACTATGCTAGTTAGAATAAAATTCATTAAAATTTATCTAATCGAGTTAATAATAATTACTTCTTCCCAAGATCGGGAACACTAATTTTTTCATTTTTTTTCTAATAATTATTCAAGTTTCTTATCATAATAAGACGTTTTACAATTATAAGAAACCCGTAATGTATGCTTTTAAAACATTGCAGGCTTGCATCAGTCAGTTGCATCCACGGGGATGAGTCGGTTTTTACTTTTGGTTTGTCAAAAGGCCCTGAGGCGGTTAGCTGATGGTAAAATCTCCGGTATTTCCCAGCCCCTGACAAATAAATTTTGTCCTCGAGGTATGGGTTTGGAGAAAAAATCCCAACTGTAAGATAAAATTACGACCGTTTCCACTGCTATCCCTCGCCCCCCCCGGGGTTCAACTGACTTTGGCATTATGAGGTACTGTCGAACACGGAAACTGAGTTCACACATTCTAAATCGTGATAAAGGAACTGCATTATTATTATTGATGTGTTTTCTTATTAATTCAATTAACCGCAATCTTAATACATTGCCCTGTTTTTGCTTATTAATAGTCAGCTAATTGTAAACGATTAATAGGCTGAGTATGTTAATGTGTCAACGTTTTTACATCGTACATTTAACAAATTCATATCTCTCCCAAACTCTCTATTCAAAGAGTGCTAACGTATTTAATACCAAGTGTAGTGTAGCCTATTAAACGATACAAATTGCTGAATTAGGAACGTATTAAATGGTTGGCACATGTACACAAGGACGAATTGTGTTGTCAACTGTCAAACTCATGTAAGTTTACATCTGCATAAAGCAGATTATACCATAAAATCACAATAACCAACTTTGTATTAAATACATCAGCATTGCAACAGACAGCACCATGTTTATTATGAAAGCTTGTGTGCACACACATTGCACAAACTGACACGATGTTCAGTAGATATTATGGAGTCGTACAATCATCTTAAACATTTATGTAACTAGTAAAAGACTAATAAACTCCATCGAAAGCTTTGACCGAGCCCCGAATCATCTACGGAATGCTTGTTTTTTTGTACCTCGTTGCACACAACGGACGTGACAGGCGATTTCCGGCAATATTATGTTATGGGGTAATGCTTCTGCAAAACAGTTGCAACCACATCCCGTTATAACAGTCAAAAACTGTTTTGCTGTTGAAAAAACTGACTTGAATTTCAAAACAACAATATCTGCAGTTTATGACTAGACACTAAGTACAAAATGTAACCTTCTATACATTCAATCTCTTAACCACCCAACGACCTTTCAAGAATGGTCAAGAGGAAATTTTTAAAAAAAATCAGTCGAATCTTTTATATATTTTATAAGATCTTCTATACGAAACGGTGTGATTTAGTTATTCTGAAGGAATGAACGTGTGTCCAATTTGTAAATAAGCAAATAAGGTATGGTCTCAAATAGTTCGCATGTCCTAGATATTTTAAGTAACACAAACACCTATATTTAAACTACCGTAATTTTTGAAATATATAGTTCGGATCGTTTTCCATTTAGGACATAAAAGTAGAACATCTTTTTATTAGTGTCATAATCACTTAATGGTAAAAAATGAGTGGTAAACATTGTTTCGTAACAGCTCGTGTACGCTCGTGTAAAAATGTAGAGTAGTGTATAAGGGTCGTCTATTTCGTAACTTTTTCGTAGCCAACGTTGAAACGAGACGTTTTGCATGAGATAACAAGTACCTGTACTCCTAAGTATAATATCAATTAGTGTAGAAACCTCGTCTTCTTCAGGTAGTCAAGTATGCATGTGTTTATATCAATGACACAAAGTATACAAAGGTCGTCTACTGCACTAGAAACATTCAACGGAAACATTTTACATGCAATAAAATGCGTATTCTAGTGTCTGCGATGCCAATGTAAATGTTCCATGTGTACTAAAACTTGCAATGTTTCATAGTAAATGGTTATGGGCCTTTACTTCAATAGTTTGCTATTTATGTTTATTGGTATTTAAGCGTTTTACAAGTTCCGCTAATCACTTCGTTATAAAATAATGTTTTTTATCATTATAAGTAGTATAATTAATACGCCAGATACGTTGTATAAAAATATCTTATATTTGCATAGTTACTACCTTTTAATTACAACGCCGAATAGAATTGTTAATTAAGTGATGTATTATTTCTTGTCTTGGTATCTTTACAGATGAGTGTATAATTCAAAACAACGTTAAAAAAGTAACATTTGGTTACATATATTGAAATACCTAATGTTTTAAATACTCGAATACTCGTTGAAACCTTTTTTGTGGTGTTGTCATATACAAGTATTGCATCAGCGATAAATTAAGCTTGAGCAATTATAAATACCGCGCCATGTCTCTATTCGTACTGCTTCCGTATCGTGTAACGCACTTTTATGAAAAATAGAATAATAATAAAAAATCACCTCGTGGAAAATGTTATGCTTTCTGCAAAGTAAAATATATATCTTTTCTGTCATGTTTAGTGTGCATTGAGAAACAGCATTCATTTTGCTTTACGTTAGACCTGCCGTCCACTAGGACGCCGAAGAGTTCCCGAAACTGAATTTCACCTTTTCGTGATGGATCGGGATGGTTCGGTATGTCTTCGGGTGTTCTTGAACCCATCCGCATCATTCTGCAAAGCTTCTTGAACCCATCCGCATCATTCCGCAACGCTTCTGGAACCCATCCGCATTATTCCGCAACGCGCATCATTCCGCAACGCTATTCGAACCCATCCGCATCATTCCGCAACGCGTCTGAAACCCATCCGCATCATTCCGCAACGCTTCTGAAACCCATTCGCATCATTCCGCAACGCTTCTGGAACACATCCGCATCATTCCGCAACGCTTCTGGAACACATCCGCATCATTCCGCGACGCTTCTGGAACCCCTCCGCATCATTCCGCAACGCTTCTAGAACCCAACCGCATCATTCGGCAACGCTTCTGAAACCCAAACCGCATCATACCGTAACGCTTCTGGAACACATTCGCATCATTCCGCAACGCTTCTGGAATCCAGCCGCGCATCATTCCGCAACGCTTCTGGAACCCATCCGCATCATTCCACAACGCTTCTGGAACCCTTTTGCGTCATTCCTCAACGCTTCTGGAACCCTTCCACATCATTCCGCAACGCTTCATAAAGCCGTCGGGACCAAAAATCTTCGGCATCTAAATTTTAAAAGTTTAACATTTTGACACCGAAAGTCTTTTTCGGTAGTGCACCGGGTCGTTCGGGTACCCATCGGCATCCACTCCGCATCATTGGGACGCCTTCTGCGAAGCTTCGTAATCATTTAGCCATCCCGAACGATTCCCAAAGGAAAGCTTAATTGATGATTAGGATACATGCCGGATAGTTAGAAAATGTACAAGTTGATCACGGAAGGGATGCCGAGACGTCGCCGTATATCCCGATTGACAGCGGAAACAATGCCGTCAGTTTGCCGATAAGTTGAAATAGTAGATGTACATCGGTAACCTTTCGGTTTCACCTTTCGGTAAGCTATCGGCACCGATTCGCAAACCCTTCCGCATAGTCCGCAATGTTACCGCATCCTTTCCGCACGATCGGGAAAAAATCGGGACTAAGTCCTGAACTGTCGGCACTCAGTCGCGATTCTTTCGTCTCCTTCGGATAGGCTTCGGCATTTATAGCGCATGTGGACCGCAACCATTTGTAAATCGATCCCCGAATACTTACCGAATAAGCAACAGGACAACGGTCCGACCATTTTTATTAATAAATGATCCCGAAGTGACCAGATTGTAATCGGCATCCATTCCGCCATAGCATCTGGGTCTAGTGGACTGCACAAGTATTTACAAATGTAATGTACTATACTTATGTTTATGTCATGTTTTCTTGTAATTCAAATAAACTTCACTTGAAATATCTTAAAAACATAGTATTTGAAGCAGAAACATTTTGTTCTTAAGTCATAAATTCAATGTAATTACCATATCATAAGTTTGACTTGTCCTTGTCATCACTAAACAATGGCTTAACGTGGAAGTAGGTTTGACGTCGTGTATTTCCACGAATTACTATGATTCGTCCAAAAAAGGTAACAGAGCGGTTACCAATCTAGGTCATGTAGTATTGTTTAATTCACTTTGTGACACGATTAACTTACGAAACATAGCTTAGTTGGCTATTCCATGCGTTTCCCTTATATGAGCAACAGTTGTCATGTTGTATAACGTGTACTTTTAGATTGTTTATTATTTATTCTCGTTCGTTAACACTTTTTGTTTTCGTTTCGGAAGATGTGTTTTTAATAACGGAAAAGCTTCCGTTGTAACGGAAAAGGTTCCGTTGTAATCGTATTGGGTGTAGCTAGGGGTGTTAACGGTTTTACTATTTTGGATACTTTGCTTTTAACAACATACACACTCTATTGGCCCGTTGCAGAATGCAACCCCAAGGAAAATGTCTCATTGAGCTCTACCATGGTTTTTTCTTTAACTTTATATTGATTTTGTCATCCTAGATGTTCTGCTGTCCTACACGCTGTCCTAACTTTTACGGGTTGCTTGTGTCTACGAATGCACTGTTGGCAAGCGATCATTGCGATGTCAGAGTCATGTTACCTATGCTTTAGGATCGATCAGAAATTATTGAACCGGTCGAATATGGGCGTTATTACGCAACTATAAGATTACTTAACTTAGCCTTTACATGCACAATTTATACTTATGATTAGTAGGCAAATGATTTCTATAAGGTTCGCAGATTAGTGTAACGGCAATTTTTCATCAGAAAAAATATATAAAAACACGAAGTCCCTTGTATACGATATTTTTACACCGTAACAAACGCGTCTGTAAAAGGTTTATGGTCATACCATTAATTGTTGCTACTCATGATGTCATTCTGACGTGACGAACATATAAGCAGATAAATTAGAGATAGTGTTGTATAGTTGCTTGGTGTGAATGAACTCAAGTCTAGTCGGTCGCTTGTCTTTGCTTACAATTAACATATTCGCTGATAAATACATGTTTACTGAAACAACAGCCTACAAACTCCAATAGTAGTAGAATTAATAAAGTTGGCCAGAAACTATACTTTAGTCTTTTTTCTAAATTAATTACAAATGATGTGTCATGGACGAATTATTAAACGTAAACACATTGATATATCCAATTAATTTAATAATATACCAACAAATATGGAAACGTTACAAAAGGCAAAATCAATGTAATTCTCAACAATTGATGCTCTAAAAAGAAGACATAGCAAATAACTGTGGTCGATCTGAGAAGTTATTCGCATCAAACGAAAATAAGAGGCAATATATAAATATATAACTTCAATAGAAGACTTATACCGTCCATAAGTTGGTCGTCTGTGTTAATAATCTTTGGCAACCGAACAGTTTTTTCATTATTTCCTTCATATTGTGGCCACTGACCTAACGCCAGACACATTAATATCGCCAGTAGAAATCTGCATAATGGAATAGATCCTAAATAGAAAGTTGATAGGATAAGTGCCGGGCCACAAATAGCGAATCCATTGCCAACTGTTCTGTGAAGCTGCTTATTTAGACGAGATGAAACGTCTTGGAATCACGAGTTAGCAAAACGATATTATAACAAATGGAACAGAGAGGAAGCAGTGTCAGAAACATCACACCATGGAAAGCATAAAAAAGTTACATAACCAAACATGCGATCACTCCCCGAATCTTACAAGTGTGTGCCGGACGTAGGTTGGGTGCAACTCGGGACAACCCGTTAAATTTATAGTTTTATTCAAACATCCGCATGCAAGTGTTTTCAGTGACATTGGCCAGGCAACTAACACATGAAGGTTATATACATTGATTACAGTTAGTTCACTAGATATAAGGCGTTTATAAACTGTAAATGCATTCGCTCCGGCAAAACTTAAGAAACGTTTTTTCAGGTAACCATGCGCAACATAGTGCTACTTTTAAGCAAAAAATGACAATGTGGGTTCGGTTGAACAAGATAACCCGTATGATATGTGCATTTTTAGACAAAAATAACATGTTTGTCTTTCAAGATTACATTCATTGGTCAGTCCGTCTGGGTTTTACGATTACTGGTAAAATACACCATGTATGTTAAGTACATGTTGCATTCCATTAAACCACGATACTGTTACAGGTCATGGTGCTTTGATACAACTAGATTTACTGATAACATTTCCCACAAAAATAGTATGTTCCGTTCGCGGTCATTAACTTTACAGGGTGGTTCACTGCAACAACTCGGTGCACAGTACGCATTGCCTCTCACATTTAGGAAAAACATTTGTATTTAATGTGACGCGACTTATTCATTATCCTTATGACATATTCATACACGCAAAAATAATTCGCCGAGTAAAGTCTCATAACTACGCGTATACCAGTCTTACATTGAAACCCCATGTTTAATTACTGAGGGAACATTACATTACTTGCCTTATTGTTATTGACATCATATTTTCCAATTGCGCAAGTCATGGTTGTAACCTTGATACTAACATCAAAACAACAATCATATTAATTATTTTTAAAACATCATCTACAGGCAATATTAATATAAATCATAGACTTACTTCATTTTATGAAACGACCAATTTACAATGGACAATCGTCATGGGACAATGCAACATAACATTCCAGGCCTTGTTAATGAATGGTTGAGCTTTTGTTACGCTTGATACTTCTTTTTACTTTCCTGGTGCAACTCATCAAGTATGTTCCATAACAACCATAACATACATATCAAAGAATGTGCAATCTATATCATGTAGTCATGCTTTATAGTATTCGTGTTGAATTGTAGTTATAGCAAGTAGTCGAAGTGATGCTCTACATAATTGATATGAAATGTCTTAATGTTATTTTGTTTATTAGTGATAGTGTCTGTATGTATGCATGTTATGTTACGTATTTCTTTGATGGTTTGATTTAGTTTGAGCACCCCAGTCTTTATCATAGACGGCGGTATAAGTACAATTAATAGGCATTTCTTGTCGAAATTCCTCTTTTCTTTTACTTTTTACTTAAATTTACGGCAGATAAAGCACGTATAATACTTCCAACGCATGATTGACACATTTTTTTGTCTACATAAACATCCCCAACCATGCTATGTGAATTAGTAGTCTTGGGAATATAATACCATGCTTGTACGAGTATGCAATGCATTACATTAAATGAAACACTTCGATATGAAGCATGAATGCATAGTATTACTTATTACAACGCATAATTACCATGCAAATTGCTGGCAATGAAAATATGATTATTATTGTGCCAAGGCTTTTGAATAATCATTACATGTTGTAATGCGTGACACACGTAAATGTAAGAATTGCATATCGTTAGACTAGTAAACTAAAAATAAGTCACAACTAATGAAACATTATTTTTCACATATCGTAGACTTGTACTTTCAATACTGCATGATCCCTGTGTTGCCATTGCGTATTATAATACGCCCTTCCAACACGCTACGGTTTGCCTCAAAGTATTTTGATGATTTGTGTTTGGTATTTCTAATAGTATTCTACGATAATGTCCAACCGATTATCGGGACCAAGATAACTGAAATAAAAAATAGAACTGATTGATAATATACAATTAGAACAATATACGAGGTTAATAAATGTGTTTAGTGTATCAGCATCTCTAGTTAGTATCTATGTAATTCAGAAGTCAAATTATTGTCCCTGAATGTACTTTAGACTTGGCAAAATATATACGTGCATGTATGTTATATTTTCATATTTCGTAACTCATTCTTTACGTCTGAAATATGTATATTTTGCAATTCATTCTTTACCTCTTAATTAAATGGAAAAAACACATGAAACATGCGAGCAGAGCATATCGTTATTTCATATTGTATAATAATTGTTTTTACAATTTATCTGTCAGAGATGTCACGATATTTCTAATTGACAGCAGTCTGTGGTTAATGTGAATAATGAATTTGTAGTTTAATACCAAGTGCGTTGCTGGATTTATTTTACACTTTGTTGTGGTAAATTTGATTTAAAGGTAGGACAAATGACCTTCACCCCACGAGATGTGCGCATAGACCGCATCTCTAGATGTGTTAAATGTATGTAGCACAACGTCCTTGCAAATGTAGCGCTTATATAAATTATTACGTAAATTCGTATGCTGAAACGTCATGCTTCGTGCATTTTACATCTGTAATGTAAATACATCAGGCGAAAATTAAATCTAATTTATCTGCGGGGGTGGATAATTTATACAATTATACTTCAAGCCAGTTTAAAGTTTGTTACTTTTTTGGTTCAACTCCGATTCTCAATAGTGTTCAATTTATGTACATGTACAGTTTATAGCGGATCATTGGGTAAAATGAATAGGGGTTCATTCAAGGTTTTAGACTACTAGATCGATTTGTTTTAGACATTTCATTTGCCAGTAAATCATTAGTTTGCCACAGTATATGTTGTTTGCTTTATTAATACATATTTTAGCACAAAGATATGTGGTGCATGGATAGAATCAACCGATATTACATTGGACTCACTAGCTTCGAAAATGCTTGCCAGACAAAGCAAAGACATTTCAGTTTGTCATAAACTCATGCAGTTCGTTTATATATCAAAATTTGATACTGTGTATATTTTCGAAAACATGTCAGACCCCCAACAAATATTTATGAATAACTATACCAAGAATACAAATTAATATGGAAACCAAAGTTAGCGGTGAAAACGACAAAATAGCATAAAGTTCGAATACAACAACATTTCTGGAATAAACATCAATACAACCTTATTGCCCATCTGTATCAACATAACCGGTCAAATTTCTCAGTATTATCTTAATTATCATAATTCCAACAATTTAAAGATCTCATGGGACATCTTAATTGCATTTTCATTTTGCTTTGGTTAAGGTTGACCACCTTTAAGATATCATAAAAAGTATCGCTGGCTTGGAATATTCCGCTTAAACTGTGTTTGAAATCATAATAAGTTGTAAAACATGTGTTCCTGCGGGTGTAATGTATACATGTTCAAACACTGTTTTAAAATATGACTGTATATAAATAATACTTCGAACTCAAGTTCGGCGTTTTCTATACGCAGTTATTAAAATAACCTTTGTGTGCCTAATGGTTACTCAAATATACTGCATTTTATATTTTAGCCCTTTAAGTACTGTGAAACTGAAAATAAAATATGTTCTTCTAAAGATTCAGTTACACAGACAGAAATACTCGATAAACCTGACTCAGAAATATATTCAAATGTCTGTTCTATTCAGTTTACTTTGGATTGAAATCAATTAAATAATCAAAACGTCTACGCAAGTACATTTGTACGCAATGCTTAGTTACGTGTTGTGTTTTTCACTATCGAATTATATCTAAACATCAAATGAAAGCACTTGTTTCATAATTGACCTTAAATCAATTAGTACATTTGTATAAATGTTTGTTTTATAACATTAATATAAATGTGTGTATTTCCAAAAGTGCAAAACTATAAATTCTAAGGTATTTTGTACATAAATTCCATACCGCTGTCTCCATTGAGTCTTTGCTCTTAGAACAAGATCAATGTTTTTCGAATGTTAAACATTTTACGTAATGATTACGTATTCTATCAATATGATATATCACATTTCTGTGTATGATTAATCAGGGTTTGAATCGTTTATAAACAAATATTCGATCATATACGCCTGTCGATTGACCTACCTGTATCCAGCCTTTCTAGACTGTATTAATATCTAAATTATCTAAATTAAACTGAATGTTTTCCATGCGTGGAGGACATGCTGGACGCTAATGTCGCGACAGACTTTATAATCTAGCCGGTGGTACTCATTTGAGAAAGCCAAGTTGATACAAAAACAATGGAGGCATAGTACAAAAAATAAACACATTTGGTCGCAATAGAAACTAGTGCTGCACGACTGATACATTATTCGATAACAATAGCTATTATTTAGTCTGCTGTCATATAAATGGGGTATTTGTGTATCTCTGTAGGAGCTCAGTGGTTATTGGTTAGCGTCTAATCTGGCGAGCGAACCGGGTTCAAATTCAGGTGGAGGCACTCATTTACATCCCTGCAATAGTTCAACAGTAAACTGACTAGCAAATAAAGGCGATGGTCGACATTTTAACAAATTCGTGTGTCAATAGGAGAGGAGTGACTGTTGTTATTTACTCTAACTGAAGAAAATGTTGTCATCAATTACATATTAAATGAAGTACTGAACATGAACACACGAGTTCCAAAGTTCACTAACACTATTTACATCTAACTATCTTGATATCATAATGAGTGTAACAAATTGTAGTGAAGAATAATATCAGACAATGATCATTACAGTATATCTCATTAACTGCATTACCGTTACCACCCTTGCCGTACGCGAACTGTGGCTTAAAAGAACTAATAGTATTAATCGATGGGTTAACAAGCTTTAACCTTGGAATTAGCGCCGCTTCATGTTCTCAACATTTAGGCTTTGATCATTCGATAACTTCTTGTGTGATTATATACGATACTGCTGTTACTTTAGTTTACAACGGTGTGTTATCTTGCCTTGAGCTCATAGTAAAGTAACTAGTGCAATAAAATGTGTCTTTAGTAATCCTAACTAAATATACGTACTTATCGCCATCAGATCAATGCAATTTATATCATGAACCGTGTTTTTGGATATCCCATGCATTAGTCGGAATTATCAAAAGATTTACAAAACATCCCATAGAAACACATTTTTGTTTATTATTATTGTACATATTTGCTTTGCTGATTAGTACAATATGGTAAACCGTTAATAAATTTCAGGAAACATATCTATATATACAGTGTAGCAATGTACATTTTGAACCTAGTCACAAGTCAATAGTACGCACGTAGCTGAGCATTCGAAGGTATTATGTAAATGATAATGTACCAATTGTAACATGTTAGGATAACGCTTCAATTAGAATACACCATTGTAACCGTTACAGTCCCGTCACATATGACCAATACCACTCAACTTAAACAAACGAATATTACATCACATTTCATTCTCATTTAGTAGGATGGTGGCGTTCGCGTACATGGTACATGTATGTATGCGTACGTGAACGTTTGTGTCCGTTGCGATTATTTATGTTATCTCAGAATTCATTAGACATCGCAAACTAGCTCTAATTATCAGGCTTCGTTTTATTGTTTCTTTATGAGTGACGGGAATTTACAGTCAAACATCTCTCGTGTTGGTCTTAGAAATAAGTTTATTTAGTAGAACCTCAAACTCTTTCAGAATACCCTATACCTATCAACGAAATAAAGAAAATAACTGAACTATATATTTCTTTTTCTGATGAATTTATATCAATGTGTGAATACAATTATCGTGATGAACGCTATCGACGAAAAAAAAAATGTTTATTTCATTTCATTTATATGGTCGAAATTGATCATTAAATTAGAGCAGAAATATGTTATGGATTGTGTTGTCAACACGTGTCAGACAACAGTAGTTCGCCCGTTATAGACTCGAAATAAGATTCCAAGACACTGCAGACCATGGCACTTCTCAAACTGAATTAAGTATAACCTGAATCCCATTTTACTGATAGTTCGTGACAGATAATGGTACCGGTATGCTATTGTTGCCGATTTCGAATGGCAGCACCACTTATATGTGTATATAATAAATGTAATTGCTACCCGCATTGTTTCCAATAAAGCATCCATAAATGAATCGTATGATATAAGGGAGAGAATATGACAATCTTGAAAAAAAGATTAATAATTTAAACGCGAGCGTAATTAGCAATTATACCGTTAGCTTCTATCAGTTCAACGTAGACGTTGGAATAACAATTCAAGTTGACACAATGCAGATGAATACACAATAAGTTTACTTCGCGTATAATCCATCGGAATTGCGAAAACGTTCACCGTAATAACTCGGTGCACTCTTGTTTAAAGCATTCGTTTCTCGCATTTAGTAAAGGGTTTATGTGACTTGACATATGTATATACGTACGCCATATTTAAAATAAGAAAAACAATACGCCGAGCAATGTTTATAAATAACCATTAGTTACCAGTTTATTACATCCCAAGGTGTAATTACTGCGGAAACATTATGTGGCTTATCATTGCATAAGGTGTATGTTAGTGTGACCGAACTTAAAGGACGCTATAGCAAGTCAAACTTCTAAACCTGGATACGAAAACCTAAATAACAATATTAAAAATATTGTGGAAAATCATCTACAAACAATACCAGCATCAATCATTGAAAATCTTTGTTTCTATACTATCACCGCTTCATCAGTGCTAGTTGTCATGGGACAACAGAATATAATTTTCCAGGCGTTTATTCAACTTGATGGTTGGCTGGTCTATTGTTATGATCAAAACTTTGAATGACGTTCTTGGTGCAAATAATTAAATATGCACCATAACAAACAGATCAAAGTATGCACATCTTGTCTCATGTCGTCATGCTTTATATCATGCCTGTTTTACTTTTATATCAAGTCGCCAAAGTGATGCTCAACATAATTGACATGCAATGTCTCAATGTTATTTTGTTTGTTTGTGAACTTCCTTGCCTGTATGCATGTTATGTAACGTATTTCTTTGATGGCTTGATTAATTTGAACACCCCTTTCTTTATCGTACACAGTGATATAAGTAGAATTAATGTGGCATTTCCTGTCGAGATTCACTTTGTTACTTAATGTTACTGCCGACAAAGCACGTACAATAATTCCATCGCATGATTGACACGGTGTTTTTACTTCTTCTAAAAACATCACCAATCAAACAATGTTAATGGGTAGTCTTTTGAATGCAATTGTACTATGTATCCCGGTAATTGCAACACTTTTATATAAAGCTGTATCGCATACTTATTGTACCGCATGATCGGCATTCAGTTCGTCTGCAATAAAAAAGCAGCGCTTATAATCATCATGCAAGGAGTATTAAATTACATTTTGTCGAGTAATGCATTATATATAATAAATATAATTTATTTTGTACAGGTAGTATAACTCAATACAACTCACTCTGTTGGCGGTATGTATTATACCAATACGCATTTCTATAAATTCATGGTATTCCGCCATGATTTGTTAAAAAACCGTAGTAGAATGCAAATGCGAATTGTTGCATGATATATCATTGGGCAGAAGGCATTACTTTGACATTTTTCCGAAAATATCCAATCGGGACTTTCGGTATCACAATAAGATGAAATGGGGGGTGGGGTTCACACAATGTGATGACAGCTTTTACAAGATGAAGATTCCCTAGTTAGTATCGATGTAATTTGAATGGCATTTCAAGTTTTGTTCTTTGAAACTAGGAGTCATTTTTATACGTATAATTATATATATTCCGCACTTCACACTTTATTACTGAATTAAATTGCAAAATGTGTTACATGTACAGCAAGCTAGCAAATCATACTTTTTTGTATAAGTATATTTATTCTATTTTACGGTATATCTGTCAAGTGTATCACGATACTTCTTAGTGCAAACAGTTTGTGATTAATGTGAAAGATGAAAGAAGTTTAGTGTGTATGTTTTTAATTGACAATGAGTTGTGGTAAATAATTTAATATTTAAAGCTATGGCACGTACATATATCAGACCACAAATCTAGATGCATCAATGCATGTAGCACGTCTTTAAAATCTAACACTTTTATAAATTATTCAATTATTACGCAATGTCGTAAGTTGGAACGTCATTCTTTATATGAAAACACCTCATGCATAAATTAGACATAATTTATTCGCGAGGGCGAATAATGTATTTAATTTTACTTTAACATTATGACCACATCGATCAATTTTGTTTATTTTTTCTGGATGAACTAAACAATTGCCCTGGTTTAAGTGTACTAACTTACCTTTGCACCAGTAGGAACTGGAATGTTCTGCACGATTTGATGATCATTGACATAGCCGATGAAAGGGTGCATTTGTATGTCCAGCTGATACCAGAAGTCCGGGATTAGAACTCATGGTCAAAAACACAAAATTCTGAAGGAAGCCAATAGATAATGATCATTTGAACATATGATGCGTCCACGGCCGAGGTAAATACTGATGACGGGTAAGTATTCGGGTTATATTTCTTACTAGAACTTCGATTTCGATATTTCGTTTGGGTCTAGCAATTTGTAAATGAACAAGAAGATTTAAATATACTATTTACACAGCCTCGCATTCTATCTTTGCGGAATAAAGCTGATAGAGCGTGTTTATACACGGCACGCAGACAATAATGCTCAATTTTCACAAACAGTGTCCATAATTAAACAGTTTGTGCTAATATTTTACTCTTAACCCCACAGGTCTAACGAAAATTCATCTATGAACAATTCTGTAAAGTTAAAACTTTGTCCGTGCTCTTAAATCAACGATTCATGATCTTTCACCAAAATTTGTTTTGTTTAGAGCAGTTTTTGAAAGGCGATTCATTGAATCGTCTTCTATAGTCAGCACATTCAAGGAAGTGGTTTGGTCCTAAACACACATATACACATCCTTACACCTATCGAAAAAGTTCGCTGATATTCCCGCAATTGGAACATGAAATGTCTAAAATATTATATATTTCAGTAATTTAAATATTTGATAAAATACATAAGTATATTTACAAGCGTACTCTTTACGAAAACAGCTTGAAAACAATACTAGGAAGACGATTCATTGAACCGTTTTCTATATATGGCTTCCCGGAAGTGGTTTGGACCTAAACACGCATATACACACCCTTACACCTATCGAAAATAGTTCGATGATATTTGCGCAACTCGGAACATGAAATGTCCAAAATATTACATATTTCGGTGATTTAAATATTTGATAAACTACATAAGTATATTTACAAGCGTATTCTTTACGAAAACAAATTTAAAGCACTACGAGTCTGCGGTACATTTTGAGCGGTCACAATTCAGGACGAAGCGTATGAACCACAAGGGAAGTAACTCCGTTTTGTTTGAGAAGAGTTACTGAGTAAAATTCACTTCAGTATACGGGGTTTTAAAGGTAATTTTGATTGTACGAATCATTCCAACGGACTCGTTGTGCAACGCATTCGAGTAGCATAGTTTGTTTGTTTACGTTTTCAAGCACGCGCTAATTAACATTAGAATCACTGAATCACAATGTTTGCAGTGCGTGTATTATCAATCCTGTTTATTAGCTCCGCCCACAATATTATAGTTCAGTTCAGTGCAGTTAAATTCCGCCGCTAGGTATCGGCGCACTTCTTTTGAAGGCGGAGTCTATTTTCGCTAGGACTATTTACCACGTGTTTATTTTGTAACGGCATTTAGTATCCGTACGAAGAAAAATAAACCAACTTAAACTGCGTTTAATGTTAGCTTGAGTCAATATGTTGAATCTGGTTTCATAAATCTAACTTAGTATTGAATATATGGATAATGTATTGATGGTTAATATGTAATGTTAATGAATTGACGTGTTTGTTATGATGATTTAAGGACGTTGTAACGAGTGTAAATGTTTAAATTATCAGCAAACTTTAAAAAGGGAAACAACTATTTTGGTATATACAGATACATGTAGTCTCCCTTTGTTAGATTCATGAAGCATTCATTTCTACTAAATAACATCTACGAGTATGTACGATTTTCGGACTTGAAAAAAATAATTACATATTAAAATTTATCATTATGCAACACCTCCACACCTTAATGTTCCCATTTAAATGTTAGATTCATGAAAATAGATTAGATTCATGTTAGATTCATTTGTCATTTATGAACTAATCAAAGAAGTGAATACTGATTTTTGTGCCAAAACTCGATTATAAGGACAGAATTGGGGTGATATCCATGAACAAGGCTGATTGGGCTGGTTTCAAAAGTAATATGAAGGTGTTTGGTGACTATTATGCCAACACGGTCAAAACTGACTCAAAACGCATCATGGAACAGCTAAAAGGCAAAAATAGACAGGCTGTCAGCCCTACACATCCCCACCAGGTCATTAACTGGAGTATCGCCTTCCACCAGTACTTTCAGTACTTTGATTACTATGTTGTCACGACTTCGGCAGAAGTTGTCGTATCGATAACATAAAGACATAAAGACTACATCCTTGCCACGCACAACAGCCAAAAGTCTATTTGTATATCACGTAATTTTGAAGAGCGTTTGCTTCATCGGCAATACTAAGTTTGATGTAGTCTAGTCCCTAACTAATCATTACAATGATATAAGTATCAACTTAGCAGGTCGAATTTCTCCTTACTGTCTTAATTATCATAACTTCCAGCATACCAACAATCTCATGCGACATCTAAACTACATTTTTGCTTTGCGTTTGTTAAGATTGCCCACACTCTAGATTGCATTATGGCATTATCATAAAACACATTGCTGGCTAGAAATATTAAATATTCCGTTTGAACTATGTATGTTATGATAATAAATTGTAAAACAATTTTATCATCGCGTGTTATGAATGCATGCATACGTACAATGTATTAATATAATTACAAACTTTTAACTTGAGTAATAAATTGTAGAATATGTTTCTTCTGTGTTTAATGCATAATGTACACGAAATATTTACTATTGAATTAATTGAAGTTTTAGTTCCATGTTAGATTTACACATTAATTCGATACTGAAGCACGCTCAATAATAATGTTCCTTTTCCAATACATAATTGTGTATTCTTATGCGGCCACCAAATTTGTTACACGAACTATACCACATTGTAATGAATTCTGCTAGTTGGAATGAAATCATAGTTGGGTTTTAAATCCACATGGTTGGATCATATACTGGTTCAGTGATATGAACTTTGAAATGCATGATAAACATAACCATTGTCTGTTAAACACATTAAAGAGGCATTGCAAACATCAATCGGCATGATTACTAAACCTACATTATCACCTTCCAGTATCAACTTAGCAGGTCGAATTTCTCCTGACTGTCTTAATTATCACAAGTTCCAGCATACCAAAAATCTCATGAGACATCTAAAAGACATTTTTGTTTTGCTTTTGTTAAGATTGGCCACACCCTATATTGCATTATGGCATTACCATAAAACACATTGCTGGCTAGGAATATTAAGTATTCCGCTTGAACTATGTATTTTATGATAATAAATTGTAAAACATGTTTCTCATCGCGTGTTGTGCATGCATGCATACGTCGATGTATTAATGCAATTACAAACGTTGAACTTGAGTAATAAATTGTAGAATACGTTTCTTCCGTGTTTTATGCATAATGTACACGGAAAATTTATTATTGAATTAATTGAAGTTTTAGATCTACGATGTAAGATTTACACATTGATTCAACATCGCAGTTAATTTGATAGAACTGCTTTTGTTAGCATAATAATAGTCTAACTTGTTGCTTTATAGTGACGGTTCTCCCCTTCATAAGCCGTCAATTATATTTTTCAGAATAAAATTAATTGTACATATAGAAATGCTCCGATGAACCACTGCTGACACCAAACTGTATTCAAATGTCAGTTCCAATCGGTCTATTCCAATCAAAGAAATAATGATTACGTCTATTCAAGTACGTATTACTAATGGGTTTTACCTAGAATTATATTAAAATGTAAGTCGAAAGCACTTGTTTCATAATCGACATAAAATCAATACGTATAAAATTCATAGAAAAGCATCTATTCCAAAATATAAAACACACTGAGTGCAAAACTATAAATTCCAATGTAGTTTGCACATAAATTTCATCAAGAGTCTCCATAGAGTCTTGGCTCTTAGAACAAGAATAATTTGTTCAGAATGTCTATTTGTTAATAATTATGTATTCTATCAATATGATACAATGCATTTCTGTGTATGTTTTCACCAGGGTTAGAATAGATTTTGAACAACTGTTCAATCATATACGGCTGCATATCGACCTAAACTTTAACCTTTCTTGAATTCATTTTTTAAATCAGTAAAATCTTCTTATCCAAAAGCAACCATCGACTTGTCCATGTGTATAAGAGACAATAGAAGCCAATGTCGCGACAGACTATATAACCTACCCATTGACAGTCTTATCATCTGGAGCAGTCAAGCTGGCCCATTGTTGGCTTAGTGTCATAATTCGACACATATGTCCGCATTAAATATCCACACAAGGCTATAAACTATCCGACTTAATTGGACATACATGTATTTCAGTCGTTGATCATATCCAGACTTCATTGGGTTTGACAATGTAAGACCCCATTATAAATCTGAAAGAATTGACATTTGTCATATAAGCAATTCGAATACATTCTTGACAGCAATTACACATTAAAAGGTGTACTGAACAAGAACACACACTTTGAGGGTCAACGGTGTATTAACTACCTATACTCGTACATAATAAAATACTGTTTTTAACAAATCACAGCAAAGAATCCTTATAAGAGTATCAAAATGACAGCACATCATAGTGATTCTAGTGCTCAACCACCTTGCCATACGCACAATGTGTGACTTTGAACGATGGTACTTCTTTGGTATGAATCAAGGGGTAATTCAACGTAATATATTTGTAAATCAGAGTATGAAGTAGCATATAAACAGGAATTAACATTGCTTCATGTTCACTTGTTCACAGCATCTCGGTTTTTGTTTCTTCGTTTAAATCTCGTGTGATTATTCACGCTGATGTGTTTACTGTATAATGCAACGGTAGGTAATCTTGTCGAGTGCTGATAATAAAGTAGCAAGTACAATAAAATGTCTTCAGTAATCCTTGCTAAATATACACACTTATCGCCATCAAATTAGTGTAATTTATATCATTAACTGTTTTATCGAGTATTTTCTGGATATATCAGTTAGTTCATGCATTTGTCTGAAGTACCCAATGATTTTAGAAGAATCCTCACTTAAACCCGTATTTCTAGCCAGGGTAATTTATCCACAATTATAAAAACCTGGGCACTGTTTTACCAAAGCATTTACGCTAACGTAAACCTAAGATTTCCTAAAATATTGCGTAAGTCGATAATATTTGCGTAAATGCGTTTTACAAAGATATTTTAGTTCACATTCTGTCGTAAGTTTTAGCTAATTTCTACGCCAAGGCTGGGCAACCCTAAATGGCAAATATGAACGTACGTGAAGAGTTTTTAACACTCACTGATGATTTTAGACCGTCGCATGTTATTTAAGACCGTCATTTGTTGTTTTAGACCGTCACTTGTTGTTTTAAGCCGTGATTATTCATCAAATCTTGACGCATATTTATTAATTCTGGTACCCGTTATATTTGTTATATTGGTTATATTGTGTCCCGAGTTACGTTCAATCTTCAATATTTTTGCTTGCGATCGTTTAGTTAAACACACTTACAAGTGTGCGTAAGGTAGATATCTATGCGTAAATTTACACGACATTTACGTATTGTTAGTAAAAAAGTGCCCTGGTTATTACGTAAGCTAAGTTAAACGTTAAAGTCCCGTCAAATATAACGAATACCACCCGACGTCAGCTTGTGTATTATGACTTCCACTTTCCATTCTCATCACTATTAGTCGATGGTTGTAATCTTATGGATGAGATTAGTTTGTGCCGTTAAAATTCTTTAGACATCACTATATTTCACTACTCGTCTGGCTTTGTTAAAAAGATTCGTTGCGTGCGACGGGGCTTTTAGAATAAAACCTATCTGGTGTTTATATTAGGCATAATCATGTTTCGGTCGACCTCGGTTTGTTCACCCAGAAAATGTTTGTTTTATCAAAGCATTTATGAAAATCTCTAACTTACGATCAAACCAATTTTTTTATAGTACTTTTACAACTATAAAATGTGATAAATTGAGCTGTTATACTAATACAGATTGGGTTAACTCCTACAAACAATACCTGGCCCCAATTTGCAAGTGTTAAAGAAGTATACCTAATTTAAATGTGAACGTAATTTTAGTATTTGCGTATGTACGTTGACAAATCAATGCCTTGTAGTTTATTAAGATGAGTTTGTTCTAGCATGTACTCTTTTTACCTAGCGCATCAATGTCCAACTATGTCAGGTATGTTTCTGTTTCTGATTACATTAAGTCATTGTGTGAATGTCATGGCATGTTATTCATGATGAAACAGACATTACCGACGAACAACGTATTTGTTTTATTACAAATAGTGCCTCAACTGATTTGAAGCAGTCAAGTTGTCAACACTATTCACTCCGCACTTGATGTACTAACTCCGTTATATTCTAGATACGTTTGAAATTGTAGACCTGAAAACTAATTTCCTAATTCCAACTGAGCGTTCCTGACATATAATGGTACCGGTATACGTGTATTAAATATGTATACTATTTTTGAAATGGATTACAATTCCCAATTGTGATTGACAACATCCATGATTTAATTAGGCTAGATAATGATTATAAATGTTATTTTACATAACAACAACGCTACCCGCATTGTCCAAAAAAGCATCCGTGTAAACATCCTACAGTATTTGGGAAATCGTATAACACTCTTGAATAAAGAATCAATACACTTAAACCGAGTCGTTGATTATTATAAAATGCTGAATACCATACATAGAGGATCTTACATTAGTGACTTTTCATATTGAATTTATTAAAGGAGTTGGATATAAGTGATAAAATACGAGACTCTGTCGAGTATTTTATTAATTTTATCCAACAAGTTTAATTAATTTAATATGGAAAGACACGAATTTAAGATTCTTTTTATCACATAAACAAAATAAGACATTTAAATAAAATAAAAACTAAAAACAGTAGACCCGCTTCCCCTTAAGAAAGAATAAAATTGAGGTGAGTAATGCGGTTAAGAATAAATGAGCATCTAAACATAGTGCAACACAGTGACTGTATTTCAATTACATTTAATTCATTGTTGAAAACGAAGATGAGCCGAGACAGGTATATTTGAACGGTAATAACGTCACGGACCCTTTTAGTAGGCCCTATCTAGTCTTCAAATTAGTTTGTAAGGGGAACATGCTCGTACTATAAACCGGGAAACGTCACGTACATTGTGACGTCATGTTTATGATTTGACGTCACCACCACTTGGAATTTCCGGAAAGAGACTGATGAATTTTAAAGAGATGCGATTTTGATACTCAAAATGCAGTAAATTTTGCAGGAAGTGTTTTGCATAGCCTATGCTATGTTCAATAAATAAATGTACGTGTGTGTGTATTTATTATATTTGAATTGAACTGCCTTTGTAAATTCTCGTTGATTTTCAGATTCGCCTTGTGTATCAATCTGACCTGTACCGCTGACGATAAAATCACGGTCGGTCATATTTGTTTATTTTTTGACAGTGCGTATTAATACATAAAAATAGTGATTAACCCCCATTATTTGCATAAATATTATTAATTCTTCAGTAGTGTAATATCGTGTTTATGTTATGGGCTTTATTACACGCACACACCGTGGTTTATGTGATAAATCTCTTTAGATACAAATCGATTCAATGTGGAGGTCTGACTTTTCAAGAACACTAATGCTTGCAGGTACGGCGAACACATGGAAGCTATAGCTAAAGAGAAAATTGTACATTTGTAGTTGTTAACGACTCTGCGGCTTTGGGACTATGAGTTTAGCTTTAACTTTGTGCATTGTATTCTCCCTAAATGCCTTATTTTAGTATACCAGTTAGCTTCATGTTTAATATTCCGAATGGTTCCTTTTTTAACAAATAATTTTGCTAACTGATTCTAATATTCAAACTATACAAGCCTATTGAATACTGAAAATTGCTACTGAATTGGAGTGCATATATCTATATGTAGCTATTCACCTCGTCAAAACAAACTTCGTACGCGCATAGCTGACTATTTGAAGGTACTATGTATTCAAGTAGTATTAATTGAAGCTGAAAATGCCTCGATTGTAATTGATGCAAAAATACATTACTTCCGGGACTAATTTAAAACACAAATCTACCACGAAACGAACAGTATGTGATTGTCTAATAAAAGCATTAACATGAAAACTTTATATTTTCAACTTAATGAAACAAGACAAGTTCTTGAGAATTGTCGCTTAACAATTCTCATTTTACATTTACTTCGTAGTATTACTTAATGAATTTTGGCCGTTTTTGATTGACACTGGCGTTGTTCTGTTATATTAATACAAGTTTCATGCCAGCGTGACTTTTTTGTCAATTTAACTGGAATTTCTAACTTAACGCTCACATCAACATTCGTCTCACGTCCGCAACTCAGAATATATTCACTCCTGGTTAAATGAATTTAGAAAGTCCTACTAATGTTCATGATATGTCATAATATTCGCTAGTCCACACCATGCAAGTAAACCAGATATACTCCTTACATAATAAACCATTATGGCATTGACATAATGTGAAATTCTCGCTAACACTACAGTTTAGTAAGACGGAACAACGGACAAACGACCACGCATTTCACGTTGCTTTAATATTGACTATTTTTTATTTATCAGTATGCTGTATCTGTTTGGAAGTTGTGTAAGAACCCATACGGAACTTTTTTTATATCAATTCAAATCACATTTACTTCGTTACACACAATCCTTTGTTGACATTTACAGAAGCCATGTCTTTCACATGGGGATAAAAATTGAGAAATTGTCAGTACATGTATGTGGCGAGAGAGCATCATACTATTGTTTGATAAATTATCAAATGAAAATGTATTCAGTCAAGTGTTCTTTTTTTATTACTGGAACTTCCGTGCAAAGAGAAAAACATTAAAACATTGACTTTACCAATCCCATATGACATATGTAGTTATATATATTCATTGCGCACTGTCTGATATCATAAAAGCGTGTGTACTGGTTTACATGTACCAATCAATATACATTTACATTCTTATAAGTAAGTTGCTTTGCGCGGTCCTATCATACTGAAATATGTGTTTCATCTAGTTTAACCTAGTAACCCTGATCCTAGTGAATTATAATTGCACTTTATGGAATACAAATTGGTCAATTACCAATGAGGAGTCTGCTGCAGCTGTTAATTGCTTCTTTTTGTGAGAGCGCATGATTACAACTTGAAATGCCATTTTAATCATTCTAAAAGCAAAATCTCTTGGAACGTAGTGTTACGGGAACACATTGTTCTAGTACACATGTACCTGTTCTCATCACGGTAGTTGTTATTTGAGGCAAAGGAGTGATAACAATGATCGCGACATAATGTTTTAAAAGAAGAACTGAAACACTGCTCCGTACACGTCAAAGGGTTGAGCATGACGAAAGTATGCATTTGAACCATTGTGACGTTTATTTTGAGATAGCTACTTCATTAACTAAATACCCCAATCCTCTGAAATTTTGGCAGTAAAATAAGTATACTGAACGGTATTAGGCGTATTGAAAAATACCTCAGGAATAATGTTATCGCAATAGCTCTGAAACAATTCCAACCTCAGAGAACTTGGCTCCCTTTTTATAATTCTAGATGTATTTTCATCCAGTCAGTATATGTTCTTGTCTGGCGATTTCCACCGCGTGCCTTCATGTCTACTAGATAAATATCGTGCTTTTTTTAAAACACGAAAAGTGTATTGCAATATAGGTTTTCATTGAAAAGCTACTCGTTTCACCTTTTTATCAAATTTTATTCTCAGAATAGCAACATATCATATGTTTTTGTTCAGCTTCGTCATTTATTTCTAGATTGATGATAAATGCTGTCAACCATAAATCTAACATCTATTTTCAGTGAAAACAAAATACTAGTATTTTGAAAAAAGGCACAGAATGACTACACAGTTATGTTTTGACGACATAAATCAAAACCTCAGCACTTTTATACGTACATTTTTATTACCAATATCTTGTTGGGAAATTTAACTCATTCCAAAATAAGCATTGTGGAATTTCTATTACAGTTAAGGATGCAATAACTTGTTTTATTACTAAGGTCGATACACCGAAATTTATTATTATTAAGTTGCCATGAAGCGTAGGAATTAAAATAATGTATTATAAACAAATTTACGTTTGAAAGCTAATCAGCTACTTATTAGAATGAACACAATCAGTGAATTCTGATAAATCAGAATGAATCAAAATGTTAGAATTCCAGATACACGATTGTGTACTTTTCAACGAAAGCTACCAAGTTTAATAGTTAATGAACTCTTAATAGCATAAAAAGCGTCAAGGCCGACCCTCATTTTTATACAGTTAATGCAGTGTAATATATATTTCATTAAAAGCATGAATAAGTAAATAAGCATGTACAGTAAGTACTCTTAATCATAGCTTCTAAGGGTTTATCAACAAATTATGATTATGATAAATGTTCCATTCACGCTTCTTCTCGCCCTTATCTATTTTGAGTAGAAGGTAACCTAGCATTAGTAATAAAATGTGTATAAAATTCTGATAGTTTTCTTCGTTCACTAAGAGTATTTACATTTCTAATTATCAATTGAATATTAATTAAGATTATAGAATTTGTAGAGGTTTTCTGAAGTATCACATGCCTCGCCTGTCTATCATGGTTACATTTATAGTACCGAAAAATCTAGGAATGATTTTCACCATATCTCTATTATGGATTATATTGCAGTCTCAAAATGTGTGTAGTATGTTCTAAGATACCATAGTATGACAAAATACATTCATTTAGACACAAGTCTGAGACATTCGTTCAATGTTATTTTAATACGCTTATTAGGTACAAGAATTCGTAAAAATGTACAAACATTAAAACGCAAAACCATATTTCATACGGAAATCACAGAATAACAACGAGAATTTATTCTATTTGGAATAAAATATTGATATTTTGTATCATGATGCCACATGAAGAAATTCAATAGACAGTGACATATTCAAACCTGATGCAAATGTCTGAATTATAGATCGACAACTAAATTTACGAGAAGGTTATACAGATTTCAACGAATATAATATTATATTCTAGAAGCTAAATCATTAATTCTTTGAGCAGGTATTAAGACATTTATGTATTCATTAATTACCGACTTCGTTTTCAAGTTGAAGTTAGGCGTGATTCAGAACATCTTTTTATGAGAATACTCATACATTTATATTTCCAATTTCTCTGTCCGAATTGCTGTACTTCGAACAACTCTAATGCTTGTATATTATATTTAATGGTACGAGTTGACATGATATAGCTTCTACGTACATGTACAATTCTTCAAAGTTTGTATACTGATTTAATGTTGTTTAATATATTTAGACAGGTATGGGTTATATATGGGTCTGTGGCACTCCACTTAGTTTGTTTAAACAAGGAATCGTTTAAAGCAATTCATGGACACCTTAAACAACACGTGTCCATAAAATGTGTTTTAGCTTGCATATTGCAAAGGTTCACTGTAAACTTACTAATGAATAACGGTTGACTAGAATAACTTTGCACTTTCTAACTTTACTTTTTATTCTGATGAACAAGTTTGCTATTAATTCCTTACTGATAACGTTTTGAATTGTGACGTAAGCTTTAGAGATAACAGTTGTTGCCGGACTTTTTGTTGAGGTAGGCGAAAACTGAAATGTGTGAGAATATCAGCTTGGATAACACACTCCGTACTTACACCGAATAAACTGTTACTTTAATCTGAGCCATACTGTAGTGGGTACATATTGCAGCATTCAAAACAACTGCTTCTAAAGACACAACATAGTATGGAGACTACCAATGACACATTGTGCACATTATAAGTATCACTTTAGTCAATACTGCATGTTGTACATGTATCTTGCTTGTGCATTTAGACCAATGGGATACAATGGCATACACAAATACGAGGGTCTATCAATATATTCGTAGACAATCGTTCTCACATACGCACATAGCTGACTATTTGAAGTTGTTAAGTATTAATGTGGTATTAACTGAAGCTGGGTGAATGCCTCGATTGTAATTTATACAATCTGATCATTCCCTACATATTCGATTTGTTAAGTAGTAGTTAGTGCGTTAGCCATGCAAAAACACATTACTTCCGTGACTAATTAAAAACACAAATCTACCACAAAACGAACACTATGTGATTGTCGAATAAAAGCATTAAAATGAAAACTATAATGAAACAAGACACGTCTTAGAGAATCGTCGCTTAACAATTAACATTTTACATTTATCGCGTAGTAGTTGTGAATTGAGTATCGTATTTGAAATTAATTGTTACTGACGTTGTTCTTTTATATTAATACAACTTTCATGCCAGTGTGACTGTTTTGGCAATTTAAATGGAATTTTCTAACTTAACGCTCACATCAGTATTCGTCTCACGTCCGCAATTCAGAATATATTCACTCCTGGTGAAATGAATTTAGAAAGTCCTACAACTGTTCTTGATATGTCATAATATGCACTTGCCTTTGTTAATTCCACAGCATGCAAGAAAACCAGATATATTTGTGTCTAATATCATAAAAGTGTGCGTACTGGTTTACATGTACTAATCAATATAAATTTACATTCTTATAAGTTAGTTGTTTTGCGCGGTCCTATCATATTGAAATATGTGTTTCATCTCATTTAACCTAGTAACCCTGACTCTAGTCAATTCTTATTGAACTTAATGGAATAAAAATTGGTCAATTACCATTGAGGAGCCTGCTGCGACTGTTAATTGCTTCTGTTTTTGAGACCACATGATTGCAAGGTTCACTTTAATAATTTTAAAAGCAATATCTCTGGGAACATCTTGTAACGAGAACGCATTTTACTTGTACACATGAACCTGTTCTCACCACGGTAGTTGTTATTTGAGGCAAAGAAGTTATAAAAATAATCGCAACATAATGTTTTAAATGGAGAACTGAAACACTGCTCCGTACACGTCAAATGGTTGAACATGACGAAAGTATGCATTGAAACCATTGTGACGATTATTTTGAGGTAGTTACGGCATGACCAAATACCCCAATCCTCTGAAAGTTTGGCAGTAAAATAATTATACTGAACGGTATAAGACGTATTGATAGATACCTCAGGGTCCGTTTATAGTCATTATGACTTTCTTAACAAATCTTATATCACCGTTCCCATTGTTAAGATGTGTTGCCATACCACTTTTCACAAAAATATGTGTTGTGATGATGTAAGAAATTGCTAAAAAATTGGAGCGCCTACCAGTTGTCAATCGCGTGGTTTCTGTTTATTGGCGTTGACGTCATTTCATCCATGATGCGCTTGGATACATACACTTGATAACTGACTAACGATAACAAACACAGATCGATTTCTTCGAATGTTCGCATGCTTATATCAAAGTCATCCACGTAATGCAATACAATTAGGTGTTAATATTTATCAAGTGGTTATTAAGATAATCATATTTTAATAAGGATGTTAATGACAAATACTAGTGTGACCCGCCTTGGCGTTACATGGTTTCTATGACAACGCTTTGTATGAGCAGCACCAGCATCAGCATCAACATCAACGGATTTCTGTTGCTATCAGCATATAGAGCATACATTGCTTTGCACATGGGTCAATTTTCATTAAATTGCAATTGTTAAGTAAGTAGTAATGAGTTTAATTCTATTATTTCTGTTACACCCTCGTATAACGCATTAAAATATATTATTCAACGTTATGTAGCGTAAGTCGCGTTTAAATGGCGTGAAAAGTTGATACCTTATTAACGGACGGTATAACAAGTTCGGTAGTTTTCGCCAATAGCGCCTTTGATCGTAATGTCGATTGTAGGAATAATTCTTGTATTCGTTTTGAGATTAATGCGTCTAAAACACGTGTTTCTGGAACAAACATCAATCGCTGATTGCTTAGACAACGTTATCGCCCATCTGTATCAACATAATAGGTCGATTTTCTCATTATTATCTTAGTTACCATAAGTTCTACAATTTAAAGATCTCATGGGACATCTTTATTGCATTTTCATTTGGCTTTGGTTAAGGTTGACCACCTACAAGATATCATGAAATGTATCGTTAGCTTGAAATATTCCGGTTGAACTGTGTTTGTTATGATAATAAGTTGTAAAACATGTGCTCCTCCGGGTGTAATATATACATGTTCAAACACTGTTTTAAAATATGACCGTATATACATAGTACTTCGAACTCAAGTTCAGCGTATTTTATACGCAGTTATTAAAGAAACCTTTGTTTTAAGTACTGTGCAACTGAAATTGAAATATGTTCTTCTGAATATTCAGTTACACAGAAAGAAATACTCGATAGACCATTAGTGACTCCAAATTATATACACATGTCTATTCTATTCAGTTTACAAAATGTACTTAGTATTGCAATCAAATAAATAATCAAAACGTTTATACAAGTACGCAATACTTAGTTACGAGTTGTGTTATAAATTATATCATAACATGAGACGAAAGCACTTGTTTCATAATCGACCTAAAATCAATTAGTACATTTGTATAAATTATAACATTGAAAGAATTGTGTCTAAAACTGTGCAAAACTATAATTTATTAGGTATTTTGTACATAAATTCCAAACCGCAGTCTCCATTAAGTCTTTGCTCTTAGAACAAGAACAATGTTTTCCGAATGTTTACGTTTCACGTAAATATTATGTATTCTATCAAATTGATATATCACATTTCTGTGTATGTTTAATCAGGGTTTGAATCGTTTATCAACAAATGTTCGATCATATACGCCTGTCGATTGACCTACCTGTATCCAGCCTTTCTAGAATGTATTAATATCGAACTATTCTAAAAGCAACTGAATGTTTTTCCATGCATGGAAGACATGCTAAAAGCTAATGTCGCGACAGACTTTATAACCTAGCCGGTGGTACTCATTAAAGAAAGCCAAGTTGATACAAAAAACAATGAAGGCATAGTACAAAAAATAAACACATTTGGTAGCAGGAGAAACTAGTGCTGCACGACTGATACATTATTCGATAACAATAGCTATTATTCAGTATGCTATCATATGAATGGGGTATTTGTGTATCTCTGTAGGAGCTCAGTGGTTATTGGTTAGCGTCTAATCTGACGAGCGAACCGGGTTCAAATCCTGGTGGAGGCACTCATTTACATCCCTACCATAGTTCAACAATTAACTGACTGGCAAATAAAGGCTATGGTCGGCATTTTAACAAATCCGTGTATCAATAGGACAGGAGTGATTTTTCATTTACTCTAACTGATTAAAATGTTGTCATCAATTACATATTAAATGAAGGATTGAACAAGAACACAAGAGTTACAAAGTTTATTAACTATATTTACAACTAGCTATCTTGGTATCATTATGAGTGTAGAAAATCGTAGTGAAGAATAATATCAGATACTGATCTTTACTGTACATCAGATTAACTGCATTACACTTACCACCCTTACCGTACGCAAACTGTGGCTTAAATGAACTAATGTAGTACTAATCGATGGGTTAACAAGAATTAATATTTGAATTAGCGCTGCTTCATGTTCTCAACTTTTAGGCTTTGATCATTCGATAACCTCTTATGTGATTATACACGATGCTTCCGTTACTTTAGTTTACAACGATGGGTAATCTTGCCTTGAGCTCATAATAAAGTAGCAAGTACAATAAAATGTGTTTTCTGTAATCCTTACTTAATATACGCACTTATCACCATCAAATCAATGTTATTTATATCATGAACCGTATTTTTGATTATTTTTCTGAAGATATCAGTTATCCCAAACATTAGTCTGATTACCAGAAGAGTTACAAAACATCTCATATAAACACAGTTTGTTTATTATTATCGTACATAATTTTATTTGCTTTGCTTATTATGTAAAATATTGTAACCGTTAAAATCCAGTCACATATAACCAATGCCACTCGACCTCAACTAGCGAATAGTACATTAACGTTTAATTCTTATTAGAGATGGGCACACCTAGACGGAGGTGAGTGTCTTTTAATTGTACTAAGGGTTTTTTCAATTGTATGTTTGGCTACTACTAGTTCAATGAAATGATCTACTAACAATACTCGTGATTAAATTCGTCTTTTTTATATTATATCCAAATTCATTTGAGACAATCCCTCGGTTTTCAACGCTTACACTTTCAGATGTCCATATATCGATGGCTTAGAATTAGAAGGTCGTAACTACCAAATCGATATTTTGAGAAAACACGGAAATAACTGTCTGACATTTACTCTGTACTTATGGTTTCACAACTTCATTTTGGTCAACATGACAAGTTCAGATTTTTATGAAAATTGGGTCATAAGAAGCGCCTTGTGATGCTTATTCTAAATATGTTTGAATCTTAAAAGGTCGTAAGTGGCACTTACGACCTTCTAATTCTAAGCCATCGATATGTCTAGGTGTCCACATCTCTTTTAGTAGGCTGGTGATGTTCGTGTGCATGATATGTATGCGTACATGTACGTGAGTTTGTGCCTGTTGCGTTTAGTTATGTTGGCTCAGAATTCATTAGACATTACAAACTAGTTTTACTTGTCAGGTTTCGTTTTATTGTTTCTTTATTTGTGACGGACATTAACAGTCAAACATCATCTCTCGTGTTGGTCTTAGAAATAAGTTTGTTTAGTTGAACCTCAAACTCTTTCAAATTTAGGCAACCAAACTGATTTTTGTGCATGTATACATTTTTACATTGTTTATTTCACAATACCTACGGGTACAGTCCAATTAGGATACAATACAGTGATGCAGTGGAACAATCCACTAGTACGGTGTAAAACAATATAAAAACATATACCAACAGTTCAATACAAAACTAAACTCTACTTATTTAAGCAATGGTTTTAATCTTTTGGGTATACAATAACGATGACGTCACTGTCAGAATATTTCTTTTTCTGATGAATTTATATCAATGTGTGAGTACAATTATCATCATGATGAACGCAATCGACGAAAAAAAGAAAATCAACAATGTTTATTTTCTTCATTTATATGACCGAAATTGATTATTAAATTAAAGCCGATATATGTTATGGATTGTGTTGTCAACACGTGTCAAACAGAAGTAGTATGTCCGTTATTGACTTGAATAAGATTCCAAGACACTGCACCCCAGAGCACTTCTAAAACTGAATTTAGTATAATTTGAATCCCATTTTACTGAAAGTTCATGACAGATAATGGTACCGGTATGCTTATTTTGCCGATTCTGAATGACAGCACCACTAATATGTATATATAATACATGTAATTGCTGCGTTATCATATAAAACAATGTTACCCGTATTGTTTCCAATAAAGCATCCATAAATGAATTTTATGATAAAAGGGAGAGAATATGACAATCTTGAAAAAAATAATTAATAATTTAAACGCCAGCGTAATTAGTTTACAATGCAAATTAACAATTATCCCGTTAGCTACTATCAGTTCAACGTAGACGTTGGAATTAAAATTCAAGTTGACATAATGCAGATGAATACACAATAAGTTTACTTCGCGTATAATGCATCGGAATTGTGAAACCGTTCATCGTTATAACTTGGTGCACTCTTTTTTAAAGCATTCGTTTCTAGCATTTAGTAAAGGCTTTATGTGACTTGACATATGTATATACTTACGCCATATTTAAAATAAGAAAAACAATACGCCGAGCAATGTTTGTAAATAACCATTATTTACCAGTTTATTACATCCCAAGGTTTAATTACTGCGGAAACATTATGTGGCTTATCATTGCATAAGGTGTATGTTAGTGTGACCGAACTTAAAGGACGCTATAGCAAGTCAAACTTCTAAACCTGGATACGAAAACCTAAATAACAATATTAAAAATATTGTGGAAAATCATCTACAAACAATACCAGCATCAATCATTGGAAATCTTTGTTTCTATTAGGGCTATAACGGTATACCGCGGTATACGAAATACCTCGGACTTCAGTCCCACACGGTTCACGATACAAGACTTCTAAATTTCGGTACGGTTCGGTATAAGCTTTTTTATGAGCAAAATAATATCCAGACAACGAAAACACCTGACAGCCTTCTGATTATGTATAATAACCATGTATCACTCGTTTTAATTGTATTGAAATATGCTTCATATTGTCTAAATTCACTAAAAATAGTTAATAGGGATATAATTATTGCTGTTATTGAAGCAACACATTCATTATTACTTAAACATTGTAGTATTTAGGCAGCTGTTAGGGAATACTGTATCAAACCGAAATATACCGAACCGTTAGAAAAATTGACGCTACGTATCATATCGTGAGGTGAGCGTACCGTTACACCCCTAGTTTCTATACTATCACCGATTCATCAGCGCTAGTCGTCATGGGACAACAGAATATAATTTTCCAGGCGTTTATTCAACTTGATGGTTGGCTGGTCTTTTGTTATGATCAAAACTTTGAATGACGTTCTTGGTGCAAATAATTGAATATGCACCATAACAAACAGATCAAAGAATGCACATCTTGTCTCACGTCGTCATGCTTTATATTCTGCCTGTTCAACTTTTATATCAAGTCGCCAAAGTGATGCTCTACATAATTGACATGCAATGTCTTAATGTTATTTTGTTTATTTGTGAACTTGCTTGTCTGTATGCATGTTATGTAACGTATTTCTTTGATGGCTTGATTTATTTTGAACACCCCTGTCTTTATTGTACACAGTGACATAAGTAGAATTAATGTGGCATTTCCTGTCGAGATTCACTTTTTTACTTACTGTTACTGCAGACAAAGCACGTGCAATAATTACATCGCATGATTGACACAGTTTTTTTTCTTCTTCTAAAAACATCACTGATCAAGCAATGTTAATAAGTAGTCTGTAGAATGTAATTATACTATGTATCCCAGTAATTGCAACACTTTTATATAAAGCTGAATTGCATCCTTATTGCAACGCATGATCGGCATTCATTTCGTCTGCAATAAAAAATTACCATCTATAATTATCATACAAGGAGTATTAAGTTACCATTACATTTTGTCGAGTAATGCATTATACGTAATAAATATATAATTTATTCTATTCTGGTAGTATAACTCATTTACACCCACTGTGTTGTCAGTATGTGTTATAACAGTACACATTTCTATCAAATCATGGTTTTCCGTCATGCTTTGTACCAAAACCCGTAGAAGAATTCATATGCTAATTGTTGTATGATATATGAGTATTTGGCATTACTTTGACATTGTCCTGAAAATATGTTGTTTTTTTTGTTATCATAAGTGTTGGTGTACCTGTCATGGGTACTTATGAATGCATGTACGTATAATTTGTTTTATTGTGTATATATGTTTTTATTTACCCATGTATGTACTTCAATACTGAATAAAATATATCTATCTTTCCGATCGACCAATAAAGACTTTGGGATTATGGGGATCAAGATAACTCTAAATGAATTCGGGTTTTAAACAAATTGATGAGGAACAATATATTAGTTTTGTAAGTGCAGCTTATACAAGATTACGATTCCATAACTAGTATCGATTGAATTCAAATGGCATTTCAAAGTTTGCTCTTGAAACTAGGAGTCATTTGTATGTGTATACATATGTATATTTTGCACTTCACACTTTATCACTAAATTAAATTGTAAAACGCTATTAAAACATGTACAAAACGCTAGCATAGCATCATGTTTAATTTTATTTTTTATAATTACATTTATTCTTTTTTACAGCATATCTGTTTAAGATGCCACGATACTTCTTAGGGCTAACAGTTTCTGATTAATGTGAAAGATAAACTTAGTAGTTTACTGTGTATTGTGTGGTTGTTTTTATTTTACAATATGTTGTGGTAAATAATGCAAGGTAGAAATGAATGACCTTCAACCTATGGCATGTGCGTATAGCAGACCAAAACTCTATATGCATAAATGCATGTATCACGTCTTGGTAAATTTATTACTTTTATAAATTATACAATTATTACGTAATGTCGTAAGTTTGAACGCTATGCCTGGTAAATTTTCCATTTATATGAAAGCACCTCATGCATAAATAAGATTTAATTTATCCGCGAGGGCGAATAATTTATATAATAATACTTGTGACCACATCGTTCACTTTTGTTTATTTTTTTTGGACGAAATAAACAACTGCTCTGGTTTAAGTGTACTGACTTCTCTTTGTACCTGCATAAATTGGAATATTCTACACATGTTGATGAATATTGGCATAGCCGATGAAAGGGTATGTCCAGCTGATACCAGTAGTCCGAGATTCGAATTCGTAACCCCGGATAAATGATAGAAAATACCAATTACTGAAGCACATTCAACAATAATGTTCATTTTCCAATACATAATTGTGTATTCTTATGCGGCCTAGCAAATTGCTACACGAACTATACCACATTGTAATAAATTCTGCTAGTTGGAATGGAATCAAAGTTGGGTTTTAAATGCACGTGGTCGGGCAATATACTGGTTAAGCTATATTTGCTTTATATTTGACATGCATGATGAACATAAACATTGTGTGTTAAACACATTAAAATGGCTTGGCAAACATCATTCGCCATCATAACTAAACCTAAATTATCACCTTCCAGTATCAATTTAGCAGGTCGAGTTTCTCCTTACTGTCTTAATTATCAAAATTTCCAGCATACCAAAAATCTCATGAGACATCTAAACTACATTTCTGTTTTGTTTTTGTTAAGATTGGCTACATTCTAGATTGCATTATGGCATTATCATAAAACATCTCGCTGGCTAGGAATATTAAATATTCCACTTGAACTATGTATGCTATGATAATAAATTATAAAACATGTTTAAATCGCGTGTTATACATGCATGCATACGTACGATGCATTAATATAATTACAAACGTTGAACTTTAGTAATAAATTGTAGAATATGTTTCTTCCGTGTTTAATGCTTAATGTACACGAACAATTTACTATTGAATTAATTGAAGTTTTAGTTCTATGTTAGATTTACACATTGATTCGAAATCGCAGTTAATTTGATAGAATCACTTCTGTTAACATGATAACAGTCTATATTGCTGCCTTATAGTCACGGTTCTCCCCTTTATAAGCCGTCAATGATATTTTTCAGAATTATATTAAATTGCATAGATTGAAATGCTCACATGAACCACTGCTGACACCAAACTGTATTCAAATGTCAGTTCCAATCGGTTTATTCCAATCAAAGAAATAATCATAACGTCTATTCAAGTACGTATTACTAATGGGTTTTACATCGAATTATATTAAAATGTATTCGAAAGTATTTGTTTCATAATCGGCCTAAAATCAATATGTATAACATTCCTAGAAAAGTGTCTATTCCAAAATATAAAACACACTGAGTGCAAAACTATAAAATCTGATGTATTTTGCACATAAATTCCATCCATAGTCTCCATGGAGTCTTGGCTCCTAGAACAAGAATAATTTGTTCCGAATGTCTATCTGTTAATAATTATGTATTCTATCAATATTTCTCATCCAAAAGCAACCGAAGACTTGTCCATATGTGTAAGACACGATGTAAGCCAATGTCGCGACATATTATATAACCTACCCATTGACACTCTTATCATCTGGAGCAGTCGAACTGGCCCATTCTTTGCTTAGAGACACAAATCGACACATATATCCGCATTAAATATCCACACAATGTAATAAACTATCCTACGAGAATGGACATACATGTACAGGTACATTGTATGGCGTACATTCAGGGTCAATTTAAGTTAGGGCAGCCCTAACCTAGTTAGGGCAGCCCTAACCTCAGCCATAACCTGGTTAGGGCAGCCCTAACCCCAGCCCTAACCAGGTTAGGGCAGCCCTAACTTCAGCCCTAACCAGGTTAGGGCAGCCCTAACTTAAGATGGTATTTTAGACCCTCTCCGTACGCGTGAAGTTGTACCTGATTTAAGTTAGACCTGCCCTAACCAGCCCTAACTTATCGGATATATCGACTTTAACTCGTACCAGTCACGCGAAAAACTCAATCCAATCAAAAGCGCCGTTATATACGGGGTAAGCTTGAAACGTTTGGTCAGATGTTTGACCATAAGTTAGGGCAGGTCTTACTAAGTTAGGGCTGAAGTTAGGGCTGCCCTAACCTGGTTAGGGCTGAAGTTAGGGCTGCCCTAACCAGGTTAGATCTGATCTTATTAAAGACCCTCAATGTACGCCACAGCATGATAGCAGCAGGAGATGCCTATCGGTGTTTATCTACAGTCATAAAACACAGCATCATTCTGCTCAACAGGAGATCACTATCATTGTATATCTAGGGTCATAAAACTGGTCAGAGATCAGTATCCTACTGAATTCCAAACATATTCTTATGTATGAATACACTAGAAAGTATCGGTTATATTATGCGTTTGTTTAATTTGTGTATTAAGATTATTGATAAGTATATTAAATACGGGTTTTTATTAGTTTTAATTGCGGAAAATGCGACAAAAATGAGTGAAAGGCATTTTACCGGTGTATTGTTTATTTCACGGACACTAGATAACCATGTTTTGTAGCCGTGACTAATTTATGCAGGCAGGTTGATTTGCTCTCAAATGGTAAGTATATGGTACATATTAAGACTTAATTAGAATCGGCAATGATTTAACCAATATTGCCACAAGACATAGATTTAAATCTTATCATAACCGTTCAAGCGAATTTACAATTATATTACACCTCACAGAGGGGCGCGCCATTAAATGATATACTAACTAACAGGCTGTGCAATATTACATAATAGTGTGAAATACTGTTAAATTAATATACTGTACCGACATCAAGCTGAAACAACACCATATAGAAACAATATTTAATAAACAGATCAATAATCTAAATCTTACGTTACAAATTAAAATGTACAAATTAAAACAAAAGCATAATATAACCGATACTTTCTAGTGTTTATATATAAAAATGTAATACAGTAGAATATTATTGGAATTTAGTAGATTACTGATCCCTGACCAGTTGTTGTGTTTATGACCCTAGATATACAACGATACTGATCTCTTATTGACCGATGATAGTGACCAGTTTCAGTGTTTTATGGCCTTAGATTAACAATCATATTCACCACCTGCTGATATCAAGCTGTGACGTACATAAAGGGTCTAAAATAAGATCAGGTTAGGGCAGCCCTAACTTCAGCCCTAACCTGGTTAGACCTGCCCTTACTTCTGGTCAAACCCGATCAAACTGGTGAAATATGGGAGGAATAATAATAGCATATATATCATGACTAATTTGTAACTAAGTCGCTGATTGGTCAAATATTCAACAAGCAAAATCCAAAACCTAAGGTTAGACCAGCCCTAACTTCAGCCCTAACCTGGTTAGGGCAGCCCTAACCTGGTTAGGGTAGCCCTAACTTCAGCCCTAACTTTTAGTCAAACTTTGTATTTAAGCGTACAAGAGGGTCATAAATAAGTAAGACCTGCCCTAACTGAGGTTAGGGCTGCCCTAACCAGGTTAGGGCTGAAGTTAGGGCTGGTATAACCAGGTTAGGGCTGCCCTAACCTGGTTAGGGCTGAGGTTAGGGCTGCCCTAACTAGGTTAGGGCTGAGGTTAGGGCTGCCCTTACTAGGTTAGGGCTGCCCTAACTTAAATTGACCCTGAATGTACGCCATATACAGGTATTTCAGTCGTTGGTCATATCTAGACTACATTGGGTTTGAAAATGTAAGACCCCTTGCAAATCTGAAGAATTGACATGTGTCATATAAGCAATCCGAATACAATCTTGACAGCAATTGCATATTAAAAGGTGTACGGAACAAGAACACACACTTTGAAGGTCAACGGTGTATTATCTACCTATACATAATAAATGATTGTTTTTAACAAATCGCAGAAAAGAATCATTATTAGATAATCAAAATGACAGCACATCCGACATATTGTACATAGTGCTCATACCGGCCTGTCATACGCACAAGTTGTGACTTTGAACAATGGTACTTTTTTGGTATGAATCAAGGGGTACTTTAGCGTAATAAATTGGTAAATCAGAGTATAAACTAGCATTAGCGTTCTCGTGTTCACAGCATCTAGGTTTTTGATTCTTTGATAACATCTCGTGTGAGTATTTACGCTGCTTGTTTACTGTATAATACAACGGTAGGTAATCTTGCCGGGAGCTCATAATAAAGAAGCAAGTACAATACAATGTGTCTTCAGTAATCCTTACTAAATATACGCACTTATCGCCGTCAAATTAATGTAATTTATATCATGAACCGTTTTATCGAGTATTTTCTGGATAAATAAGTTAGTTCATGCATTTGTCTTAATAAGTACATAAAGATTTTAGAAGAAATCTCACTTTTCTAGGGTTATTTATAAACAATTACAAATACCTGGTTATTACGTGAATTCATGATGGAACAGACATTACCGACGAACACCGTATATGTTTTAATTTACAAATTGGGCCTCAACTGAATTGAAGCAGTAAAGTTGTCAACACTATTCAATCCGCACTTGACGTACTAACTCCGTTTTATTCTAAATACGTTTGAAATTGTAGACCTGTAAACTAATTTCTTACTTCCAACTGATCGCTCCTGACATATAATGGTACCGGTATACCTGTATTAAATCTGTATACTATTTTTGAAATGGATTACTATTCCCAATTGTGATTGACACAATCCCTGATGTAACTAGGCTACATAGTTTTACGTAACAACAACGCTACCCGCATTGCCCCCCCAAAAAACGTGCGTATACAAATCCTCGGGTATGAAAGAAATCGTATAATACTCCTCAATAACGAATCAATATTATATTAAAAGCGAGTATTTGATTGTTATAAAATGTTGAATACCATACATCTCTTTAGCTACACATCAATTAAATGTGATCGTCTGACTATTCAAGAACACAAGCACTATGCAGGTACGGCAAACACATGGAAGCTTTAGCTAAAGAAAATATTGAAGTTGGTAACGACTATGTTGCTTTATGACAGTAAGTTTAGCTTTAACTATGTGCATTGTATTGTCCCTAAATGCCATATTTTAGTATACCAGTTAGCTTCATGTTTACCTTTCCGAATGGTTCTTACTTTTACAAATAATTTTGATATCTGATTCTAATATTCCAATTATTCTAGCCTTTATGAATGCATATATCTATATGTAGCTAATCACCTTGTCAAAACAAGCTTCGTACGCACAGAGCTGACTATTTTAAGGTGTTATGTTTTAATGTGGTATTAACTGGAGCTGGGAGAATACTTCGATTGTAATTGATACAATCTGATCATTTTCTACATATTTGGTTTGTAAAGTAGTAGTTAGTGTGTTAACCGAACCTAAATACATTCTATTGGTAACTAATTAAAAACAAAACAATATAACGACACGAACGCTGTGAGAATGTCTAATATAGATATGTAAATGAAAACTATATATTTTCAACGAAGTTAAACAAGACACGTTGTAGCGAATTGTCGCTTAACAATTCTCATTTTACATTTATCTCGTAGTAGTACTTAGTAAATTGATTGCCGTTTTAGAGATTGATTGACACTAACGTTGTTCTGTTATATTAATACAACTTTCATGCCAGCGTGACGTTATTGTCAATTTAACTGAAATTGTCTAACTTAACGCTCACATCAAATTTCGTCTCACGTCCGCAATTGAGAATATTTTCACTCCGGGTAAAATGCATTTATAAAGTCGTACAAATGTTTTTGATATGTCTTAATATACGCTAGTCTAAGTTAAGTTCACACCATGCAAGTAAGCCAGATATACCACTTAGATAATAAAACATTATGGTATTGACATACATGTATGTGAAGTTCCCGCTAACGCTAAATAGTTATAAGACAGAACTACGGACACACAACAACGCGTTTCACGTTGCTTTAATATTGACTCTTTTTCATTTATCAGTATGCTGCATTTATTGGAAGTTGTGTAAGAACGTATACGGAACATTTTTTATATCAATTCACATCACATTTACAAATGTTCTTCGTTTCCCACAATCATTCGTTGACATTTGCAAAACCCATGTCTTTCACATGGGGATAAAAATTGACTAACCAATCCCATATGGGATATGTATTTCTAAACATTCATTACGTTTATTTGAGTCTGATATCATAAAAGCGTGCGTACTTGTTTACATGTACCAATCGATATACATTTAAATTCTGATAAGTTAGTTGTTGTGCGCGGTCCTATTATATTGAAATATGTGTTTCATCTAGTTTAACCTAGTAACTCTGATCCTAGTGATATTATAATTGAACTTCGTGGAATAAAAATTGGTCAATTACCATTGATGAGCATGCTGCAGCTGTTAATTGCTTCTATTTTTGAGAGCGCATGATTGCAAGGTTCACTTAAACCATTTTAAAAGCACTTTCCCTGGGAACTTCGTGTAACGGGAACACATTGTTCTAATACACATGTACCTGTTCTCACCGCAGTAGTTTGTTATTTGAGGCAAAGGAGTAATAACAATGATCGAAACATAATGTTTTAAAAGGAGAACGGAAACAATGCTTCGTATACGTTAAATTGTTGAACATGACGAACGTATGCATTGAACCATTGTGACCATTATTTTGAGATAGTTACTTCATGACCAAAAAACCCTAATCCTCTGAAAATGTGGCTGTAAAATAATTATACTAAGCGGTATCAGACGTATTGATGAAAAAAATCAGGCATAATGTTATCGCGGTAGCTCTGAAACAATTCCAACCCCTGGTATATTTAGCTCCCTTCTTTCAATTGTAGAGATAATTTCATCGATTAAATTTAAGTTACTGTCTGTCGATTTTCATCGCGTGACTATAAGTCTACTAGATAAATATCGTGTTTTTTTTAAAACAAAAAGAAAAGTGTGTTGCATTATAGTTTTCATTAAAAAGCTATTCGTTGCACCTTTTTATCAAATTTTATTCTCAAAATAGGAATATATCTTATGTTTTTTGTTAAGCTTCGTCACTCATTCCTAGATTAATGATCCTGAATTAATCAATACCCTAACCTCCATTTTAGCGAAATCAAAAATACTAGTACTAGTATTTTGAAGAATGGTATAGAGTGACTAGTATGTTGAATGTTTTTACGACACAAATCAAAACCTCAGCAAATCTATACGTATTACCCATGTCTTGTTCAGAAATATACCTCGTTTTAAATTGAGCATTTTGCAATGTCTTGTATTTTTTTAACTATTACATCAAAGGAATCAATGGTGTTATTAGTGAGGTCGTAGATACATCGACATAATTACACTGTATCAAGTAGTCAGAAAGCTTTGGAATTAACATCATGAATTCTACAGAAACCTACGTTCGAATGGTAATATGCTTCTTAATAAAATAATCGCAATAATGCAATTGTCTTGAATCAGAATGAATCAAAAGCTGAAAAACATAAGAATTCCAGATACGCGATTATGTATTTGCCAGAGACATCAACCAAGTTTGATAGTTCATGAACTTTCAATATCATAAAAAGCGTCAAGGCCGACCCTTAGTTTTAAACAGTTAATGCAGAGTAGTATAAGTCATAAAATGCATGAATAAGTAAATAAATAATTTAGCGTAATAAATTGGTAAATCAGAGTATAAACTAGCATCTAACCTTAAATTAGCGTTCTCGTGTTCACAGCATCTAGGTTTTTGATTCTTCGATAACATCTTGTATATTTATTTACGCTGCTTCGTTTACAGTATAATACAGCGGTAGGTAATTCTGCCGGGAGCTCATAATAAAGTAGCAAGTACAATAAAGTGTGTCTTCAGTAATCCTTACTAAATATACGCACTTATCGCCATTAAATTAATGTTATTTATATCAAAAACCGTTTTGTCGAGTATTTTCTGGATTTATCAGTTAGTCCATTCATTTGTCTGAAGTACCTAATGAGTTTAGAAGACATTTCACATAAACCCGTTTTTCTAGGGTTATCTATAAACAATAAAAAAAATATTATTATAAATACCTGGTTATTACGTAAACTAAGTTAAACGTTAAAGTCCCGCCAAATGTAACGAATACTACCCGGCGTCAACTTGTGCATTATGACTTCCACTATTCCTTGTCATCCCTGTCTGTCGATGGTTGTATTCTTGTGGATGGTAGGGATAAGTTTTGTTCCGTTAACCTTCTTTAGAAATCACAATATTTCTTTACTCGTCTGGCTTCGTTAAAGAGATTCGTTGCGTGCCACGGGGCTTTTAGAATAAAACCTATCTGGAGTTTATATTAGCCATAATCATGTTTAGATCGACCTCAGTTTGTTCACCCGGAAAATGTTTTATCAAAGCACTCACGAAAATCTCAAACTTACGATCGAATCTAAATTTTTATAGTACTTTTACAATTTTAAAATGTGATAAATGGAGCTGTTATACTAATACAGATTAGGTTAATGAACTCCTACAAACAATACCTGTCTCCAATTTGCAATTGTTAAAGATGTATACCGTGTATAAATGTGAATGTTATTTTACTTTTTGTGTATGGAGGTTGACAAATCAGTGCCTTGTAGTTTATTAAAACGAGTTTGTTCTACACTTTTTAGCTAGCGCATCAATGTCCAACTATTTCAAGTATGTTTCGGTTTCTGATTACATAAAGTCAATGTCTGAATGTCATGGCATATTATACATGATGGAACAGACATAACCGACGAACAACGTATTTGAATTGAAGCAGTTAAGTTGTCAACGTTATTCAATCCGCACTTGAAGTACTTACTCCGTTATATTCTAAATACGTTTGAAATTGTAGACCTGAAAACTAATTTCTTAATTCCAACTGAGCGTTCCTGACAGATAATGGTACCGGTATTCCTGTATTAAATATGTTTACTATTTTTGAAATGGATTACTATTCCCAATTGTGATTGACAAAATCCATGATGTAATTAGGCTAGATAATGATTATAAATGTTATTTTACATAACAACCACGCTACCCGCATTGTCCACAAAAAAGCATCCGTGTAAACATCCTACAGTATTTGGGAAATCGTAGAACACTCTTGAATAAAGAATCAATACACTAAAACCGAGTCATTGATTATTATAACATGCTGAATACCTTACATAGAGGATCTTACATGAGTGACTTTTCATATTGAATTTATTTAACGAGTTGGATATAAGTGATAAAATAAGAGGCTCTGCCGAGTATATTATTACTTTTATCCAACGAGTTTAATAAATTTTATATGGAAAGACACGAATGTAAGATTCTTTTTATCACATAAACAAAAGAAGACATTTAAATTAAAAAAAACCCTAAAAACAGTAGACCCGCTTCCCCTAAAGATACAATAAAATCGGGGTGAGTAATGCGGTTAAGAATAAATGAGCATCTAAACATAGTGCAACACAGTGACTGTATTTCAATTACATTTAATTCATTGTTGAAAACGAAGATGAGCCGAGACAGGTATATTTGAACGGTAATAACGTCACGGACCTTTTTAGTAGGCCCTATCTAGTCTTCAAATTAGTTTGGTAAGGGGAACATACTCGTACTATAAAACGGGAAACATCACGTACATTGTGACGTCATGTTTATGTTTTGACGTCATCACCACTTGGAATTTCCGGAAAGAGATTGATGAATTTTAAAGAGATGCGATTTTGAAACTCAAAATGCATTAAATTTTGCAGGAAATGTTAGCCTATGCTATGTTCAATAAATATATGTAGGTTTGTGTGTATTTATTATATTTGAATTGAACTGCCTTTGTAAATTCTCGTTGATTTTCAGATTGTCTATCGATCTGACCTGTACCGCTGACGATAAAATCACGGTCGGCCATATTTATTTATTTTTTTGACAGTGCGTATGAATACATAAAAAAGTGATTAACCCCCCTCATTTGCATAAATATGATTAATTATTCAGTAGTGTAATATCGTTTTTATGAAATGGGCTTATTACACTCCCACACCGTGATTTATGTGATAAATCTCTTTAGATACAAATCGATTCAATGTGGACGTCTGACTATTCAAGAACACAAATACTTGCAGGTACGGCGAACATATTTCAAATTACCTTTTAACATCGTTAATTAGCTTATACACATTCATGATCAGTTCCAAATCAATTTCTGGTAATAAAACGCTGCAATGACTACATAATTATACATACAATGAACAGTTATTACTACAGAATTAACCATAAAATGTCTCCACAACGTATACAATTTCCCCTAATTGTTATGGAAAGATGTCTATACGACCATTGTATCGGCCGCTAGAAACTACTCTTCCCGCTGAACTATATACGTGTACTAGTAGAAGTATAGTTACGTCCCACTGATATATCTTGTTCATGTTGAAGAACAATATTCATCGCATGATGTTCTATTTTTAACATAAATTATGTAGAGGAGAAAAATGCAATGGAAATCGAAACCTTCTTCCTACAATACAATGAAATATATACCAACCAACTTTAAGGACATATAAAGGTTTCCATGGACTAAAATATCACTATTAGCAACTTGGCTTTTTCTAGCACCATGTTTAACCAGAAAAAAGCGGATTGACGATATACTCCGCTCATATACAAACCCAATCCAAGGTCAAGAAAATTGATTGACAAAACATACCTGCTGTTAAATAAGGTCAAGTACATGATGGAATGCTAACACTATCCCCATAGAAATTGGTGAGGAAACCCAACACCATGCGGAGCAAATGATGACGGATTTCCGCGTCGAGTTGATGCCTTTAATGACGCTATCTAGGTTGTGGTGTTTGCTACACGTAATATCGATACTAATTGTCTAAAGGTTATATCTAAATGTAAAACAGGACACGTTATATATCGCAGCTAACCAAAATAAAACCTTAACATTAATCAGCTATTTCATTATCTCAAGTGATAATGACTTTTTATCGTTTTGAGTTTTTAAGCATATATTCAGCTCAATTAGTTGTGCTAATTACATTTTAATCGATGGTGGTAGCTACGAGACTGGAACAATAGAATATTTAATCAGTTCATTACCTAATATTAAGAGCAATATCTCACTAATTATCTAACTAATTGAATGCGCTATGATTTTTTGTTTTGAACAGAACGGAACGCATTTAATATTCGTGTGTGTACTTGTTCTGGTTTATAGCTGGTTATGCTAAATTTTGAAATTATATTTCATTATATGAAAGTTTTAACTATAATTATTGTTATACTGTTTATGGACTCATTTTTATATAATTTCTTAATAAATAACCATTTACCTGCGTCGTTGATGTCGTTTGACCTTCACTTTGGCCAAGTACAATGTATCTCTGACTTGCCCTCGATATTTATTGATGTCATCATTACGACCAAGTTTCATAAACACTATGCAAACAGTGTGACATATACTGGCAATTAAGCGTTTTGTATGATTGGACGTATTTGTTGAACTAAGATAACCGAAAATCGAATTTAAGCTAGATTATTGTTGTGACCATGTTTCGTATAAGTTATGTTACAATATGATATTTAGTGACCACATATAGTTTTTGAAATAATAAGGCCAATACATTGTACATAAGACAATTTAGTGGACAGACGACGCATTAACAAGCCAACCTCTATATACTCAACATACAGTATATACCTTAGTCATCAAGTGAAAATAAACCGCTACATATCCTAACGCTATATGTCTGTTAAACAAAATTTCTAGGGCTCTTTTCAGGTGTGAGGCTTCTCAAGCACCCTTTGTCATTTTAACTTCCCCTGGTCATTGGGCTTTCTATGGAAACCAACACTCGTGTCTCCCTGGGGAGACTACTTTCCTCCTGTGTGTGTGGCAGCCACCATCGATCGTGTACCATTTTACACCATGGTGGAGTCGAGCATGTGGGTCTTCTTCAGAGAAATTAACCAATTGTCCAGACTGGGGTTTAACCCGGGACCTCTCGATCCATACTTCTAGACCACCGCTCCCAACTCTCATCATAGATATGATGTACGTAGTTATGCAATAACAAAATGTGATCTTTCTATATACAATTGTACCATGAAGAAACTCCTACCTACCGGCACTGCAGTGTCTACTTCAATACATACTAATCACACATAAATGATATAATTAAAAAGACAAAAATGACATCACACGATAAGACAAGAGAACGATGCTCTAATGTGTCATACCTATTATCGCCAGCATATAGAAAGGCACATCAATGTGTGCAATAATGAGTTTAGCAACACCTTAAATGTTTTACCATTTAACATTTTTACGACATGCTGGTAGAGAAAGAAACTTATGATGGTAGTTTTAAATTGAAATGACAAAAGTGTGTGATAATTATATCAATTTACTATCGTCTAGATTCAGTGACGCATTTGTAAGCTAGGAACAATATACTAATAGTTGATACTGTTTTGTCCTATTTCCTGGCTATAGCAAAACAATGCAACTAAGCTGACAGATATATTGCGTAATTACGTATTCTCGTAAAAAGTGTTTCTCCACATGTGCCTGTATCGTACGTCTGATAGGAAGTAAACGAAGTGAGAACGAATGGTGATGAAAAAAGAATGACAAGCAATTTGTTAAGACCCACTAAGCATTTTGAAGTTTGTTACTTGCCTCAAACATGTCGTGTAGAATAGGATCAGATGTTGATTAACAGAAAAATATGCCTTCATGCATGTTGACGTTATTCCTGTTAGAAGAGTACTCCTATGCTGTCTAATAAGACACCTACATACTGAACACATGTAATTTCTGATGTTCTTGCAGACAGTCAAACGCTATCAGTTATCAGTAAACTATAGTCAGCGGCGTACCAACCAGTCAAATCAGACTGTTAACAGATGCCGGGATTCAAAGATTCGAACTGATGCTTTAACATCTGTGTCACTAGGACTTGATGCATTAAAATTGCCTTAAATAACAGTTATGTTTATAACCAAATTCAACACACGTTATGCCCACTACGTTTATATCGAATATGCAGCCACACTTAATAGCGTCGAATGTATGTTTTGTATGCATTTAGTTCCTTATGAATATTTGATTAAACAGAAGCCTAACCGTAAACTAGGAAATATTTTATCATCGTTTTCACAATAGTACGAATGTGTTATCTAACTCTGGAAATACTGGACCTAATCAATTGCAATCAGTTTCATACAGCGAGTGTCGTGACAGTATAGTTATAAACCATATATCCCAAATGACACCACAGATAAGATTATATGTCATTCATGAAACACGTCCATTATATTTGGGACACAAATAACGACACACATATCACAAAGGCTCGCAATGAAGTTGAATATGTTTGTTAGAATGCATTACAGCAGATAGTGAAACAGAAGTGGTAACACTCACGCTGCGCAGTAATGTGCCACATGAGCACAATGAAACCACCAGTTGCATATACCCGAAACTAACAGCACGGAGTGTGTGTAATACTGACTTGACATCACACGCAAATAATACCTTAATTATAAGATAGGTAAACTACATGTTGGACTGAAGTTTCACTGAATGTAACAGCATTGGGCATGTACGTACTAACTAAAAGGAACAATGAAAGCTGAAGATAGCTTTGGCAAGACGTATACCCAAGCTTTTCATCATAAATGTATCATTACATAAAACTAGTTGTTATTGCTTGTGTTTAGTCTACATATTAGGAACTTTCAATGTGTATAATATATAAAAAAAATATATGGATGTAATATGTCAAGGTGTACATGTAATTGGTTTTCCATGGCACCGTTGGAAACCATGCGAGAATGCTAAGGCAACAGACAATTTCTCTCACCGATATCATACACCAAACAATAACTTAACCATGGTATCTAGACATTTTTAACTTACAAGAATATCAAAACATTATATCGATCAGACAAGTCCTGGTATCGTGTTCTGATGTTAAAATGTTCATTTTGTGCACAATCAACTTTTATTACACCACTATCCTGTATACAGACAGTGATTATCGCACTGTTGTTTGAATACAGAGGTGTCAGCTACGCGCTAGGAGTCCGAATATAAAATATAGATGATCGATGGGTTCAACTACAAAGTACTCCTGACTTGTACAACACACTGAACCAAAGACTTATCTAACAAGCACAGATGTAATTGACAAATTTTTAATCGACGTTATATATCTTTTGAAAATATCAGACGTATAACGCGAAGAAGCGCATGTAACACATTTACAGATTAAAATAGTCGCCGTTTGAGACACACAAGTGTGATATGTAGTCGATGATTTATGAGAAGCACATTTATATCAAATGTCTGTAACACACATTGTAGTTAGTATAGACCTAGTGAGGATATGCGAACATCGACATCACCATACTCAAGGAAAATGTGGACAACTTACATATTTTACCCTACTACGGACTAGATATACTATTCATGAAGTACCAAGAACAAATAGTTTTTGTTTAAGCTATAAACACAATCGTGTTTATAAGAAAATTATCTCTAATATTCCATTGCCATGATATAGGATATAGAAGCAACACCAATTAATAACACAAGTTGATTGATCATGTCTAGGAGTTTGGCTTTTATTATAAAATTGAATCGGCTCCTATCATTTACACATTAAGTTCCCTATCACTGATGTATGTATGTATCGATCTTATTTTTGGTTCACATGGGACATCGATTTTCCAAAGCGATTCTTGAAGTCTGCAAAATACAAATCTTGCATTTTTCGTGCTTGAATTATTTCTTAAAGAATGTAGCTATCATGATCGTTTCATCGTATGTATTAATATTAGTTATCACCAAGAACACCAACTTGAAAAAATCACCAATTGACATATACCAAATGAAAATCAAATTACTGAACATTTCTGATAAGAAAATATAAAAGGAATCATATGAACCACATTCAAGCGCTTGAATACAATAGTCTAATTGGCCATTGTTTCATGAGCGAAAGGAGCAATATGCGTAACATTGTGCGACAACAGGGTCCGGTAAAAGCTAAAAATGGACCAGGGCATCACTTTGATGTGTTTAGAGCTTAACTTAATAAGAATAATAACCTACAATGTACACATATGTCTTATCTTTTAAACACAAAAAGAGATCGCGTCTTATAAACATACATTTTTTATTGTCATATTGTCAATGTGTTGGACGAAACTATTTTGAAATTTTTGTCTTTATCCGGGGCAGTTTTGAATTGCGAATGTTTGGCCATGTATGGATACTGAATTTTATATAAAAAAAACATACGATAAAGATATAAGATATAATTGTCATAGGTTGTCATTACGTGGATCTTCTACATTTGGCGCATCATATACAATGTATAATAATAATCTGTAATTATAACAAATATCCATGACGTCCAAGAAGGTGCGCAGCTCATATTTAATGCTTAATAGTAATAAGTCGTCGTTGATATCATATTCAGTACTGATCAGTCCTGAATGAATATCTACATCATAACGTTATATTAGTCTTCCGCTATGTACATATAAATCTATTTCGAGCGACAAGAACAATGACGAGGACGAAGCGATTGAAATGCTGGACATATTGTGCTTCGTCTTTCAGATAACGGGACAAATTTTGTGTAAACAATTGACATTTCTTTATATTGTGTACGTCTTGAATATAACTAGATTTCATATACTATTGTGGAGGAAATAGTGCGTGATATAGGGAAATGGCATTACAATATTCGTACCATACCGTCTAAAAATCTTGTATCAGTAACCATTTAGCTTGCATTAGTAAAGGCATTATGCATTGATTTACGGTAAGTTATGGTTTGTTCTATTTCATAAAGGCATTCCGTTCTATATAAATAATTCCAATAGTTGTATAAAGTCCTTGCATTAGCTCAATAGTTATCGACCGAGGTCTGATGTTATGCTATATATTAAAAAACAAAAACAAGAGTAGTGCAAAATCAGGAGTACAATGGTATAAGGGTTATCGATTATGTGTTCAATAATTAATAAATTATAATTTTAAGTCAGTATAGGAAGCAAATAACCGCAATATTTAAGTTCATGATAATAAAATGTTCGTGTGACATGTCGAAATATTCTTCACCCTTCAACTCTAATGTCCATGTCTAATATAATTAGTTATGTTGTTCTTTAATATCACGTCATAACTACTAAAACTTCACACATATATTCTCAAGTATTTACAACTGGTGGTTTTATTGTGCTCCAGTGGCTCGTTATTGCACACAATGTGTGTGGCCATTTCTGTTTTACTATCTGTTGTAATGCATTCTCACAATCATATTCAGCTTTATTTTGAGCCTTAGGGATATGTGTGCTGTTACATGTCTCTCAAATATGATGTATGTGCTTCATGAAGGACATATAATCTTTTCTGTGGTGTCATTTGGGATATATGGTTTATATGATAACTATACTGTCGCGACTTGCTGCAATTAACTGATAGCAAATTGATCAAGTCTGGTAATTCTAAAGTTAGATAATACATTCATCCTATTTTACGATTAGGGTTCTGTTCAAATAAATTGAACTTAATGAACGAAACACTAAATTTGACGTACATGTAGTAAAGTACAGACACATATTCGATATAAGTGTACATTGTACATGTATTAGACGAAATATAAATTTGAAATTATTTCCCCGCATACAATTCTAAAACGATTAAACCTTTTGTATGTGTTATTATAGTATAATTTCATTTTCTTATTTTACTGCAGTAAATAATTTACTTTGATTGTACTATTTATCTAGCTTCCAATCGGGAAGCGGTGGCCTAGAGGTAGGGCGCGCGCTTCGGGATCGAGAGGTCCCGGGTTCGATCCCCCTCTGGACCACTGGTTAATTTCTCTGAGCAAGACCCACAGCTCCACTCCACCATGGTGTTAAATGGTATCTGTGAGGGAAGATCATCCGATTTAACTAATATTGTACAATTTCGAAATAATCATATGTCGTTGATATAAGTACACATACAATTTCTAAATAGTAACAGAGTCACTAAATAACATGTTAAGGCAAACACCGGAGTGTTGTGTTGCCAATAATAATCATGACAGCGTTAATACCGCAAAGTAGAAAGTCATCTCTGATGAGAATTTAAATACTGAATGTACAGTCTCTAGATGGAAACAACATTTCACTGTTGTATTGGCGTATCAAACATCAGAATATGTGGTACATATTTGTACATAGCTGATATGTGCATTGATTTATAGAGGATAAAACTAATCTGATTGGAAAAATGCAAGATTTGTTTCATATTGGAGACAAGAAGATTCGCATTGAAGTGTGATATACAGAGACAAAAATACAAACTTGATGCTGATATCGCTACAGCTGATAAGGCACCTGATTTACGAGGAATTTGTGCTAGGCTGCTAGTGGTTTCACCTTCTGAGTCTACTAGTCACTTCTCGATCGGGTAAACACTGTTATATATTTATATATGTGCTACATAAAAAAGATGGGTGTATACTGGTCAAGCAAATCGGACACGGGTGAAATAAACTTGTGACACAACATCTTTATATTTTGTATCAACTGAATTTTGCGACGACTGCTTTTAATGCAGTAATAATAAGAAAACAACACAAACGTCTTACGCCTGTTATGAAAAACCATTACAGTAACATTATTGAATGTAATATGCACCTACACCAATACCGATGTAACAGATACGCTGAATTGAACAAGTAAAAATGTGTTTGATCACATTCCATACTAAATTGATGTTCCAATGATTCAATATGATATGAAATGCGGTGAACATACATCACGATAATAGCTTCAGATAATCGGATCAGAAAAACTGAAATCGAATGTTAACGTCAGTTGATGACTCGATGCAAAAACGTCATAGAAAGTTATCTAAATAGTATGTAATGTACCCTATTAGTAGATCACACGCCATGGGGTGATATTAGGATAGCTGACTAATTGAATGCAGCGGGGTGCAAGACATGAAATTGATATCTCTAAACCTAAGTTACTATTTTTTCAGAATGATAAACATGAGGCAATGAAGTCACTTGTCATAGATTAATATAATTATATAAAACAGGATAAAGAACATTAAATGAACCAGATTCGTATCATTGACAAAAACTGAATAATGAATGGTTGAAAATAAATGTCTACCTATTCTAAAATAAATCTAAATTTTCACATAATCGGCAATAATGGTAGTTGTAAAATCATTCCTGTATAATTTAGTGTAAAATTGATATCGATGGAGTGTGTGATTCATGAAACCTTCTTAATGATGTTTCAGATATTTAAGGCGAAATCATATAAAATTAAGGGAATTTCAATAAAACCTTAGGTAAATATATTAAACTTAGGAGCTTCATGAATACGGGCCCTGATTTTAAGTTTGTGTCACAAAAGTCTGCAGTACTATTCTTAGATTGCCCTTTCAAAGACCACGCAACTTTAAGTGTCATATATTCTTGTTCATTAATCTGTTTGGGACTTGTGTATTCCCAATTTGATCAAACGGTAATCATTGTATATAGTTAACCTCTGGAATCGTTCTACAACCTTGTTTGTGAACATAAGCAATGTTATCAGGCTAATGCAAACAACGCTTAGAAAAGTGTTGTGTTTGTGTTTAATTGAATTCACTTCACAGTTAAATGTGTATTTAATAAAAGAAATAAAATTCTTATTTTCCACTATATTCCTACACTCATTGCATGCAACTCTGAACATATTACTAATTAACAAGGTAGTGTTCTTGGAAAAAACTATTAGAATAACATACTTAGCGTGACAGTTAACATATTGCAGATCTTGCTTGTATAATTAAAGGTTAGTATTTGTGAGTTAGTAAACGACCCACCTGACGTATATTATAAAACACGTCCTTTTGGGTTATCACTAACATATTGATTACCCTAGGAACATTACTCTTAGTCAGCATTGTGTTGCAGGGGTTGTCGTTAGGTAGAGTATCGTTCGTATGTTTTATAATATCAAACACATAGCACGACTCAATTATTTATAAAATTCTGTGAAATATTACATAGTTTTACTTAATATTTTCATATCATATTCGCAATCTCGGTTTTACGTCATTAAAAACCTATTTCCGCTGTTCTACATAGGTCTACCGCAAAATGTGAGCAATTAAATTCAACGTCATCAAGTATAGTTTACAAGTATTTAAAAATGATTTTAACAATACGGCACCTGATGCTCCTTCATTGTGTCTATTTATACAAGTGAAACTGAGTCACAACAACATGTGCAATCAGTTACCTATATTGTCCTTCTTGTCCTTAAACAGGAATGCGAGAAGCAATATGCACGAACTGAAGCTTTAACAGTTAAAAGGCAAATAATGTTAAATATCGCATAAATGGACATAATCATATGCGTACTAAATACCTTGGCCCGTACACTAGTAAACTAATTTGTATCCATGGGTAACGTTCAAGAACACATGAATATTGAAAGCCGATATGACATACATATTTAATTTATAGCGCAACATTTTTGCCATATAATGGTCATGCTTCTATGAAAAAATTACAAAACATAAATAAGTTAGTACAACTGGGAATCACGAAGTCAGTTAATGAATCACGAAGTGTTTTAGTTTAATATCTAAGTACATTCTACTCCGACACAATATACATGTACTCACTAAATACATTGCACCGATAAATAATATTTCTGTTTCGTCTATCCAAACGACTTATTGAACAAATACATTTTTACAAGGGTCATGTAATATGGCAGCTTGATATATAATTGTTCCGGTCAGTAATAGAAATGTCACCATGATTCAATAATAGAACCGTATCAGACTGGTTACGTGAAGCATAATCATGATAATAAGGTTAAGTTGTTTATACGACTATGGACAAAATATCTCTTTCATTGAATCAAAAAGGGCCGTTGCCCATGAAAACGCTGACGTGTCAATAACTAACAAAGATATGCATACTATTTATTATTAGTAGTTTGATGACAAAAACATACATTCGACCATCAGCACTCCAAACTACCATAAAACCAATACATTTTCAGAAGTACATAGCACCATGTATAACATTTGCGTTTCTGATTAAAATATTAAATAATGAAATAGATTAAATTAGGCGTTTCAAAACTACATTAATATTTCGTGCAGCTACATCAATGGAAATTGTGTTCCACAGCTCCTTTATTCGTTCTTACAAATGACATTTAAACATTGTATGCGAATGTTAAACTGTTTTGCAATTTAAACCGTGGATGCACACAACAAATGAAATGTAATGTGATTTCGACAAGGTTTCCAGCGCCAAAACATTTTTTGACTGTATAAAATGGCATGCAGAATGTGCATAAAAACCTTACGGTCGACATCGCGTTAATGTAAATATTCGTCACGTTTCAATATCTTCCATCAACAGAGAGGATATTGTACGGAAATTACTGGCGTCAATGATAACACATTTGCAGACACATATTCTATGCACAGACACATTGCAAATATATCTTTCCATTGAAAACTTTTCGAAACGATGCATATTGTTTGAATAGGCTCGGAAATTGAAGGCTATCCCCTTTCGAAGGCTGCATAGACATTCGGTTTAATTAAAGACAGCCAACATATCTACATACAATATAAAAATGACGATAGAGTTTCTACTTTCGCCTTCATTAATGTATTCAATCGCACATAACTAACGATATTTCAAATTACCGTTTAACATCGTTAATTAGCTTATACACATTCATGATCAGTTCCAAATCAATTTCTGGTAATAAAACGCTGCAATGACTGCATAATTATACATACAATGAACAGTTATTACTACAGAATTAACCATAAAATGTCTCCACAACGTATACAATTTCCCCTAATTGTTATGGAAAGATGTCTATACGACCATTGTATCGGCCGCTAGAAACTACTCTTCCCGCTGAACTATATACGTGTACTAGTAGAAGTACAGTTATGTCCCACTGATATATCTTGTTCATGTTGAAGAACAATATTCATCGCATGATTTTCTATTTTTAACATAAATTATGTAGAGGAGAAAAATGCAATGGAAATCGAAACCTTCTTCCTACAATACAATGAAATATATACCAACCTACTTTAAGGACATATAAAGGTTTCCATGGACTAAAAAATCACTATCAGCAACTTGGCTTTTTCTAGCACCATGTTTAACCAGAAAAAAGCGGATTGACGATATACTTCGCTCATATACAAACCCAATCCAAGGTCAAGAAAATTGATTGACAAAACATACCTGCTGTTAAATAAGGTCAAGTACATGATGGAGAGCTAACACTATCCCCATAGAAATTGGTGAGGAAACCCAACACCATGCGGAGCAAATGATGACGGATTTCCGCGTCGAGTTGATGCCTTTAATGACGCTATCTAGGTTGTGGTGTTTGCTAAACGTAATATCGATACTAATTGTCTAAAGGTTATATCTAAATGTAAAACAGGACACGTTATATATCGCAGCTAACCAAAATAAAACCTTAACATTAATCAGCTATTTTATTATCTCAAGTGATAATGACTTTTTATCGTTTTGAGTTTTTAAGCATATATTCAGCTCAATTAGTTGTGCTAATTACATTTTAATCGATGGTGGTAGCTACAAGACTGGAACAATAGAATATTTAATCAGTTCATTACCTAATATTAAGAGCAATATCTCACTAATTATCTAACTAATTGAATGCGCTATGATTTTTTGTTTTGAACAGAACGGAACGCATTTATTATTCGTGTGTGTACTTGTTCTGGTTTATAGCTGGTTATGCTAAATTTTGATATTATATTTCATTATATGAAAGTTTTAACTATAATTATTGTTAACTGTTTATGGACTCATTTTTATATAATTTCTTAATAAATAACCATTTACCTGCGTCGTTGATGCTCTATGGTTTGACCTTCACTTTGGCCAAGTACAATGTATCTCTGACTTGCCCTAGATATTTATTGATGTCATCATTATGACCAAGTTTCATAAACACTTTGCAAACAGTGTGACATATACTGGCAATTAAGCGTTTTGTATGATTGGACCTACTTGTTGAACTAAGATAACCGAAAATCGAATTTAAGCTAGATAATTGTTGTGACCATGTTTCGTATAAGTTATGTTACAATATGATATTTAGTGACCACATATAGTTTTTGAAATGATAAGGCCAATACATTGTACATAAGGCAATTTAGTGGACAGACGACGCATTAACAAGCCAACCTCTATATACTCAACATACAGTATATACCTTAGTCATCAAGTGAAAATAAACCGCTACATATCCTAACGCTATATGTCTGTTAAACAAAATGTCTAGGGCTCTTTTCAGGTGTGAGGCTTCTCAAGCACCCTTTGTCATTTTAACATCCCCTGGTCATTGGGCTTTCTATGGAAACCAACACTCGTGTCTCCCTGGGGAGACTACTTTCCTCCTGTGTGTGTGGCAGCCACCATCGATCGTGTACCATTTTACACCATGGTGGAGTCGAGCATGTGGGTCTTCCTCAGAGAAATTAACCAATTGTCCAGACTGGGGTTTAACCCGGGACCTCTCGATCCATACTTCTAGACCACCGCTCCCCACTCTCATCATAGATATGATGTACGTAGTTATGCAATAACAAAATGTGATCTTTCTATATACAATTGTACCATGAAGAAACTCCTACCTACCGGCACTGCAGTGTCTACTTCAATACATACTAATCACACATAAATGATATAATTAAAAAGACAAAAATGACATCACACGATAAGACAAAAGAACGATGCTCTAATGTGTCATACCTATTATCGCCAGCATATAGAAAGACACATCAACTTGTGCAATAATGAGTTTAGCAACACCTTAAATGTTTTACCATTTAACATTTTTATGACATGCTGGTAGAGAAAGAAACTTATGATGGTAGTTTTAAATTGAAATGACAAAAGTGTGTGATAATTATATCAATTTACTATCGTCTAGATTCAGTGACGCATTTGTAAGCTAGGAACAATATACCAGTAGTTGATACTGTTTTGTCCTATTTCCTGGCTATAGCAAAACAATGCAACTAGGCTGACAGATATATTGCGTAATTACGTATTCTCGTAAAAAGTGTTTCTCCACATGTGCCTGTATCGTACGTCTGATAGGAAGTAAACGAAGTGAGAACGAATGGTGATGAAAAAAGAATGACAAGCAATTTGTTAAGACCCACTAAGCATTTTGAAGTTTGTTACTTGCCTCAAACATGTCGTGTAGAATAGGATCAGATGTTGATTAACAGAAAAATATGCCTTCATGTATGTTGACGTTATTCCTGTTAGAAGAGTTCTCCTATGCTGTCTAATAAGACACCTACATACTGAACACATGCAATTTCTGATGTCCTTGCAGACAGTCAAACGCTATCAGTTATCAGTAAACTATAGTCAGCGGCGTACCAACCAGTCAAATCAGACTTAACAGATGCCGGGAGTCAAAGATTCGAACTGATGCTTTAACATCTGTGTCACTAGGACTTGATGCATTAAAATTGCCTTAAATAACAGTTATGTTTATAACCAAATTCAACACACGTTATGCCCACTACGCTTATATCGAATATGCAGCCACACTTATTAGTTACTTATGAATAATTGATTAAACAGAAGCCTAACCGTAAACTAGGAAATATTTTATCATCGTTTTCACAATAGTACGAATGTGTTATCTAACTCTGGAAATACCGGACCTAATCAATTGCAATCAGTTTCATACAGCGAGTGTCGTGACAGTATAGTTATAAACCATATATCCCAAATGACACCACAGATAAGATTATATGTCATTCATGAAACACGTCCATTATATTTGGGACACAAATAACGACACACATATCACAAAGGCTCGCAATGAAGTTGAATATGTTTGTTAGAATGCATTACAGCAGATAGTGAAACAGAAGTGGTAACACTCACGCTGTGCAGTAATGTGACACATGAGCACAATGAAACCACCAGTTGCATATACCCGACACTAACAGCACGGAGTGTGTGTAATACTGACTTGACATCACACGCAAATAATACCTTAATTATAAGATAGGTAAACTACATGTAGGACTGAAGTTTCACTGAATGTAACAGCATTGGGCATGTGCGTACTAACTTAAAGGAACAATGAAAGCTAAAGATAGCTTTGGCAAGACGTATACCCAAGCTTTTCATCATAAATGTATCATTACATTAAACTAGTTGTTATTGCTTGTGTTTAGTCTACATATTAGGAACTTTCAAAGTGTATAATATATAAAAAAAAATATATAGATGTAATATGTCAAGGTGTACATGTAATTGGTTTTCCATGGCACCGTTGGAAACCATGCGAGAATGCTAAGGCAACAGACAATTTCTCTCACCGATATCATACACCAAACAATAACCTAACCATGGTATCTAGACATTTTAACCTACAAGAATATCAAAACATTATATCGATCAGACAAGTCCTGGTATCGTGTTCTGATGTTAAAATGTTCATTTTGTGCACAATCAACTTTTATTACACCACTATCCTGTATACAGACAGTGATTATCGCACTGTTGTTTGAATACAGAGCTGTCAGCCACGCGCTAGGAGTCCTAATATAAAATTTAGATGATCGATGAGTTCAACTACAAAGTACTCCTGACTTGTACAACACACTGAACCAAAGACTTATCAAAACAAGCACAGATGTAATTGACAAATTGTTAATCGACGTTATACATCTTTTGAAAATATCAGACGTATAACGCGAAGAAGCGCATGTAACACATTTACAGATTAAAATAGTCGCCGTTTGAGACACACAAGTGTGATATGTAGTCGATGATTTATGAGAAGCACATTTATATCAAATGTCTGTAACACACATTGTAGTTAGTATAGATCTAGTGAGGATATGCGAACATCGACATCACCATACTCAAGGAAAATGTGGACAACTCACATATTTTACCCTACTACGGACTAGATATACTATTCATGAAGTACCAAGAACAAATAGTTTTGTTTAAGCTATAAACACAATCGTGTTTATAAGAAAATTATCTCTAATATTCCATTGCCATGATATAGGATATAGAAGCAACACCAATTAATAACACAAGTTGATTGATCATGTCTAGGAGTTTGGCTTTTATTATAAAATTGAATCGGCTCCTATCATTTACACATTAAGTTCCCTATCACTGATGTATGTATGTATCGATCTTATTTTTGGTTCACATGGGACATCGATTTTCCAAAGCGATTCTTGAAGTCTGCAAGATACAAATCTTGCATTTTTCGTGCTTGAATTATTTCTTAAAGAATGTAGCTATCATGATCGTTTCATCGTATGTATTAATATTAGTTATCACCAAGAACACCAACTTGAAAAAAATCACCAATTGACATATACCAAATGAAAATCAAATTACTGAACATTTCTGATAAGAAAATATAAAAGGAATCATATGAACCACATTCAAGCGCTCGAATGCAATAGTCTAATTGGCCATTGTTTCATGAGCGAAAGGAGCAATATGCGTAACATTGTGCGACAACAGGGTCCGATAAAAGCTAAAAATGGACCAGGGCATCACTTTGATGTGTTTAGAGCTTAACTTAATAAGAATAATAACCTACAATGTACACATATGTCTTATCTTTTAAACACAAAAAGAGATCGCGTCTTATAAACATACATTTTTCATTGTCATATTGTCAATGTGTGGGACGAAACTATTTTGAAATTTTTGTCTTTATCCGGGGCAGTTTTGAATTGCGAATGTTTGGCCATGTATGGATACTGAATTTTATATAAAAAAAACATATAATAAAGATATAAGATATAATTGTCATAGGTTGTCATTACGTGGATCTTCTACATTTGGCGCATCATATACAATGTATAATAATAATCTGTAATTATAACAAATATCCATGACGTCCAAGAAGGTGCGCAGCTCATATTTAATGCTTAATAGTAATAAGTTGTCGTTGATATCATATTTAGTACTGATCAGTCCTGAATGAATATCTACATCATAACGTTATATTAGTCTTCCGCTATGTAGATATAAATCTATTTCGAGCGACAAGAACCATGACGAGGACAAAGCGATTGAAATGCTCGACATATTGTGCTTCGTCTTTCAGATAACGGGACAAATTTTGTGTAAACAATTGACATTTCTTTATATTGTGTACGTCTTGAATATAACTAGATTTCATATACTATTGTGGAGAAAATAGTGCGTGATATAGGGAAATGGCATTACAATATTCGTACCATACCGTCTAAAAATCTTGTATCAGTAACCATTTTGCTTGCGTTAGTAAAGGCATTATGCATTGATTTACGGTAAGTTATGGTTTATTCTATTTCATAAAGGCATTCCGTTCTATATAAATAATTCCAATAGTTTTAGAAAGTCCTTGCATTAACTCAATAGTTATCGACCGAGGTCTGATGTTATGCTATATATTAAAAAACAAAAACAAGAGTAGTGCAAAATCAGGAGTACAATGGTATAAGGGTTATCGATTATGTGTTCAATAATTAATAAAATTATAATTTTAAGTCAGTATAGGAAGCAAATAACCGCAATATTTAAGTTCATGATAATAAAATGTTCGTGTGACATGCCGAAATATTCTTCACCCTTCAACTCTGATGTCCATGTCTAATATAATTAGTTATGTTGTTCTTTAATTTCACGTCATAACTACTAAAACTTCACACATATATTCTCAAGTATTTACAACTGGTGGTTTTATTGTGCTCCAGTGGCTCGTTATTGCACACAATGTGTGTGGCCATTTCTGTTTTACTATCTGTTGTAATGCATTCTCACAATCATATTCAGCTTTATTTTGAGCCTTAGGGATATGTGTGCTGTTACATGTCTCTCAAATATGATGTATGTGCTTCATGAATGACATATAATCTTTTCTGTGGTGTCATTTGGGATATATGGTTTATATGATAACTATACTGTCGCGACTTGCTGCAATTAACTGATAGCAAATTGATCAAGTCTGGTAATTCTAAAGTTAGATAATACATTCATCCTATTTTACGATAAGGGTTCTGTTCAAATAAATTGAACTTAATGAACGAAACACTAAATGTGACGTACATGTAGTAAAGTACAGACACATATTCGATATAAGTGTACATGTATTAGACGAAATATTAATTTAAAATTATTTCCCCGCATACAATTCTAAAACGATTAAACCTTTTGTATGTGTTATTATAGTATAATTCCATTTTCATATTTTACTGCAGTAAATAATTTACTTTGATTGTACTATTTATCTAGCTTCCAATCGGGAAGCGGTGGCCTAGAGGTAGGGCGCGCGCTTCGGGATCGAGAGGTCCCGGGTTCGATCCCCCTCTGGACCACTGGTTAATTTCTCTGAGCAACCCCCAGAGCTACACTCCACCATGGTGTTAAATGGTATCTGTGAGGGAAGTGTTTATTCCTGGGCGCTTCAGATCGATGTTGGCTGCCACACCACAGGAGAGAAATAGTCTCCCCAGCGAGACACGATATGTAGCCCAATGGCCCGGGGAAGTTGAAATGTCAAGGGTGCTTGAGCAGCCTAACAGCTGAAAAGAGGCCCAGCAAATTGGTAACTCTTTTTTTAATAAGTTTCTTATCTGCATTATGCATGTCATTTGCAATATTTTATATATGTCTTACTACGTCAGTGGAATGCATCTGAAATTTATCTACATAAGAGATCACTAGTTTCATCAAAGGTACGAAGCTGTAGAAGCTGCCTCCTATAAAGCAAAGCAATCATGCAAATAAATATGCTTCAACAGCGTATAAAACATGAATGTTGAAGGATATCATTATATATGTATCAATTGTATTCTACATAGGATATATGTTTGTAATAAGAATTAATGCTTAAGTAAAGTACTCATTCCAACGCGGTTTGAATTGATATACTGAGTCTAGTGTTTTTACTTAAGTCTCCCAAGGATATAAATAAGACATAATTCTTCACTATGTAAGACATTATTCTAGTTCTTAAGCGATGATTCCAGTAAATGTATTTTATAGATTAGATTGATTTAGCATCCATCTTTATATTACATTCGTAGCATGAGATACATACATAATACCAATGAAGTATGCATAAACGGCTTTATTTTGTAATGCTGAAATTGAATTTAAAACAGTAACTTACTTAATGTAAATTATTTAAATATGCATTGTATGTATTAAAGTCACAATTTTCAAAAACATTTACCTCTTATATTTTATTTATCGTCTGGGAAAAAATCACGTTTAACGAGAACAAGAATATTTAACATATAAAACTATACGTCTGAAATAATAATAAATGTGTTAAATAGTTTGGTATCTAAACAAGAACGTCACACATATTTGGCACAAAACACTGTACTAAATCGCTGCCTCTAAGAAAACAAACATGCAGTTTCGTTCAGATATTTTCATAGCAATCAAACCAATATTGCGGAGTAAATGAGGCTTCAACATTGCAATAAAAGTAACAAACACAATATAAATATTATACTGATAACTACAAATACATAGAAGTACGTATGATAAATAGTAGATCATTACTTGCGCGAAGTGATATTTTAAACAGCACCATTTTAAATAAGTTTGCAATTAACATTTTGAAACCTAATATCACAAGCAATCATTCTGCAAATACAAATAAACATATGATGATATCGAAGATGATTTGTGTAAATAAACAACTTAATTTAAAATAAATACAAATACATATTATGTTGCAATAGGAAGTAACGTTTTTTGGAAACCTTGGCACTCACTATTGCCATTTACCAAATACAATGGTGCGATGTTTTGGCTACAAGAAGAAGATCGAAACACAAGTTCATTTCGTGTATTGTCATATTGTCATATTCACGTTGGCATGGAATTCGAATACGTATTACATATACATACTTCATGTCATGGTCTTAATCAGGGAATTAACGAAAGTTTGACAATAATATTAATAAAATGTAAAAGCCATATAACACCTGTGATGCACAATATACAGACACATCACAGACGAACGATTCGGGCACATTACTTCAATAATGCAAAAATATTCATTCATTAAACATTCGTAAGTTGTATTAGCTATTTAATAACAGTAAATAAAATAGCATATAAGAGGCTAGAAATAACACTAGATGCTGCGTATGGTATTCCAGGAGCCAGGTTTCAAAAGGACCTTACAATAGAATTTAATTCACCTCCATCTGATACAAAAAAGAATATAGACATTCTGACATGGGAAAAGGTGTCTGCCAGATCATCCGATTTAACTAATATTGTACAATTTCAAATTAATCATATGTCGTTGAAATAAGTACACATACAATTTCTGAATAGTAACAGAGTCACTAAATAACATGTTAAGGCAAACAGCGGAGTGTTGTGTTGCCAATAATAATCATGACAGCGTTTAATACCGCAAAGTAGAAAGTCATCTCTGATGAGAATTTAAATACTGAATGTACAGTCTCTAGATGGAAACAACATTTCACTGTTGTATTGGCGTATAAAACATCAGAATATGTGGTACATATTTGTACATAGCTGATATGTGCATTGATTTATAGATGATAAAACTAATCTGATTGGAAAAACGAAGATTTGTTTCATATTGGCGACAAGAAGATTCGCGTTGAAGTACAATATCCAAAGACAAAAACTCAAACTTGATGCCGATATCGCTACAGCTGATAGGGCACCTGATTTACGAGGAATGTGTACTAGGCTGCTTGTGGTTTCACGTTCTGAGTCTAGTAGTCACTTCTCGATCGGGTAAACACTGTTATATATTTATATATGATCTACATAAATAAGATGGGTGTATACTGGTCAAGCAAATCGGACACGGGTGAAATAAACTTGTGACACAACATCTTTATATTTTGTATCAACTGAATTTTGCGACGATTGCTTTTAATGCAGTAATAATAAGAAAATAACACAAACGTCTTACGCCTGTTATGAAAAACCATTACAGTAACATTATTGAATGTAATATGCACCTACACCAATACCGATGTAACAGATACGCTGAATTGAACAAGTAAAAATGTGTTTGATCACATTCCATACTAAATTGATGTTCCAATGATTCAATATGATATGAAATGCGGTGAACATACATCACGATAATAGCTTCAAATAATCGGATCAGAAAAACTGAAATCGGATGTTAACGTCAGTTGATGACTCGATGCAAAAACGTCATAGAAAGTTATCGAAATAGTATGTAATGTACCCTATTAGTAGATCACACGCCATGGGGTGATATTAGGATAGCTGACTAATTGAATGCAGCGGGGTGCAAGACATGAAATTGATATCTCTAAACCTAAGTTACTATTTTTTCAGGATGATAAACATGAGGCAATGAAGTCACTTGTCATAGATTAATATAATTATATAAAACAGGATAAAGAACATTAAATGAACCAGATTCGTATCATTGACAAAAACTGAATAATGAATGGTTGAAAATAAATGTCTACCTATTCTAAAATAAATCTAAATTTTCAAATAATCGGCAATAATGGTAGTTGTAAAATCATTCCTGTATAATTTAGTGTAAAATTGATATCGATGGAGTGTGTGATTCATGAAACCTTCTTAATGATGTTTCAGATATTTAAGGCGAAATCATATAAAATTAAGGGAATTCCAATAAAACCTTAGGTAAATATATCAAACTTAGGAGCTTCATGAATACGGGCCCTGATTTTAAGTTTGTGTCACAAAAGTCTGCAGTACTATTCTTAGATTGCCCTTTAAAAGACCACGCAACTTTAAGTGTCATATATTCTTGTTCATTAATCTGTTTGGGACTTGTGTATTCCCAATTTGATTGAACGGTAATCATTGTATATAGTTAACCTCTGGAATCGTTCTACAACTTTGTTTGTGAACATAAGCAAAGTTATCAGGCTAATGCAAACAACGCTTAGAAAAGTGTTGTGTTTGTGTTTAATTGAATTCACTTTACAGTTAAATGTGTATTTAATAAAAGAAATAAAATTCTTATTTTTCACTATATTCCTACACTCATTTCATGAACTCTTAACATATTACTAATTAACAAGGTAGTGTTCTTGGAAAAAAAAACTATCAGAATAACATACTTAGCGTGACAGTTAACATATTGAAGATCTTGCTTGTAAATTAAAAGGTAAGTATTTGTGAGTTAGTAAACGACCCACCTGACGTATATTATAAAAACACGTCCTTTTTGGTTATCACTAACATATTGATTACCCTAGGAACATTACTCTTAGTTGACATTGTGTTGCAGGGGTTGTCGTTAGGTAAAGTATCGTTCGTATGTTTTATAATATCAAACACATAGAACGACTCAATTATTTATAAAATTCTGTGAAATATTACATAGTTTTACTTAATATTTTCATATCATATTCGCAATCTCGGTTTTACGTCATTAAAAACCTATTTCCGCTGTTCTACATAGGTCTACCGCAAAATGTGAGCAATTAAATTCAACGTCATCAAGTATAGTTTACAAGTATTCAAAAATGATTTTAACAATACTGCACCTGATGCTCCTTCATTGTGTCTATTTATACAAGTAAAACTGAGTCACAACAACATGTGCAATCAGTAACCTATATTGTCCTTCTTGTCCTTAAACAGGAATGCGAGAAGCAATATGCACGAACTGAAGCTTTAACAGTTAAAAGGCAAATAATGTTAAATATCGCATAAATGGACATAATCATATGCGTACTAAATACCTAGGCCCGTACACTAGTAAACTAATTTGTATCCATGAGTAACGTTCAAGAACACATGAATATTGAAAGCCGATATGACATACATATTTAATTTATAGCGCAACATTTTTGCCATATAATGGCCATGGTTCTATGAAATAATTACAGAACATAAATAAGTAAGTACAACTGGGAATCACGAAGTCAGTTAATGAATTACAAAGTGTTTTAGTTTAATATCTAAGTACATTCTACTCCGACACAATATACATGTACTCACTAAATACATTGCACCGATAAATAATATTTCTGCTTCGTCTATCCAAACGACTTATTGAACAAATACATTTGTACAAGGGTCATGTAATATGGCAGCTTGATATATGATTGTTCCGGTCAGTAATAGAAATGCCACCATGATTCAAGCATAGAACCGTATCAGACTGGTTACGTGAAGCATAATCATGATAATAAGGTTAAGTTGTTTATACGACTATGGACAAAATATCTCTTTCATTGAATCAAAAAGGGCCATTGCTCATGAATACGCTGACGTGTCAATAACTAACAAAGATATGCATACTATTTATTATTAGTAGTTTGATGACAAAAACACACATTCGACCATCAGCACTCCAAATTACCATAAAACCAATACATTTTCAGAAGTACATAGCACCATGTATAACATTTGCGTTTCTGATTAAAATATTAAATAATGAAATAGATTAAATTAGGCGTTTCAAAACTACATTAATATTTCGTGCAGCTACATAAATGGAAACTGTGTTCCACAGCTCCTTTATTCGTTCTTACAAATGACATTTAAACATTGTATGCGAATGTTAAACTGTTTTGCGATTTAAACCGTGGATGCACACAACAAATGAAATGTAATGTGATTTCGACAAGGTTTCCAGCGCCAAAACATTTTTTGACTGTATAAAGTGGCATGCAAAATGTGCATAAAAAACTTACGGTCGACATCCCGTTAATGTAAATATTCGTCACGTTTCAATATCTTCCATCGACAGAGAGGATATTGTTCGGAAATTACTGACGTCAATTATAACACATTTGCAGACACATATTCTATGCACAGACACATTGCAAATATATCTTTCCATTGAGAACTTTTCGAAACGATGCATATTGTTTGAATAGGCTCGGTAAATTGAAGGCTATCCCCTTTTGAAGGCTGCATAGCCATTCAGTTTAATTAAAAACAGCCAACATATCTTCATACAATATAAAAATGACGATATGGTTTCTACTTTCGCATTCATTAATGTATTCAATCGCACATAACTAACCATATTTCAAATTACCTTTTAACATCGTTAATTAGCTTATACACATTCATGATCAGTTCCAAATCAATTTCTGGTAATAAAACGCTGCAATGACTACATAATTATACATACAATGAACAGTTATTACTACAGAATAAACCATAAAATGTCTCCACAACGTATACAATTTCCCCTAATTGTTATGGAAAGATGTCTATACGACCATTGTATCGGCCGCTAGAAACTACTCTTCCCGCTGAACTATATACGTGTACTAGTAGAAGTACAGTTATGTCCCACTGATATATCTTGTTCATGTTGAAGAACAATATTCATCGCATGTTTTTCTATTTTTAACATAAATTATGTAGAGGACAAAAATGCAATGGAAATCGAAACCTTCTTCCTACAATACAATGAAATATATACCAACCAACTTTAAGGACATATAAAGGTTTTCATGGACTAAAATATCACTATCAGCAACTTGGCTTTTTCTAGCACCATGTTTAACCAGACAAAAGCGGATTGACGATATACTCCGCTCATATACAAACCCAATCCAAGGTCAAGAAAATTGATTGACAAAACATACCTGCTGTTAAATAAGGTCAAGTACATGATGGACAGCTAACACTATCCCCATAGAAATTGGTGAGGAAACCCAACACCATGCGGAGCAAATGATGACGGATTTCCGCGTCGAGTTGATGCCTTTAATGACGCTATCTAGGTTGTGGTGTTTGCTACACGTAATATCGATACTAATTGTCTAAAGGTTATATCTAAATGTAAAACAGGACACGTTATATATCGCAGCTAACCAAAATAAAACCTTAACATTAATCAGCTATTTCATTATCTCAAGTGATAATGACTTTTTATCGTTTTGAGTTTTTAAGCATATATTCAGCTCAATTAGTTGTGCTAATTACATTTTAATCGATGGTGGTAGCTACAAGACTGGAACAATAGAATATTTAATCAGTTCATTACCTAATATTAAGAGCAATATCTCACTAATTATCTAACTAATTGAATGCGCTATGAATTTTTGTTTTGAACAGAACGGAACGCATTTATTATTCGTGTGTGTACTTGTTCTGGTTTATAGCTGGTTATACTAAATTTTGAAATTATATTTCATTATATGAAAGTTTTAACTATAATTATTGTTATACTGTTTATGGACTCATTTTTATATAAGTTCTTAATAAATAACCATTTACCTGCGTCGTTGATGTTTTATGGTTTGACCTTCACTTTGGCCAAGTACAATGTATCTCTGACTTGCCCTAGATATTTATTGATGTCATCATTATGACCAAGTTTCATAAACACTATGCAAACAGTGTGATATATACTGGCAATTAAGCGTTTTGTATGATTGGACCTATTTGTTGAACTAAGATAACCGAAAATCGAATTTAAGCTTGATTATTGTTGTGACCATGTTTCGTATAAGTTATGTTACAATATGATATTTAGTGACCACACATAGTTTTTGAAATGATAAGGCCAATACATTGTACATAAGACAATTTAGTGGACAGACGACGCATTAACAAGCCAACCTCTATATACTCAACATACAGTATATACCTTAGTCATCAAGTGAAAATAAACCGCTACATATCCTAACGCTATATGTCTGTTAAACAAAATTTCTAGGGCTCTTTTCAGGTGTGAGGCTTCTCAAGCACCCTTTGTCATTTTAACTTCCCCTGGTCATTGGGCTTTCTATGGAAACCAACACTCGTGTCTCCCTGGGGAGACTACTTTCCTCCTGTGTGTGTGGCAGCCACCATCGATCGTGTACCATTTCACCACCATGGTGGAGTCGAGCATGCGGGTCTTCCTCAGAGAAATTAACCAATTGTCCAGACTGGGGTTTAACCCGGGACCTCTCGATCCATACTTCTAGACCACTGCTCCCCACTCTCATCATAGATATGATGTACGTAGTTATGCAATAACAAAATGTGATCTTTCTATATACAATTGTACCATGAAGAAACTCCTACCTACCGGCACTGCAGTGTCTACTTCAATACATACTAATCACACATAAATGATATAATTAAAAAGACAAAAATGACATCACACGATAAGACAAGAGAACGATGCTCTATGTGTCATACCTATTATCGCCAGCATATAGAAAGACACATCAACTTGTGCAATAATGAGTTTAGCAACACCTTAAATGTTTTACCATTTAACATTTTTATGACATGCTGGTAGAGAAAGAAACTTATGATGGTAGTTTTAAATTGAAATGACAAAAGTGTGTGATAATTATATCAATTTACTATCGTCTAGATTCAGTGACGCATTTGTAAGCTAGGAACAATATACCAGTAGTTGGTATTGTTTTGTCCTATTTCCTGGCTATAGCAAAACAATGCAACTAAGCTGACAGATATATTGCGTAATTACGTATTCTCGTAAAAAGTGTTTCTCCACATGCGCCTGTATCGTTCGTCTGATATAAAGTAAACGAAGTGAGAACGAATGGTGATGAAAAAAGAATGACAAGCATTTTGTTAAGACCCACTTAGCATTTTGAAGTTTGTTACTTGCCTAAAACATGTCGTGTAGAATAGGATCAGATGTTGATTAACAGAAAAATACGTCTTCATGTATGTTGATGTTATTCCTGTTAGAAGAGTATTTCCATGCTGTCTAATAAGACACCCACATACTGAGCACATGTCATTTCTGATGGTCATGCAGACAGTCAAACGTTATCAGTTATCAGTCAACTATAGTCAGTGGCGTACCAACCAGTCAAATCAGACTGTTAATTGATGCCGGAATTCAAAGATTCGAACTGATGCTTTAACATCTGTGTCACTAGGACTTGTTGCATTAAAATTGTCTTAAATAGCAGTTATGTTTATAACCAAATATATATTCAACACTCGTTATGCCCAATACGCTTATATCAAATGTGCAACCACATTTTACTGCTTCGAATGTATGTTTTGTATGCATTTAGTTACTTATGAATAATTGATTGAACAGAAGCCTAACCGTAAACTAGGAAATATTTTATCATCGTTTTCACAATAGTACGAATGTGTTATCTAACTCTGGAAATACCGGACCTGATCAATTGCAATCAGTTTCATACAGCGAATGTCGTGACAATATAGTTATCATATAAACCATATATCCCAAATGACACCACAGAAAAGATTATATGTCATTCATGAAGCACATACATCATATTCAAGAGAAATATAACAGCACACATATCCCTAAGGCTCAAAATAAAGCTGAATATGATTGTGAGAATGCATTACAACAGATAGTAAAACAGAAATGGTCACACACGTTGTGTGCAATAATGAGCCACTGGAGCAAAATAAAACCACCAGTTGTAATTACCCGAGAATATCTGTGCGAAGTTTTAGTAGTTATGACGTGATATTAAAGAACAACATAATTAATTATATTAGAAATGGACATTAGAGTTGAAGGCTGAAGAATGTTTCGACATGTCACACGAACAGTTTATTATAATGAACTTAAGTATTGCGGCTATATTATTCCTTTACTGACTTAAAATTATAATTGTATCAGTTATTGAACACATAATCGAACGTTTTGCAGTAATGAGCCACATGAGCATAATAAAACAACCAACTGCAAATACCCGACACTAACAGCATGGAGGATGCGTCGTAATGAATTGATATCACACGCAAATAATAACTTAATTATTGTATAGGTGGTATACTACATGTAGGACTGAAGTTCCACTGATGTAACAACATTGGACATGTACGTACTAATTTGAAGGAACAATGAAACCTGGAGATAGCTTTGGCAAGACGTATATCCAAGCTTTTCATCATAAATGTATCATTACATAAAACTAGTTGTTATTGCTTGTGTGAAGTTACTTACATATTAGGGACTTTAATGTGTATAATATGTAAACAATATGCAGATCTAATATGCCAAGGTGTACATGTAGTTGGTTTTCCATGGCACCGTTGGAAAGCATGCGAGAATGCTAAGGCAACATTCAATTTCTCTCACCAATATCATACACCAAGCAATAACTTAACCATGGTATCTAGACATATTTAACTTACAATAATATCAAAACATTATATCGATCAGACAAGTCCTGGTATCGTGTTCAGATGTTAAAATGTTCATTGTGTGCTCAATCCCATTTTATTACACCACTATCCCGTATACAGACAGTGACTATCGCACTGTTGTTTGAATACAGAGGTGTCAGCTACGCGCTAGCAGTCCTAATATCAAATTTAGATGATTGATGGGTTCAACTACAAAGTACCCCTGACTTTAACAGCACACTGAGCCAAAGACTTATCTAACAAACACAGAATCTGATGCAATTGACAAATTGTTAATCGACGTTATACATCTTTTGAAAGTATCAGACGTATAACGCGAAGAAACGCATGTAACACATTTACAGATTAAAATAGTCGCCATTTGAGACACACAAGTGTGATATGTAGTCGATGATTTATGAGAAGCACATTTATATCAAATGTCTGTAACACACATTGAAGTAAGTATAGATCTAGCGAAAGTCGACATCATCCTAGTTAAGGAAAATGTGGACAACTTACATAGTTTATCCTACTACGGACTAGATTTACTATTCATGAAGAATCAAGAACCAATAGTTTTGTCTAAGCTATAAACACATTTGTGTTTATAAGACAATTATCTCTAATTTTCCATTGCCATGATATAGGATATAGAAGCAACACCAATTAATAACACAAGCTGATTGTACATGTCTAGGATTTTGGCTTTTGTTATAAAATTGAATCGGCTCATATCATTTCCAGATTAAGTTCCTTATCACTGATGTATATATTATGTATCTATCTAATTTTGGTTCCCACTGTACATCGATTTTCAAAGCGAGTTTTATACAGCAATGCCAACACTAGCAAATTGAATGCCACAATACTAATGTTAGAGGAAGAAATTAAGAACTTGAAGAACGGCAACAAAGCAATAAAGCAGGAAAACAAACTATTAAGAGACAAACAATCATCACAAAAAACAATCCATGAATCAAATGAACTCTTACAAGAACAGCTATCAAATTTATTAGAAAGATACGAACAACTTGAAGACTCAATTACACAAATGAACAATAAAACAGAACAATTATCAGTCAGTACAAATCACGAGCTTAGCTTACTCAGAACAGAAGTGCTAAAAAAGAATCAAACAAATCCAGTCTGCGACACGTCAATTGCCTGCAACACATCACTTTCAAGACAAAACACAGACTACACAGCATCACCGACCAAGGAACATTCGAAGAAACCAGACAACGCACAGACAAGAAAAATTCTTATGTTAGGAGATTCAGTTACAAAATGCTTTAGACTGAGCAACTTCAACTCACAACAAATAAAAACAAACATTGTTTCACACAGGGGACACACAATAGCTGATTTAAATACAAGCATACTGAAGCAAGCAGCACAAAGAAATCAGTCGTTCTGTTACGATGAGGTCATAGTACACATCGGAATAAACGACATTTCAAAATCTCACCCACTAAATTGTATGATCAAAGACTACAAAAATGTGATAACGGTATACCAATCACAGACCCTAGCGAATCAGCAGAAGCATTCAATACATACTTCACCAATATTTTCCAGACAGTCACTAACCCACAGGACTTCAATGATACAACCTCATCTATCCTTAAGAAGACGACACTAGACAAAATACCCAGTGACACCCCAACATTTGTTATACACCATGTTACAGAAAAATATGTAAAAGAGCAATTAGACAAATTAGACATTACAAAATCAACTGGTCTGGATAATATAAGCGCAAAATTCCTGAAAACAGCATCTCCAATAATAGCAAAACCTTTGGCCTCTATCATTAACATGAGCATAATTGCAAATAAATTTCCAACATCACTAAAGCAATCAAAAGTGATTCCAATATTCAAAAAGGGTAAAAAATCTGATAAAAGTAATTATCGTCCTTTCTCAATTCTGCCAGTCATCTCAAAACTGTTTGAGAAACACGTCTCTGATGAACTCAAAGGTTTTCTTGAAAGGCACTCCCTGCTGTACACATCACAGTCAGGCTTTAGAGCCAAACACTCCTGCGAAACTGCACTTACAAATATAGTAGATAACTGGATTAGTGCTATCAATGACGGACAATTTGTTGGTACATTGCTTCTGGATTTTTCCAAAGCATTTGACCTTGTCAATCACAAGATTCTTATAGACAAGCTCAAATTTTACCATTTGTCATCAGACAGCATAGCTTGGATTAATTCCTATCTATCAAACAGAACACAGAAAGTATGCGTTTCTGCAAAACTTTCAGACCCCGCAGATATAGTTTCAGGTGTTCCACAAGGCTCAGTTTTGGGACCCCTGTTATTTCTGATTTATATAAATGACTTACCATATCATATTAAGTCTTCTACAACAGACATCTTTGCTGACGACACAACACTTTCAGCACCAGGTGTTACAATTCAAGACATCCATCAGATCCTTCAATCTGATCTTGACATTGTAGATTCATGGTGCGCACAAAACTCCGTGATAAACAATGCACAAAAAACAAAACATATGTATATAACAAGACAAACAAACAAACCGAACATCCCAGACATCAAATTGAAATTACAGAACCATGATATAGAACTTTCAGAAAGTGAAAGACTTCTTGGAATCAATATAGATAGTACACTAAAATGGAAAACTCATATTGACAAAACCATAAAAAAATGCAATACACAACTCTTCCTACTCATGCGAATCAAACAATACTTAGATGTTCCAACAAGAAAATTATTTTTTAATGCTTACATCCTCCCGCACCTAGATTATTGCTGTTCAATTTGGGGTAATACAGACAAAAAGATAATGAACGAAATAATTAAAATCCAAAAACGGGCAGCACGTGTTATTCTTGATGTACAAGACTTTGACACTCCCTCTGACGTTTTGTTCAATAAACTTCAGTGGATGAAATTTGACAAAAGAGTTGAATATAAAAAATCAATTCTCGTGTACAAATCACTCAATGACAACCAATTTCCAACATACATGCAACAAAAATTCACAAAACTAAACCAAGTTCATTCATGTAATCTCAGATACATAACCAATGAAGAACTATATGTACCATCACCAAATTTTGAATTCTCCAGAAAATCACTTGCCTACTCAGGACCAAAAATATGGAATGAAATACCAAAAGCAGTACGAAAATCAGACACAAGAAATAAATTCCAAAATGCATACATTAAATGGCAATACCCATAAACCAACATTGACACAACACACGACTCATCCTGTTAATATATCTAACCTTTGTAACTATTAATTACTTTGTTGATTATATTTGTATACTTATTTTTCATGTTATGTACCCTTTATATTTAATGTATATATGTTGAGGCCCATATGGAAGATTGCATTATTGTAAATATGTTAGCCTCGTAAAATAAAGACTTTACTTACTTACTTACTTACTTACTTACTTACTAATTTTGAAGTCTGCTTGATAAAAATCTGGCATTTTTCGTGCTAGCATTATTTCTAAACGAATGTAGCTACCAGGTATTTTCCAATTTCGGATCGATTTATCGTATGTATTAATATTAGTTATCAACAAGTACGCCAACTTGAAAAAAAATCACCAAATGAATATCAAATTACTGAACATTTCTGATAAGAATATATAAAGGGAATCATAGGAATTTCATTCAAGCGCTCGAAGGCAATAGTCTAATTGGCAATTATTTCATGAGCAAAGGAGCAATGTATGTAACATTGTGCGATAACAGGGTCCGATAAAAGCTAGAAATGGACCATGGCATCACTTTGATGTGTTTAGAGCTTACCTTAATAATAATAACCTACACATATGTCTTACAGTTCAATTTTGAACCCTGAGCCATGAACTTTCAGGCGAGTCTATTTGGGCGGGTAACCCGTGATTTATTCAATAGTCATTATTTAAAGATATGCTACTAACTATTGTGTGCAATTTATCAATGTACAGTTTATCGGCGAATGGATAAAACTTTAAAAGTGCAGTCATGACTCAATGCTCGAAATCGAACTATATCATTTAAACACAAACAGAGATCGCGCCTGATCAACATAAATGCTTCATTGTCATATTGTTAATGTGTTGGACGAAACTATTTTGAAAGTTTTGTCTTTATCCGGGGCAGGTTTGAATCGAAAATATTTGGCCATGTATGGATACTGAATTTTATAAAAAAAAACATACGATAAAGATATAAGAATAAATTTGCATAAGTTAAATAGTTACGTGGATCTTCTACAGTTGACGAATGAAATACACATCTGTGATTATAACAAATATCCGTCCGAAAACGTGCTCAGCTCATATATAATGCTTAATAGTAATTAGTCGTCGTGAATATCATATTTAGTACTGATCAGTCCTGAAAGAATATCTTCAACATAACGTTATATTAATCGTCCGCTATGTACATATAAATCTATTTACATGTAGAGCGACAAGAACAATAATTAGGATGAAGCGATTGAAATGCTGGGCATATTGTGCTTGGTCTTCCGGATAATGGGACACACATTTTTTGTAAACAATTGACATTTCTTTATATTGTGTACGTCATGAATATAACTGGATTTCATATACGATTTTGGTGAAAATATTGCATGATATAGGGAAATAGCATTGATGTTATTAGTAAAGGCATTATGCATTGATTTACGGTAAGTTATTGTTTGTTCTATTTCATAAAGGCATTCCGTTCTTTATAAATAATTCCAACAGTTTGGAAAGTCCTAGCATTAACTCAATAGTTATCGACCGATGTCTGACGTTATGCAATATATATATAAAAAAACAAGACAAGTGTAGTGCAAAATAAGGAGTACAATGGTATAGATGTACAACAATTGTCAAGGCTCGACCTTTATAGAGATAGAATACTGAGTGTTTACTATAAGTCACGCCTCGACGCTTGTTGTAGATCTATATAAAGGATATCGATTATGTGTTCAATAACTGATATAATTACAATTTAAGTCAGTATAGGAAGCATATAACCGCAATAATTAAGTTCATCATAAAAAATGTTCGTGTGACATGTCGAAACATTCGTCAGCCTTCAATTCTAATGTCCATGTCTAATATAAATAAATTATGTTTTTCTTTAATATACATGTAACTACTAAAACTTCACACATATTTTCTCGGGATTTACAACTGGTGGTTTCATTGTGCTCCAGTGGCTCATTATTGCACACAGTGTGTGTGATCATTTCTATTTTATTATCTGTTGCAATGAATTCTCACAATCATATTCAGCTTTTTTTTAGCCTTAGGGATATGTGTGCTGCTATATGTCTCTAGAATATGATGTATGTGTTTCATGAATGACATATAATCTTATATGTGGTGTCATTTGGGATATATGGTTTATATGTTTACTATACTGTCATGGCTTGCTGTACTAAACTGATAACAAATTGATCAGGTCCGACAATTCTAGAGTTAGATAATACAGAGTTAGATCCCATTGTGAAAACGATCATATATCAGTTCCTATTTTACTATTAGGGTTCTCTTCAATCAAATAAATTTAATTATATTAACCTCAATGTACGGAGCACTAAATGTGACGTAGTAAAGCTCAGACACATGTTCGATATAAGCGTACATTTATTTGACGAAATATGAAATTTAAAATTATTTCCCGCATACAATTCTGAAACGATTAAACCTATTGTACGTGTTATTATAGTATAATTCCATTTTCATATCTTACTTTAATACTTTACTTTGATTTATCAAGCTTCCAATAAGTTTCTTATCATCTGCATTATGCATGTAATTTGCTATATTGTATATATATATCTCATTACGCCAGTGTGAATGCATCTGCGATTTACATACATAAGAGATCATTCGGTGATAAGCTATAGGAGTTGCCTCCTATAAAGTATTGCACTAATGCAAATAATTGTTACTCAACAGCATAAACAATATGTGAAATGTTGTAAGATATCATTATAGCGAGGGGTGCCCGCAAGACTGTAGTAACTACATATGATTAAAGAAGGCTAACTACAGTCTTGCAGGCACCCATCGATATATGTATCAATCGTATTCTACATAGGATATATGTTTGTAATAAGTAATGCTTTTAACACAAGTAAAGTACTCATTCCAACGCGGTTTGAAATGATATAATGAGTCTTGTGTTTTTACTCAAGTCTCAAAAGGATATAAATAAGACTAAACACTTTACTACGTAAGGTATTATTCTAGTTCTAAATCGAGGATACCAGTAATCCAGCATCCATCTTTAAATTACATTCGTAGCATGTGATACATACATTTTACCGGTGAAATATCGATAAACAGTTTTATTGTGTGATGCTGGAATTGAATTTAAAACAGTTACTTACTTGAATGTAACTTATTTAAATTTGTATTGTATGTAAGTCACAATTTTCAAACACATAAACGTCTTCTTTTATTTTATTTATCGTCTGTAAATAAATCACGTTTAGCGAGAACAAGAATATCTAACATATAAAATTAAACGTCAGAAATAATAATTAATGTGTTAAATAGTTTGGTATCTAAACAAGAACGTCACATATATTTGGTACAAAACACCTTACTATTCACTGCCTCTAAGAAACCAAACATTCAGTTTCGTTCAGATATTATCATAGCAATCAAACTAATATTACGAAATAAATGAGGCTTCAACATTCAAATGAAGGTAACAAACAAAATATCAATATTATACTGTTAACCACAAATAAGTACGTATGATGAATAGTAGATCATTACTTGCGCGAAGTGATATTGCAAACACCACCATTTTAAATAAGTTTGCAATTAACATTTTGAAACCTAATATCACAAGCAATCATTCTGCAAATACAAATAAGCATATGATAATATCGAAGATGATTTGTGTAAATAAACAACTTGATTTAAAATAAATACAAATACATATTATGTTGAAATAGAAAGTAACGTTTCTGGAAAACTTGGCACTAACTATTACCATTGACCAAATACAAATGATGCTGTGTTTTTGGGTACAAGAAAAAGATCAAGACACAAGTTCATTTTGTGTATTATCTAATTGTCAAATTCACGTCATATACCGTTGATTGGCATAGAATTCGAATACTTATTAGATGTACATATTTAATGTAATGGTTTCATTCGGGAAATTAACGAAAATTTTAATAATAATGATAATTAAAGTTAAAAGCCATATAAGACTTTAAATGCACACTATGCAGACACATCACAAACGAACGATTCGGGCGCATTACTTCAATAATGCAAAAATATGCATTCATTGAACATTCGTAAGTTGTATAAGCTATTTAATTACAGAATATAAAATAGCATATAAGGCAATATCAACTTATTGGCTAGGAATAAAACTAGATGCTGCGTATTGTATCTGATAAAAAATAATATAGACATTCTGACTTTGGAAAAGGTGTCTGCCAGATCATCCGATTTAACTGATATTGTACAACTTCGAAATAATTATACGTCGTTGACAAAAGTACACATACAATTCTGAATAGTAACAGAGTCACTAAATAACATATTAAGGCGAACACCGGAGTGTTGTGTTGCCAATAGTAATCATGACATCGTTTTATACCGCTAAGAAGAAAGTGATCACTGATCAGAATTTAAATACTGAATGTACAGTATATAGACGGAAACAACATTTCACTGTTGTACTGGCGTATCAAACATCAGTATATCTGGTATATATTTGTACATAGCTGATAAATGCATTGATTCATAGAGAATAAAACTAATCTGATTGGGAAAAAATGCTAGATTTGTTTCATATTGGCGACAGGAAGATTCGCGTTGAAGTACAATATCCAGAGACAAAAACACAAACTTGATGCCGATATCGCTACAGCTGATAGGGCACCTGATTTACGAGGAATGTGTACTAGGCTGCTAGTGGTTTCACGTACTGAGTCTACTAGTCACTTCCCGATCGGGTAAACACTGATATATATTTATATATGATCTACATAAATAAGATGGGTGTATACTGGTCAAGCAAATCGGACACGGGTGAAATAAACCTGTGACACAAAATGTTTACATTGAGTATAAATTGAATTTTGCTACGACTGAATTTAATGCAGTAGTAATAAGAAAACAACACTAACGTCTTATGTCTGTTATAAAAAACCATAACAGTTACATTATTGAATATACGATGCACCTATATCGATGTGACAGACACACGGTATTAAAAAGTAAAATTGTGTTTGATCACATTCCATGCTAAATTGCTGTTCCAATGATTCAATATGATATGGTATGCGGTGTACATATATCATATTAATAGCTTCAAATTATCGGATCAGAAAAACTGAAATCGGATGTTAACGTCAGTTGATGACTGCATGAAACAAAACGTCATAGAAAGTTATCTAAATAGTACCTAATGCACCTTATTAGTAGATCATACACCATGAGGTGATATCAGGAGAGCTAACAAATGGAATGCAGCGGGTGCAAAAGATGGAATTAATGTCTCTTAACCTCAGTTACTATTTTTTTCAAGATGATAAACATGAGGCAATGAAGTCACTTGTCATAGATTTATAGCGTATGAATACTGGTATAAAGAGCGTAAAATGAACCAGCTACGTATCATTGACAAAAACTGTGTAATGAATGGTTGGTAATAAATGTCTACCTATTCTAAAATAAATATATAATTTCAAAAAATCGGCAATAATGGTAGTTGCAAAATCATTCCTGTATACTTTTCGTTTGTGTAAAATTGATATCGATGACGTGTGTGTTCAATTTAACCCAGATCACATTGTATATATACATAAAAATCAAATCGGTAATGAAAGACAACACTCAGCTGAAACAGCCGCCCTTCGAAAACTTAAAAATATCACATTCGAAAAGCACAATACAATGTTCAAAACACAGCCGAGCGAGAAAATTAACTTCTCAAGTCACAGGTGTCAAAAGCTGAAAGCAAGCAAATGCACTAGCTAAATGACATAGTTAGTTTCAACAGAAAAACATATTGGCCATGATACTGTTCAGAAAGTTAATGATGCCGACGAAATAGAGGTGATAGTAAAGGTGGTACAGATTCATAACGTAATAGATAAGAACACTTTTAGGATTACTTATATGATTTAAAGTCTGTCCCATTCGTACTTATTCACTGTTTCGCCTTTCGTGATACGCCGTGATGCATTTAAATAAACTTTTATACTGTATGATGTTTTCTATCATATTATATTCTTGGTTAGAGGAAATACATCAGAGACAATCAGACGCATTTACGAACCTCATTACATGGATAATGAAAGATATTTCTACAGGCAAAGTATTATTACACATTTTATTGCTATTGTTAGCTTACCGTGAGCTATTTTAGCTTTTCAATTACCATAAATGAAACCGTAGATATTTTTATAGCAGCTGGATAGAATTCCTCAATTATACTTCCATGAATAGATCTACGACTCGTAGTACCTAATACGAGTCTGTGCTCTCTAAATTAGCTATTGAGTACGGGGTACTGACCAATATGTTCTCCATTGGACAATCGTTTAAGTAATTATACATTACGAATTAGGAATTATTGTCTATCTTGATGGTATCATATTTTATCATCAGCGTCCAGCCTATTCTTCAATGACCGAAATAGAACATGAACTATTGAACTTTGTGTACGAGTAACTATCTCCTATCTGATTTGGTAGCAGAATTCGATCCATTCTCATTCATGGCACCAATCATTTTCATCTTATGTTCAATCAATGTAGATTGGGATTCGTTAGTAAAATTCTATTCGTAAATACAGTTAGTCGTTATTGTACTGTAATCTTATCTGAATAGCATTATTGATACTAAGAAAATTTCCAGGATAAATACAATACAATGCAAGTATAGGGTCAACTACACACGAAACGTGTGGAGGCGGTTGAAGTCTCTTCATACTTAGCATCTATTTAGTTTTCATTTGTTGTTACTTCTCTTAATGCAAATGTAAGACATTATGCTAAGGTAAAGACTCAATATTAACCTATTTGAAATACTAGTACTCTTTTAGGAAAATACGGACGGCGTGGTCTTCGCATGTGTCTTGTGTAGGTAGCTATATGATGCTGTTGCTCCTTCACGACTTTAAATTGCTTGTGTATCATTGTATGTATTGTATGCTAAAATATCTCAAGGATGTAAATGCACACGTTAGATACATTATGAACATTCTGTATAATATCATTCTGAAGCGATATTTGCTATGTGAACCACATGTCATAAAGTCTCCATACTGTCATGTATTTAGAAGCAGTTGTTTCGAATGTTGTAATGTGTACTCAGTATAGTTCAGATAAAGGGAATAGTTCATTCGGTGTAAGTACACGATGTGTTTTATCGAAGCAGATATTCTCACACATTTCATTTTTCGCATACCTCAACAAAAAGTCCGGCAACAACTGATATCTCTACAGCTTCCGACAAAATTTACTATGTTATCAGAAAGGAATAAGTAACAAACCTGTTCATCAGAATAAAAAAAGTACCGTTTGAACGTTGAAGTCGCATTACGCACCAGTAAGTGTACGGATAACCTCTGCAAAATACAAGCTTTTACAAATTGGATTGACATATTCGGAACAAACTATCAAGAGTGTCCACTAATTGCTTTAATGCATTCCAATTGGAAATAAACTTAGTGCATTCCACATACCGTGTTAATTATGCAATATGCATATACGAGTAGTGCCACAATAAATAACCCATTTCTGACTGCCTTACCAGCCGAGCACAGAAATCATAAATACCACGACACATCTACCCTGAGCAATGCCCACACAAAGGTGTACTGAACGAGAACACACAATTTGAAGGTCAACGGTGTTTTAACTACCTATACTCGTACATAATAAAATATTGTTTTAAACAAGTCGCAGAAAAGAATCCTTTCAGGTTATCCAAATTTCAGCACGGATTACTGAAGACACATTTTATTGTACTTGCTACTTTATTATGATCTCCCGGCAAGATTACCTACGTATGCTAGTTTATACTCTGCTTTACCAATATATAACGCTGAATTACCCCTTGATTTATACCAAAGAAGAACCATCGTTCAAAATCACACATTGTGCTTCGGCTGGTAAGGCTGAGTGCTACCTTCCCTATCGGATTTTCTCATACCTTTTTTAATATGTGATTGCTGTCAAGATTGTATTCGAATTGCTTAGATGACAAATGTCAATTCTTTCAGATTTACAAGGGGATCTTACATTTTATTTAATGCGGACATATGTGTCAAATAGTGGCTCCAAGCCAACAATGGGACAGTTCGACTGCTCCATATGTTAAGAATGTCAATGGGTAGGTTATATAATCTGTCGCGATATTTGCTTACATCGTGTCTTACACACATGGACAAGTCGTCGGTTGCTTTTAGATAAGACTTTTAACTGATGCAATGCATTCAAGAAAAAATATATAGGTCGAATTGCATCCGTATGTGATCGAATGCACTGTACCATATTGATAGAATACGAAACTATTAACAGATAGACATTCGGAACAAATTATTCCTGTTCTAAGAGCCAAGACTTCATTGAGGCTCTGGATAGAATTTATGTGCAAAATACATTGGAGTTTATAGTTTTGCACTCAGTGTGGTTTGTGTTTTGGAATAGACACTTTTCTATGAATGTTATACATATTGATTTATGTCGACTATGAAACAAGTGCTTTCGACATACATTTTAATATACTGTAAAATCATTAATTATCGTGGGGGATTAAATTTCGGGGATTTCGTGGTTCAACTCATCCACGAATTCAAGTTCCAACGAAATTTTTTTTTTACCAAAACCACGAAATTTCGTACCAACGAAATTAAATGATTTTACAGTAATTCGATGTTAAACACCATAAGTAATATGCACTAGAATAGACGTTATGATCATTTGTTTGTTTGGAGTCAACCGAGGGGAAGTGACATTTGAATACAGTTTGGTGGCAGCAGTGGTTCATCAGAGTATTTAAATATGTGTTATTGAGTATCATTTTGAAAACTATCGTTGACGGCTTTACGGTTATGATTAGGAGAACCATGACTGTAAAGCAACACGATGGAGGTACGTGCCATCATAGAATGATTCCATTTCCATATTTCACTGCACTCAGTAAATGACTTTGATTGTATGATTGATCTAGCTTACAATAAGTTACTTATTATCTGTTTTATACATGTCATTTGCTATATACTGAGCCAAAGTTCTAACTAGACCCCATGACTATTATGGTATATTTTTGTTGGTAATAGAAACATGCAAAAATAAATTACTTGATGTGAAAAACAATTCATTTTCCCACAACAAGATTTATCATTCAATAACAGAACATGTTGGCTCATCACAAAACACATTCTGTTACAACTTGACCCTCTAAGTTAAAAGTCACACTGTTCCAAAAGCGCGTATATCTGCCATTTCATCGAGTGATTTCTGAGCAACGTCTAAGCCCGGTTCGGGTGTAAAATCGAATGTTCCCCTGTTCAATGACAGACCGTGCCCTAAAGATGAAATGCTGAAATTTTTGAAGATTTTGAGGGGCGATCGGAAGTCGTCTGATGCGTCAATCAAACTCTAGCCAGAAGGGGTTTATATGGGGATTTGTAACCCAACTAAACCCTTTAACATGATTACGTGTTAGGAAATTCTTAATTGTGGCAGTTGTGTGACTAGAAGCCCAATCATGTATGCGGGATAAACAACCACACGTCATCATTTTGGGAATTGACGTCCGAGATATTGCGTATATTCAGCCTCCTGACGTCAATGACGTTTTGGTTGAAAACGAATACGTAAGTGCCATTACACAAAACATCAACCCTCTGTAAGCGTATTTTTCACGGGGCCAAGGTCATCGGGGCTCATCCACTTCACTTCCGGTTCGAACGTACCTGTTCAGAGGGTATGTTTACATGACGTCAACACACTCGATGTGACCCGCATTACTAATCAATACCAACAGGAATCCTTTTTCCCAAGGTAAAGCTAATGTTTTAAACAATAATAACCAATCAAATCATAAAAATAAAGGAATTGACGCATTTTACCTGACTCCATGATGTTCAGTTTCCAACATTCCTATAGCACGTGTTCTTTTATCGTACTGCATTCGAAGCATGTTTAATTCGGTTTAATAAATTTATGTTTTTCAGTTCGAGATGTCTATAGGCTTTGGAAGCGAGTGCAAAAAACTGATTTTCGGACAATGGCTGGTGTTCAGCACGTGGAAAACACGTTTTGCACGTGCTTCCTCGATTACGTAATTCTAGGACATTGACAAACATGTTTTTCTTAGAATGTGTACACTGTCAATACACATTATAGTCTTAAAGAATTCAGAACAATACCTTTGAAAATGGAAGTCTTATTGAGGTTTATAAAACGTCTAGTTGGAACTTTTGCTCAGTGTATTATATTTATATCGTGTTACCTCAGTATGAATTCATTTCCGATTTACCTACATTAGAGATCACTCGCTTCATCAAAGGTGCGAAGTTATAGGATTCTAGTTCTTAAGCGATGGTAACAGTAATTGGCCTTTATATATTAGATTTATTTAGCATCCATCTTTAAATTACATTCGTAGCATGCGATACATACATATTACCGGTGCAATATGCATAAAGCGCTTCATTGTGTGATGCTGAAATTGAATTTAAAACGATAACTTACTTGAATGTTAATCATTTAAATTTGCATTGCATGTAAGTCACAATTTTCGAAAACATTAACGTCTTCTTATATGTTGTTTATCGTCTAGAAATAAAATTCGTTTAGCAGGAACAGGAATATCTTACATCCAAAATTACATGTCTGAAGTAATGAAATATGGTCATTACTAGCGCGAAGTGGTATTGAAAACAACATCATACTAAATAAATATAAAATTAACTTTTTGAAACCTAATATGACGAGCAATTATTCTGCAAATACAAATAAACATTATGCTAATATCGGAGGTGACTTTTGTAATTTAAAATAAATACAAATACATAATAAGTTGGAATAGGAATTCACGTGTTTGGATAACTTGGCACAATCATTATTTACCAAATACAATGGTGGATAGTTTTTGGACATCATACACTATACGAAAACTAACGATAAACACATTCATTTCTTGCATTTTCTGATTTTTATGTCTAATCATCAGAGCATTGGCATCGGATTTGAATACGAATTACATTTACATATCTAACGATCAATATAAGTACAATGCCAACAACAAAGCAACAGCCATTACTGTTATGAAGAAAACTACAATAATGATATTGTATCTAAAATGTACCTATTCAAACTCTAATCTGACAGTATTAAAAAAAAGTAAAAATGTGTTTGATCTCATATCATACTAAATTGCTGTTGCAATGATTCAATATGATATGGAATGCGGTAAACATACATCACATTAATAGGTTTAAATAATCGGATCAGAAAAACTGAAATAGGATGTTAACGTCAGTTGATGACTCGATAAAAAACGGCATAGGTAGTTATCTAAATAGTACGTAATGCTCCCTGTTAGTAGATCACTCGCATTGTACTATCAGGATTGCTGACAAATGTATGCAGCATGATGCATGGGATGGAATTGATGTCTATACACCTAGCTTATCATTTCTTCAAGATTATAACCATGAGGGTACGAAGTCACTTGTCATGGTATAATAGCGTAATGTAAACTTGGATAAAGTACATAAAATAAATTAGATTCGTATCATTTACAAACAATGATTACAACAAAGTATTGTTACACATTTTATTGCTATATTGTTAGTTTACCAGGAGCTATTGTGGCTATTCAATTACCATAAATGAATCCGTAGATACATTTATAATAGCTGGATAGAATTGCTCAATTATACTTCCATGAAGAGAATTAATACATGATACGAGTATGTGCTCTCTAAATCACCACTTAATTATGTTGCTCTAACCGATATGTTCACCATTGGACAATCGTTTAAGCTATAAGGCATTAAGAATTATGACAGATTGACAATCTTGGTGTTGTCATAATTTTTAATCAGCTTCCATGTATTCTTCTATGTCTGAATTAGTACATGAACTATTAAACTTGTTGTATGAGTATGTCCTTTGCATATCTGATTCGGTAGCAACATTCGATCCATTCTCATTCATGGCACCAATAATTTTCATCTTATTGACCAGATCTTCAACCTAAGACAGTAGATTGGTATTTGTAAATACGGTACGTCGTACTGTAATCCATATATGAGTAGCATTATTGATACAAACAAAAAGTACAAGATACATACCGTGCTAGTATATGGTTCACTACACGAGGAGAAACGTGCGGAGGCGATTAAAGTCTCTTCATATTTATCATCGGGTTAGTTATCATTTGTTATTGCTTCTCTTAATGCCAATGTAAGAAATGCTAAGTTAAAGCATCGAAATGAACTTACTTGAAATATTAAGTACCCTTTTAGGAGAATACGGACGGTTTGTTTTGCGTCTGCCATTGGTGTAGGTAGCTATTTGTTGTTACCGATTCTTTGTGACTTTGAATTGCTTGTGCATCAATGCATTGAATGTTAGTACTTGTATATCTCAGTGATATAAATGCATACGTTAGGTAAATTTATGAACATTCTGTATAGTATGATACTGAAGCGATATTTTCTATGTGTGCAACATGTCATTGTAAGTCTTCATACTGTCTAGTATTTTTGGAAGCAGTTGTTTCGAATGTTGTATTATGTACTATATCACTATGGTTCAGATTAAGGCAATAGTTTATTCGGTGTAAGTAAGCGATGAGTTTTTAAAAAAAGCAGATATGAGCTCTGCTGTGCGATTTCCAACCGCTTGATAAAATATTGATTTTTGGGAAACCCATATTTAGTTCAGAGCACATAATTTTTTGAGAAAAATTGCGAAAAAATATTTTTTGTTTGATGATGTCAAACTGTGAGTGTTCTGTAACATACTAAAAATCTAGGTCCTTACATGTTTGTGAAAGTCTATCATTTTGGGGTAAAACCTTACAAAATATAAAAGCTAATCATGATTTTTTGGAATCAGTAACCCACGCCACCATTTAAAGTTTTATGGGATACAGTTATATTATGATAGGTATGTTGTTACTTGTAGTTTACGATTTTAGAAATCATTTTCCATTTTGTTGCATAAAATCCGAAATTTTGGGGCAAAACCTGTCAAAATCTAAACAAAAGCGAAAATTTTGGGAATTGGTTGATTACAATGTCATAAAAAAGTATATTTGGATTTTTGTAATTGTGGTAGGTACATCGTGCCTTGCAGTTTAAGATATCAAAATTATAGTGCCAGAATATTTTGCTAAATGATAGTATTTTTGGGGTAAAATAGTGTAAAACATAAACGAAAAGTGAGAATTTTGAGAATTGGTTAATTATTTTGTTGTGTTTACTCAAAAAAATCAAATATCAAATTTGTTTACAATACATCTTGATGTATCATGATCCAACAAATTAAATATGTGTATTTATTTCCTTTTTCTTATTGGGCGCTTATAATAGGACCTGTACTAAGTATATGACGTTACCATATTTGTTTATTTTTGTGACGTCGGTTACGTCATTTTGAACGTTAGTTGTAATCTCATGCCTCTAGTTTCCAATTTGCCATAGCATGTCACTAAGTTGGACGATTTTGAAAAGGTATACCTTTTTGGAATCCTTAAACATTATTCTACACAATCCTGCTAAAATGTGAAGATGTGAAATCTTGACATCAGGTTGGAAATCGCACAGCTGAGCTCATATTCTCATGCATTTCATTTTTCGCATACCTCAACAAAAAGTCCGGAAACATCTGTTATCTCTAAAGATGCCGTCACAATTCACTAAGTTATCACTGGGTAAAGTTAGAAAGTGCAAGATTTTTCTTGTCAACCGTTTCTACGTTATTATTCATCAGCAATTCTAAAGTTATCCATTGCAATATGCAAGCTGATTCACATTGGATTGACGTACTAGTATTCAGGAAAACATATGCGATGTAGAGTATCCATTACTTGCGTTAAATGATTCCTTTTGGAATTAACTACACATGTAAGTGGAGTGCCACAGACCCATATATAACCCATATCTGACTAAATATATTAAACAACACTGAATCAATATGCAAACTTTTTCAGAATTATACATGTACGTAGTAGCAAGATAAAGCCAAATCGTACCAATAAATATATTATACAAACATAAGGTTTGTTCGAAGTACAGCAATTCGGACAGGGAACATAGTTAAGCGTACACAGAAATCGGAAATATAAATGTACGAGATATCCTAAATCACGACTAATTTCAACTTGAAACGAAGTCGGTAATTAATGAATACATAAATGTCTGAATATCTGCTCAAAGAATAAATTCTAGATTACCATTAACTCAAATAGATAAGGGCGAGAAGAAGAGTAAATGGAATTGTAGATATAATTACAATCTGTAGATAAACCCTTAGAAGCTATAATTAAGAGTTCTTACTGTACAGGTTTATTTACTTATTCATGCATTTAATGACATATATATTACTCTGCAATAACTGTATAAAACTGAGGGTCGGCCTTGACGCTTTTTATGATATTGAAAATTTATGAACTATCAAACTTGGTTGATGTCCCTGACAAATGCATAATCGCGTATCTGGAATTCTTATGTTTTGCAGCTTTTGATTAATTCTGATTCAAGACAATTTCATTATTGTAATTATTTTATTAAGAAGCATATTACCATTCGAACGTAGATTTCTGAAGAATACATTAATTCCAAAGCTTCCTGACTACTTGATACATTGTAATTATGTCGATGTATCTACGACCTCCCTAATAACACCCATTGATTCCTTTGACGTAATATTTAGAAAAGTCTGAAAGGCATTGCAAAATGCTCAATTTAAAATGAGTTATATTTCTAAACAAGACATGGGTAATACGTATAAATATGCTGAGGTTTGATTTGTGTCGTCAAAACATAAATACGTACTAGTCACTCTATACCATTCTTCAAAATGGAGGTTAGGGTTATTGATTTATTCTGGATAATTAGTCTAGGAATGAGTGACGAAGCTGAAAAAACAAAAGATATGCTTTTTCTGAGAATAAAATTTGATAAAAAGGTGAAACGAATAGCTTTTCAATACATTTTTCTTTTTTTTAAATAAAAACACTATTTTTATCTAGTAGACTTGAAGTCGCGCAATGAAAATCGACAGACGGTAACATTTTAAAACTGTTACCATAGCAACCGAAGTGAAAAAAATCGTAACAAATGTCAGTATAATTGCTTTGTATGATTATATGGACGCACACCTCCTTTCCTTTTAAAGATTTTGAAAATATAAGCAATTTTTCATTTTTTTTTACAAAATATTCAATCCGTTGCCATGGCAACAGTTGAATAACAATTTCTTTAAAAAATACCTTTTTTGAAAAACATTTGAACAATTGATATCACATTATCATTTTCACAGGATTTCGAAATGGGGCCATTTTTACCCTTCGTGACTCTACCCCTTTAATCGATGAACTTATCTCTAGAATTGAAAGGAGGGAGCTAAATATACCAGGGGTTAGAATTGTTTCAGAGTTATTGCGATAATATCATTCCTGAGGTATTTATCAATACGTCTCATACCGTTTAGTATAATTAGTTTACTGCCAAAATTGGGGTATTTTGGTCATAACGTAACTATCTCAAAATAATCTTCACTATGGTTTAAATGCATACTTTCGTCATGTTCAACCATTTGACGTGTACGAAGTAGTGTTTCAGTTTTCCTTTTAAATCATTATGTTGCGCTCATTGTTATCACTCCTTTGCCTCAATAACATCTACTGTGGTGAGAACAGGTACGCGTACTAAAACATTGTGTTCCCCTTGCACGACGTTCCCATAGATATTGCTTTTAAAATGATTGAAGTGAACCTTGCAATCATGCACTCTTAAAAATAGAAGCAATTAACAGTAGCAGCAGGCTCCTCAATGGTAATTGACCAATTTTTATTCCATTACGTTCAATTATATTTCACTAGGATCAGAGTTACTAGGTTAAAGTAGAAGGAACACATATTTCAATATGATAGGACAGCACAAAACACTAACTTATAAGAATGTAAATTTATATTGATTGGTACATGTAAACTGGTTTTATGATATTATACATAAATATACGTAATGAAGGTACATGTATAGTAATACATATGCCATATGGGATTGGTTTAGTCAATGCAGAAGTTCTAGTCATAAAACGCAAACAGTTGACTGAACACATTTTCATTTGATTATTCTCTATTCTTATCCCCATGTGAATGACATGGATTTTGCAAATGTCAACGAAGGATTGTGGGAAACGAGGTAAATTCATTTCACCAGCAGTGAATATTGTTTTGAATTGCGGACGTGTGACGAATTCTGATGTGAGCGTTAAGTTAGAACATTCCAGTTAAATTGCCAAACAAGTCACGCTCGCATGAAAGTTGTATTAATATAAAAGAACAACGTCAGTGTCAATTAATTTCAAATACGACAATCAATTTACAACTACTACGCGATAAAGGTAAAATGTCAATTGTTAAGCGCCAATGCTCTAAGACGTGTCTTGTTTCATTAAGTTGAAAATATATAGTTTTCATTTTAATGCTTTTATTGGACAATCACATAGTGTTCGTTTCATGGTAGATTTGTGTTTTTAATTAGTCTCGGAAGTAATGTGTTTTTGCATGGTTAACGCACTAACTACTACTTTACAAACCGAATATGTAGGAAATGATCAGATTGTATCAATTACAATCGAAGTATTCTCCCAGCGGCAGTTAATACCACATTAATACATTAATACATAACACCTTCAAATAGTCAGCTCTGTGCGTACAAAGTTTGTTTTGACAAGGTGAATAGCTACATATGGGGGATTGTGTCAATTTTAGATGAGTACATGTACACAATTTGTGGCATAATTTTGTATTTTAACCATCTTTGATGTTTCTTCAAATAATGATACTTTAGTTTTATTGGTTTATCTGTATGTTACAAATACATATGTCATTTAGTTGTGAAAAATAAATGACAAAGTTTCAATCATTACTGAGTTCATTATATTTCATTCATCATCAAACAGAACACCACCTATGTACAAACATGTGTAGGTTAGTAACAATGCTTCGGGGTTAAAACTTGTAGGCTGGCATAAATATTGATTTATTCAGAATAAATAAATTTATGACAAATATAGGTGTATAATGTTAAAAATTAAAATGAAAAATACGGCTCCGACCGTACAGATTACAGAACGGGCTTTTAGCGGTAACCCGCACTGTTGAGTCTCGTTCTGGTTTTTCACACTCTGAGTAAACAAATGAAAACCCACCATCCCACCCTTAAGCATTGTACATCTTTTATGTATATATATTGTTTGGATATATGTGTTATGACATATTTTGGTATTTTCATTAATTTTGTTTGTTCGTACTGTGTTGTATTTTATCCATTTTGATGCTGTATTTTACCATAGTTTTGGCATAATTTTGTATTTTAACCATCTTTGATGTTTCTTCATATTATAATGATACTTTAGTTTTATTGGTTTATTTGTATGTTACAAATTCATATGTCATTTAGTTGTGAAAAATAAATGACAAAATGACAAACATGTGTAGGTTATTTACAATGCTTCGGGGTGAAAACTTGTAGGTTGGCATAAGTAGATTTACGACCGACCGGGGAGAAATCAAAACAGATGCAATGTATGAGTTGACGTGGTCATCCATGTTGTGTAACCAACATGAATGACCTATTTAATATAAAACCAAGATAAGAATAAAATGTAAAACATAAAAATGGCAGAATGACATGTATGAAACATAAATCAACAAACTATGTACATTACTAACAAAATTGTGGGGTTTCCGTAGGAAAATGGCCCCTAACAAAACTTAAACTTCCTTGGATAACATTTCCACATAGTTGGAAACACTGAAATAACATAGAAAAATCACAATCAAGTTGTAAACAGTTAAACGTATTGAAATATGTGAGGGGAGAATGGGGATGGTGGTGGGAAAAAAGCGTAGAATTAAAATAAAACTCTGCGGTTTCCTCAATAACACGGTAATGGCGGCTTGTTTCCGAAAAAGAACTGGCAGAAACTGGTCAAAACAGGTTCTGACCAGTTCAAGGGACTGATAAAGTCCCTAAACCGTCCCCTTTTTCAGTAAATAGATAATAAAGGTAACAACAGTTGTCTCCCCTACCAGTCTTAAAGTGCGTTATGCCTTTGCATAACTTGTATTTACGACCGACCGAGGAGAAAACAAAACAGATGCAATGTATGAGTTGACGTGGTCATCCATGTTGTTTAACCAACATGAATGACCTATTTAATATAAAACCAAGATAAGAATGAAATGTAAAGCATGAAAATGGCAGAATGACATGTATGAAACATAAATCAACAAACTATGTACATTACTAACAAAATTGTGGGGTTTGCGTAGGAAAATGGCCAATAGATAGGGAACCTTGTATAGGAGGCCTATCTCCCCACAACACCACTTTCAGTACGCCGTACTAGCTTGTTATCATGATAATACAATGATATAACACAAAAAGTCCAATATAATGATGAATAACAACAAAAAAGCGTAGAATTAAAATAAAAATTTGCGGTTTCAACAAAAACACGTTAATGGCGGCTTGTTTCCGAAAAGAACTGGCAGAAACTGATCAAAACCGGTTCTGACCAGTTCAAGGGACTGATAAAGTCCCTAAACCGTCCCCTTTTTCCGTAAATAGATAATAAAGCTAACTACAGTTGTCTCCCCTACTAGTCTTAAAGTGCGTTATGCCTTTGCATAACTTGTATATATGCACTCCGATTCCGTAACAATGTTTAATATTCAAAAAGGTTTTTATGGGTTGAATATTAGAATCAGATAACACAATTATTTGTTAAAGTAAGTACCATTTGGAATTTGCAATGCCCATAGTTAAAGCTAAACTCACTGTCACAAAGCCGCGGAGTCGTTACATACTACACTTTTCTCTTTAGCAATAGCGTCCATGTGTTCACCGTACCTGTATTGCATTTGTGTTTTTGAATAATCAGACGTCCACATTGATTTGATTTGTAGCTATAGAGATGTATGGCATTCAGCATTTTATAACAATCAACGACTCGGTTTTGTGTATTGATTCGTTATTCAAGAGTGTTATACCATTTTCTTCATATCCTAGGATTTGTATACGGAAGATGTTTTTGGGGCAATACGGGTAGCGTTGTTCTTATGTAAAATAACATTAATAATCACCATCTAGCCTAATTACATCAGGGATTTTGTCAATCACAATTGGAAAAAGTAATCCATTTTAAAAATATTATACCGATTTAATACAGGTATACCGGTACCATTATATGTCAGGAGCGATCAGTTGGAATTAAGAAATTAGTTTTCAGGTCTACAATTTCAAACGTATTTAGAATATATCGGGGTAAGTACGTCAAGTGCGGATTGAGTAGTATTGACAACTTAACTGATTCAATCTGTTGAGGCACAATTTGTAAAATAAACAAATATGCTATTCGTCGGGGTAATGTCTGTTTTATCATGAATAGTACGCCATGGCATTCACACATTGTCTTAAGGTAATCAGAAACAGAATCATACCTGAAATAGTTGGACATTGATGAGCTAGGTAAAAGTGTACATGCCAGAACAAACTCATTTTAATAAACTCCACGGCACTGATTTTTCAACGTACATGCGCATATAGTAAAATTATGTTCACATTTATACACGGTATACTTCTTTAACAATTGCAAATTGGAGACAGGTATTGTTTGTAGGAGTTCATTAACCTAATCTGTATTAGTATAAATACTCCATTTATCACATTTTAAAGTTGCTAAAGTACTATACAAATTTAGATTTTATCGTAAGTTTGAGATCTTCGTAAATGTTTTGAAAAACATTTTCGGTGAACAAACCGATGTCGATCTATACATGATTATACCTAATATGAACTCCAGATAGGTATTATTCTGAAAGCCCCGTCGCACACAACTAATCTTTTAAACGAAGCCAGACGAGTAGAGAAATATTGTGATGTCTAAAGAATTTGAACGGCACAAACTTATCTCTACCATCAATCAGATTACAACCATCGACAGACAGTGATGAAAATGAAAAGTGGAAGTCATAATGCACAAGTTGACGTCGGGTGGTATTTGCTATATTCGACGGGACTTTAACAGTAAACTCAGTTTACGTAATATCCAGGTATTTATAAGTGTTATAAAAGTTCTTCTAAAAACATTAGGTACTTCAGACAAATGCATGGACTAACTGATTTATCCAGAAAATACTCGATAAAACGGTTCATGATATAAATTACATTAATTTAATGGCGATATGTGCGTATATTTAGTAAGGATTACTTACGACACATTTTATTGTACTTGCTACTTTATTATGAGCTCCCGGCCAGATAACCTACCATTGTATCATAAAGTAAACGAAGCAGCGTAAATACTCACACGAGATGTTATCAAAGAATCAAAAACCTAGATGCTGTGAACACGAGAACGCTACTTCCAGGTTAGATGCCAGTTTATACTCTGATTTACCAATATATTACGCTGAATTACCCCTTGATTCATACCAAAGAAGTACCATTGTTCAAAGTCACAAATTGTGCGTATGACAAGCCGGTATGAGCACTATGTACAATATGTCGGATGTGCTGTCATTTTGATAATCTAATAATGATTCTTTTCTGCGATTTGTTAAAAACAATAATTTATTATGTACGGTTATAGGTAGTTAATACACCGTTGACCTTCACATTGTGTGTTCTTGTTCAGTACACCTTTTAATATGCAATTGCTGTAAAGATTGTATTCCGATTGCTTATATGACACATGTCAATTCTTTCAGATTTACAAGGGGTCTTACATTTTCAAACCCAATGTAGTCCGGATATGACCAAGGACTGAAATACATGTATGTCCATTGCCGTCGGATAGTTTATAGCCTTGTGTGGATATTTAATGCGGACATATGTGTCGAATGTGGCACTAAGCCAACAATGGGCCAACTTGACTGCTCCAGATGATGAGAGTGTCAATGAGTAGGTTAGCTAAGCTGTCGCGACATTTGCTTCTATCGTGTCCTATACACATAGACCAGTCGATGGTTGCTTTTGAATATGAAGTTTTTACCGATTTAATGAATTCAAGAAAGGAAAATGTAAAGGTCGATATGCAGCCGTATATGATTGAACAGTTGTTTAAAATCTATTCTAACCCTGATGAAAACATACACAGAAATGCATTGTATCATATTGATAGAATACATAATTATTAACAGATAGACATTCGGAACAAATTATTCTTGTTCTAAGAGCCAAGACTCCATGGAGACTCTGGATGGAATTTTTGTGCAAACTACATTAGAATTTATAGTTTTGCACTCAGTGTGTTTTATATTTTGGAAAGACACTTTTCTATGAATGTTATACGTATTAATTGTAGGTCGGTTATGAAACAAGTGCTTTCGACTTGCATTTTAATATAATTCGAAGTAAAACCAATTAGTAATACGTACTTGAATATACATTATGATTATTTCTTAAATTGGATTAAACCGATTGGAACTGACATTTGAATACAGTTTAGTGTCAGCAGTGGTTTATCGGAGCATTTCAATCGATGCAATTTAATATTATTCTGAAAAATATCATTGACGGCTTATGAAGGGGAGAACCGTGACTATAAGGCAGCAAGTTAGACTATTATCATGTTAACACAAGTGGTTCTATCAAATTAACTGCGATTTCGAATCAATGTGTAAATCTAACATAGAAGTTAAACCTAATTCAATAATAATTTTTTCGCGTACATTATGCATTAAACACAGAAGAAACATATTTTACAATGTATTACTCAAGTTCAACGTAATGCATTGTACGTATGCATGCATGCATAACACGCGATTTTAACATGTTTTATAATTTATTATCATAGCATACATAGTTCAAGCGGAATATTTAATATTCCTAGCCAGCGATGTGTTTTATGATAATGCCATTATGCAATCTAGAATGTGACCAATCTTAACAAACGCACAGCAAATATTAATTAAGATGTCTCAAGAGAGTTTTGGTATGGTGGAAGTTGTGATAATTAAGGCTGTATGGAGAAATTTGACCTGCTAAGCTGATACTGGAAGGCGAAAAAGCAGGCTGAGCAATCATTGGGAATGATGTTTGCCATGTCATTTTAATGTGTTAAGCAGTTGATGTTTAGGTTTGAGCATTTATTAAGGTTATTTGAAATGATTAGTTTGGACACTCATCAAACTTAGTATTGCTGACGAAATAAACGATCTTCAAAATTACTTGATATGCAATCAGAAGTGCCGTTGTTGTGACTGGCAAGGATTTAGTCATTATGTAATAAGGGACCCCCCTACTCGTGCAAAAATGTCCTGACATTCTGAAATGATTCAATTGTTTGTTGATGTAGCACGTGTTATTTCGCATGAAGTTGGGTATTTCATCAACCCTGGTGACAATAGGCACGTGTTATTATAGTATAATTCCATTTCAATATTTTACTACAGTCAGTAATGAACTTTGGTTGTATTATTTATCTTTCTTCCAATAAGTTTATCATCAACTGCCTTATGCATGTCATTTGCTATATTGTATCTATATCCTATTACGCCAGTGTGAATTCATCTTCGATTTACTTACATTATAGATCACTCAAAGGTTCAAAGCTAAAGGAGTTGCCTCGTACAAAGTGTTGCAGGCACGTTATTGTGCCTCAATGGCGTATGAAACATAAATATTGCAGGATATCATTATATATGTATTAATTGTATTCTACATAGGATATAGTTTTGTTATAAGAATTAATGCTTAATTAAGGTACTCATTCCAAAGCGGTATGAATTGATATACTAGATATACTGAGTCTTGTGTTTTTATAATAGTACAAAGGCAAATTATAAGACATAATACTTTACTATGTAAGACATTGTCCTAGTTGTTAAGCGATGAAAACAGTCTTTTTTTTTAGATTTATTAATCATTCATGTTTATATTACATTCGTAGCATGCGATACATACATATTACCGGTGAAATATGCATAAACGGCTTCATTGTGTGATGCTGAAATTGAATTTAAAACGATAAATTACTTGAATGTAAATTATTTCAATTTGTATTGCATGTAAGTCACAAGTTTCGAAAACATTAACGTCTTCTTATATGTTGTTTATCGTCTAGAAATAAAATAATACGTTTAGCGAGAACAGGAATATATTACATCCAAAATTACATGTCTGAAATATCTTAATATGTTTTAAATATTTTGCTATATTTGGGGAGCTGTGGCCTAGAGGTAGGGCGCGCTTCGGGATCGAGAGGTCACGGGTTCGATCCCCTCTGGGCGACTGGTTAATTTCTCGGAGCAAGACCCACAGCTCCACTCCACCATGGTGTAAAATGGTATCTGTTAGGGCAATGTCTGTTCCTGAGCGCCACAGATCGATGTTGGCTGCCACACCACAGGAGATACGAGTGTAGGTTTCCATATGTAGGTCAATGACCAGGGGAAGTTGAAATGTCAAAGGGTGCTTGAGCCCTAAACAATTGGTACTTAACTTTTTTTAACTTTATCTAACAAAACAAGAACATTCAATATGTGTTGCACAACAAACCGTGCTATTATAACATCGTTATTCCTAACGAAAGAAGCAATACTGATTCATTGAGTTGTCACCATAGTAATCAAAATGTCAAATTGATATAGTAAAGAAACAAATACTTTGACATTTAAATAAAACTACACATCAACTATCTTCTTAAATATAAATATAAATTGGCAACTTCAGAATGTATTTACATTACAAATGTACTTGGGCGAAGTGGTATTGCAAACAACATCATACTACATAAATATACAATTAACTTTTTGAAACCTAATATCACGAGTAATTATTCTGCAAATACAAATAAACATATGATGATATCGGAGATGACTTTTGTAAATAAACAACTTAATTTAAAATAAATACAAATGCATATTAAGTTACAATGGGAATTCACGTGTTTGGATAACTTGGCACAATTAGTGTTTACCGAATACAATGGTAGATAGTTTTTGGACACCAGACATTATACGAAAACTTACGAAAAACAAAATCATGTCTTGCATTTTCTGATTATCATGTCTAATCAAAAGAGCATTGGCATCGAATTTGAATACGAATTACAGAAACATATCTAATGTAATAGGCTCAAAATGGGAAATGCCACTTTAAAGACATACGACACTTATTGTGCACATATTTCAGGCACATCACAATCGTACGCTTCGGGCATAGTACCCCAATAATGCACGCATATCATTTTCGTTTTAAAATATAATTACAGTGAGCTGCATAAGCCTATCAATTACAGTAAATACAACATGTTAAAATAACAGTTTAACTTTTTGGCTAGAATAACAACTAGATGCTATGAATTTATTTCATGTTTATGTTTATTTTAATTAGCAGCAGTTTTCTATGTATTAAAATATAGACTACAATTAGGAACTGATTATGTAATGATTTATGTTTTTTATGGTTATTACTATTTACTTCTATAAAATATTGGTTGTTAATTTGATGGTTGTGTGGAAAGATGGATGGCCAAAAAGATGATTTTGAAATAGACTAAGGTATAAAAAATTAGACACACCAGGTATTGATTATACGGTGTTTATTATATAAGATGCTAAATTGATAAGAATATTTATTTATTGGCAAAAAAACTGATCGGATTGGAAAAATGCAAACATTTTTATATTGGCGACGAGAGGATACATGTTGAAATCCGATATACAGAGACAAAAACACAGGACACAGGGAACCTGCTTTACGAGGAGTTTGTACTAGGCTGTTAGTATTGTATTTTCTAGTGCTCCTTATACTAGACATGCCCCTTGTATCTAAAAAGATTAGTGTGAATGAATAAAGGGTCAGCACTGTCTAAACGCTTGTCAATATCTATAACAATGTAACGATCAATATACGAGGGTCATTCAATAAATTCGTGGACTGGACTCATCATTTTAATACACATTGACCCAGAGAAAAACTAAGTATAGCAAACTAAACTACAGCCTTTCTGACACAAGTACAGAAAATTTCGCTGGAAACGGGGCATTTTTAAAGAAAATATCGCTAAAACAAAACTATCCCTTTACCACAACCACCACACAACGCAATTATATTCTGACGTCAGCGACGTTATTGACGTTTTGCTATTTCTCAAATGGTAATCCCAAAATAAAATTATGTCATTCATATGGAATTAACCACACTTATTTGAGTAGTATATTATTAAATATATCTACCACAACATTTTTATGTATTCAAAGTTATGGACTAAACTAGATTTAATGGCTGTATGTTAAATTGAAACGCTTCGTATATTTTGACTGACGTTTCCTTAAACGTCCCGGCGTTTGCAAAATTCGTCCGACCCATACATATCGCTTTTAAGACCAAGCTGCTCTTCAAAAAATGATTTTGCCATTAAAACACAGGGAAACTTAATACTGCATGTTCTCCGTTGGCTCTCATTCGAACATCTAGTGTTTTGGTGTATATTTCCAAGACAAGTACACAATTTAATAGTTGCACGATTTTTTTTTGCGTAAATTCATCGGCATTTTGACGTAAATTAAAACGTGACAGGCATAGGACAAATACTTCCCAATTCTAACTGAAACGTCCAAATATTTTAATAAGTTCACGAAATCTTTAGATACCATCTTGCAATAATCTGGCAAACTTATGGGAATTTAAATTAATTAGTTCGGAATTGATAAATAGTTGAACTAGTGAAAAAGGTATGTTACCTCGGTCGGGGGTGGTAGCGCGTTACTATGGCAAAATAACAGCTGAGGACATGCTACTGTGTTACATAATCAAAGATAAAATGTTACCTACAGTAGGTAATAGAAACATGTTTATAATGATATAAGAAATTATTATTTAATCATAAATGTGAGTAAATGACAACGCTTGTCTTCGAATATATTGAATGACCCTCGTAAATGCACTGCCAACAACAAAGCAACAGCCATTATTGTTATAAATCAAAAATGTTTTGATCACATTTCATACTAAATTGATGTTCCAATGATTCAATATGGTATGGAATGCGGTGTACATATATCACATTAATAGCTTCAAATAATCGGATCAGAAGAACTGAAATCGGATGCAAAGGTCAGTTGATGACTCGATAAAAAAACGTCATAGGCAGTTATCTTAATAGTACGTAATGCATCATATAGTAGATCACAGGCATTGCACTATCAGGATAGCTGACAAAATGTATGCAGCATGATGCATGGGATGGAATTGATGTCTCTAAACCTAGGTTACCATTTCTTCAAGATGATAACCATGAGGCAATGAAGTCACTTTTCATAGATTAATAGCGTAAACTGGGATAAAGTACATAAAAATAAACCAGATTTGTATCATTGACAAAGACTGAATAATAAATGGTTGATAATAAATGTCTAACTATTCTGAAATAAATATAAAAATTAACAAAATCGGCAATAATGGTAGTTGTAAAATCATTCCTGTATAAGTTTCGTTTGTGTAAATTTGATATTGAAGACGTGTGTGTAAAATTAAACACATATTGCATTGTATATATACATTAAAATAAGATCGAAAAAGAAAGACAGCTCTGAACTTAAACAGCCGCCCTCGGAAAACTGAAAAATATCATATTCGAAATACACAATACAATGTTCAAAACATTACAGAACGAGCAAATTACCTTCTCAAGTCCCATTTGTCAAAAGCTGAAAGCATGCGCATGCACTGGCTAAATGACAAAGCTAGTTTCAACAGAACAACATATTGACCGTGATACTGTTCAGAAAGTTAATGATGCTGATGAAATAGAGATAATAGTAAAGGTCGGGCAGATTCATATTGTAATACTCTGGGTTGTAAGAGCCATGAATGTTCACAAGGTGTATAAAGCACCAAATTTGGCACAGTTGTAGTATAAGTCAGTCTGATTAAAAACATCCAAAGAGACACTCGATCGAGGCCCTGTCTCCTGTGGAAATGAGGCCCCAAAGGGGTACCTCAGAGGGTACATACTCCCTGGGAGAAATATATATTTTTTTCATCTGATTGCGAAGCAAAACATATGAAACCTTGGTAAATATTATGATTAATGGTGGCATTTGAAATATATTGCATTTTGGTATACTTAAACACAAAAATGAGGCCCTGCTAGTGGTTAAAACAAAAAATGAGGCCCGAATTCGGGAAAATAAAAAACTAAATAATATACTCAGGGTTGTAAGAGCCATGAATGTTTACATGATGTATAAAGCACCAAATTTGGCACAGTTGCGCTATAAGTCAATCTGATAAAACAAATCCAAGGAGACAACCATGAGAGGCCCTGTCTCCTGCCCAAATGAGGCCCCGAAAGTGTATGAGAATCTCCACCTACCCGTCAGTATAGATACATGATTATTTTCCTGATTGTGAAACAAAACACATTGAGTCATAATATATAAAGTGATTCATGTGAGTGCTTAAAATCTGCAGCTTTTTGTAATAATAAAACTTGGAATAGAGGCCCCATTGGTGGTTTTAACACAAAATGAGGCCCGAATTTAGGAAAAATAAAATAAGAGCATATGGATGTTCACATTATGTATATAAATCACCAAACATAGCAAAGTTGCACATCAAGTCGACCACCTATATAAAAACCAATAAAACATGTATGTGAGGCCCCGTGTTTTGTACAAATGAGGCCCCTAATGTGTATTTCACAAATTCATCTGTATATAATGAATGTACACATTACTATTTTCTCAATTGTTACGCAAATAATCTATAACTGTTTTGTACATTATGTTGAATTGGTTATCATAATTTACAATCTTGATTAAAAATTAAAATATGACATTGAGGCCCCGCTAGTGGTGTTTACCACCTACTAGACTCACCATCACACTACACAGGCGTATATTATATAGAAATGCAACAACTGTTGATAATTTACGATAAATATTGAGTTACATAGTCATTGGCAAGTACAGTGTATAAACAATCTGCATTATATACTTAACTATTTCATATAATACAAACGAGGCCATAATAGGGTAAATTTCTATCAGAAAATCACAGAATGAATTAATTATCTTTCAAAAATCGAACGGTTAATTGGTATTATTTTCTCTCCATTTAAGAATGCTCATATACACAGTGCATTTGATTGTAGGCATATCAGCCTTGCTATGACTAATAACTGTACAATGTTAATTTGAGGCCCTGTCGTGGTTTAAAGAATGTGTATTTGAATTGATAAACATAACTTGAGGTCATTATAAGTTAAATTTAAATGTGAAAATGGTGCCAATTACTATATTTTGAATGTTTTCTTACCGAGTACAAATGTTTTCATGACCTAATACATTATAATAGTAAGTAAGTAAGTAAGTAACGACTTTATTTATAGTAGATAACATATTTGGTAATATACCAATTTTCAATATGGTCTACATAAAGAACATATATACATTAATTACATGATAATATACAAACATATTAATAATAAATACAAACAGTATCACATATAACTTAATGAGATGATCAGAATATGAAAACACACATGTTGTTTAAGCATTAAATCATATATAAATAAATAACTTTGTACATAGTGTATACATAATAAAAAAAGGTATGAGAAAATCCGACATGGAAGGTAGCACTCAACCCAACCGGCCGAGCACAGAAATCAGAAACACCACGACACAACTACCAGAGTACAACTTGAAGACTACTGGTATACAAATTACACAAACTCGAAATCCCACCCCGCGCGTTTGCCACCTCAGTCAGTCAAACTACGCGGGGCAAGAACCAAGCGACAAGACTAGAACAAGGGACAGCACACATTTAAATGACACAATTTACATGTACTATTGATTTTGTTTCCATTGTAAGAATTGTCTTTTAAATGAGTTGATGTTCTCTGCCTGCCTAATATGTAATGGAATTTCATTCCAAATAGAAGCTCCTGAGTAGGAAAATGATTTCCTAAAGAACTCCATATTTGGGAATGGAACAACCAATTCTTCATTTGTTGTTGATCTTAATCCAAAATTAGAGTTCAATACAAATTTATAACTTAGATATTTTGGAACTTTATTGTGCATTGAATTATACATTAAAATAGCTTTTTTATATATTATTCTTTCGTCAATTTTCATCCAGTTTAATTTCATGAATAATTCGTCTGACGGGTGATCATATGGTTTATCTAGAATAACTCTAGCTGCCCGTTTCTGAAATTTGTAAAGTTTATCTATGCGTTCCTTTGCACATGATCCCCAAATTGTACTGCAATAGTCAAGGTGGGGCAGGATATATGCATTGAAGAAGAGCTTACGAGAGTCTAGATTGAGACAATGTTTGATAATGATTTCTTAACATATTTTTTTATAAATTAATCCGCATCAACACCTTCAGAACATTAATTTTAGATTCATATACTGTGGAAATCGACTTTTTTAAAGAATTTATTGAGGCCCGTAGTAAGGGATTCATTTCTTTCTTTTTTATGCATGTACATGTACTTATTCTGTATTAGCTCAGTTTTGGCCCGATAAGTCAATGAGAGACTGCAAAAACATGCAGTTATCAAACTATGGTCGATGGGGGGGACGGTGGTATAGAGGTAGGGCGCGCGCTTTAGAATTTGAGGTCTTGGGTTCAATCCTCATCTGGACCACTGGTTAATTTCTATGAGCAAGAAATATCCACATGCTATACTCAACCAATGTGTTAATTGGTACCTGTGAGGGTTGGTTTATTCCTGGACACCGCAGATAGATGTTGGCTACCACACCCACAGGACGGGTTTTATAAGGTAATTCAATGACCAGGGAAAGCTTAAAAATGTCAAAGGGTGGTTAAACAGCTGAACTATGTGTTGTTATAGCATCAAACCAAGCCATTGTTATAGACTGATGTACACAATTAATCCGATACATTATTTCAGGTTGGTCTTTGTTTTGATTTCAACTACTGTTAACATGTTGTATTCATTTAAGCTGACGGCGACCTTAGTCATTTGAGGTACTAAATACTGCCGAGTAAGGTCATCTAATGTACTTAGATACAGTTAACACCACAAAGTACAATCATACCAAGACATGTTGTGTACCCGTAATGCCCATTACGTCAAATCCAGATCTTAAAAGTAACTCACGACAGGCCGTTCAGATCTGATGTGGTAAACTGAAGTCCTATGAAGTGATTTAATTTTTCAAGCTACAGATTTGCCAGTCCCAATAAAATACTTACATTCACCAATTACACTGGTACGTGCACTCAAAACCAAATGGGTATTTCATGGCATAATACAGTCCTTTCAGGTCATATTGGTAATTAACTTCTATCTCGAGAGCAAATCAGACAATAGAAGCTACTAGTATAGTTGGTCCTTAGTAATCACAGTAATCAAAAACCTCTTATTCAACCATTTCTAATGGATACCAGTGTGTGAATTGATACCTGTGAGGGCAGTGGGCCTCAATGATGGACACACACAGTAGAGAATTAGTCTCAACACGGAAACTCGAACGCATGTTTCCTTAGGCTAATGATCAGGGAAGTTAAAATGGCCGTTCAAATGTTGTCCTATGGCTGAATTGCTGAAAGCGACCATTGAAAACTGATATCTTAATGTTAAACTGTACTAAGCACACCCATGCCTCTTGAGGTACCTCAAATGTTTGGCACATTTGTTTCATACTCTGACTCTGGGGGTAACCTTTCACTCATCGACACATATATTTCAGGTTCCATTGGGTATTTAAAACTAATGGTCACATATTCTCTTGTCTGCGCTAGGAACCTAAGATTAATTGTCACAGTAAGGCCATACCAAACCATTTCTTCGTTTAGCGTCCGAGGACGGATAGGTTTGAGCATCTTGGGCAGAAAAATAACCAACAAACATTGTAACCTTTTTTTATCTTCAAAATCCATTGAGATATGGCTGTCATATTTATCATATCAAGATGTCACCCTACCCATACACAGCAGTAGGTTTCACACAAACAATTTTCAGTTTGAACGATATATTTGTTAGCCATGTAATAATGAGCAAATAAGTCGTTATGTCTTTTTACGAGTGTTTTGTTCTTGTCTCAGGATAGCTAGATATGTTTTCGAACTTAGGACGGACGCTAAACGAAGAAACAATTTGGTATGTCCTAACTCTGAATTCAATGGGGGACAAGCTTTATTAGCCACCTATTCAATTTATCACATCTACATCTGGCTCAATGGGGTTGGTAAACCTGCCCTGTAAAATCAGTCCTAGCTCTAAGAGTAAAAGTTAGGACCTCATGTAAAGATATTCTGGGTTCGAGTAATGACAAATAATTCATTAGTAGGTACACTGCCAATGTAAAACTTCATGGCATTTTGTGGTACCGGGGTACATGACACTACTTCAGTAATTCATGGCCATACATGTTACCTCATAAATACTTAACCATGTACTGCGAAGCCATGGTTCCATGGAGTATCTGTAAAGAAGGGTCATTCTTGGCCCTTAAAATACAACCATTCCTTGTGGGGAATCGACCTCTAGTAAACAACTTCATTGACATATACTTTCAAACACAAATACAATCATAAGGAAGAGCAATGCTAGTGCTCAATGCTGTTACAAACATCTATATTACAAAACATAAAAACATAACCAGGCAAATATTGAACTAATATTGATATACATTCACATTCACTATACAACACAATATTATGTTTTATCTCATCGATTTGTGCAATGAATATTCGGTGTTAACATGTATGCGACATGTTAAAATCGATTATTATTATGAATATTGTAAGCAATTTTTTAATTACTTTGCAGAATATATGCTATTTACCCGCTAATGGGCTTAAGTGAAGTTTAAACCACATATGGGGCCTCATATCCACAGTTACTATTTACAATACGGTATAGCTTATATACCAACATTCAACACAGTTATATAAATTATATTTCTGTTACAGATACTTTGATTAAATCTCTATAAGTAAATATAAATATTTTATTATCGTTTCTCTACATATGAATTCAATCCATTTTATTTTCAAAATAGATTTAACCCTTTATATGGCCTCAATTCACTAAAAGTAATCAAATATTAGTTATTTACTGTATATTTATATTACTTTATTATTATTTACGATTGGTATAAAATATGTCTTGTATTTGAGTATTGAATCAATGTACCGATTTCATTTCTAGTGTGTCTTATATAAAGTATTGTGTTTAGTTTGTACCCCTAATGGGGCCTCATTTTCACATTGGAACTATAATTAAAGTATCAATATGGTAAATTTTTATATACAACAAAATATAATTCACTTTTACAAATCATTTGTTGCACATTTTAGAGACATTTATATGTCTTACAGATTGCATCGTGAACATATTAAATTCATCCACATGTTCATGATTGAAAAATGTCCTTTTAAGGGCCTCAATCAATAAATAGGTTGTATTTTAAATGAATTAAATTATATCATAAGCATCACTGGGTCAACTGGTCTGCATTCTTTTGTTGTCTTGTTCAACTATTTATAATACTAAAACTAAGTATACAAACATGTTTTTAATTCTATGAAATTTTCAAAAATGCCCCTTTCGGGCCTCATATTTGTAATAAAACATGTATGATAGTGGAATTCATAATACAATATATCATATATGTACTTGATTTAGAAATTCCAATTGAAATTTTGGTGATTTATATATTTTTTTTTTAAAAATTCAGCGTTTTCATATTTTTAGTGTGCAGAGCAATTTAATTTGATGGACCCTTTTTGGGGCCTCATATGTGCGAATTAAGGGGCTGAACAGCTTGTCTCTTTCACTTTTCTGGAAGCCAATATATTGATTGTTATTTTGTAAAAGTTTGGTGCTTTATACACCTTGTGAACAAAATGACCATTTTTTGGTTCTTACAACCCTGAGTATAATAGATAAGAACACTTTTAGAATAACTTATATGATTTAAAGTCTGTCCCATTCGTACATATTCACTGTTTCGCCTTTCGTGATACGCCGTGATGCATTTAAATAAACCTTTATACTGTATGATGTTTTCTATCATATTAAATTCTTGTTTAGAGGAAATACATCAGAGGCAATCAGACGCATTTACGAACCACATTACATGGATAATGAAAGATATTTCTACAGGCAAAGTATTATTACACATTTTATTGCTATTGTTAGCTTACCGTGAGCTATTTTAGCTATTCAATTACCATAAATGAAGCCGTAGATATTTTTATAGCAGCTGGATACAATTCCTCAATTATACTTTCATGAAGAGATCCTAGTACATGTACATTTGAACCTAATACGAGTCTGTGCTCTCTATATTAGCTATCGAGTATGGTGTACATGTACTAACCAATATGTTTACCATTGGAAAATCGTTTAAGTAATTATGCATTACAAATTAGGAATGATTGTCTATCTTGATGGTATCATATTTTATCATCAGCGTCCAGCCTATTCTTCTATGACCGAAATAGAACATGAACTATTGAACTTTGTGTACGAGTAACTTTGTCCTATCTGATTTGGTAGCAACATTCGATCCATTCACATTCATGGCACCAATCATTTATATGTTATGGTTATGTTCAATCAATGTAGATTGGGATTCGTTAGTAGAATTCTATTCGTAAATACAGTTAGTCGTTATAGCACTGTAATCATATCTGAGTAGCAGTATTGATACTAAGAAAATGTCCAGGATAAATACAATGCAAATATAGGGTTAACAACACACGAAACGTGTGGAGGCGGTTGAAGTCTCTTCATACTTAGCATCTGTTCAATTGTCATTTGTTGTTACTTCTCTAAATGCAAATGTAAGACATTATGCTAAGGCCAAGCATCAACATGAACATCCTGAAATACTAGACGTACACCTTTAGGAAAATACGGACGGCATGATTTTCGCTTGTCTCTTGTGTAGGTAGCTATGTGATGTTGTTGCTCCTTCACGACTTTAAATTGCCTTTGTATCATTGTATGTATTGTATGCTAAAATATCTCAAAGATTTAAATGCACACGTTAGATACATTTATGAACATTCTGTATAATATCATTCTGAAGCGATATTTGCTATGTGTACACCATGCCGTATAGTCTCCATACTGTCATGTATTTAGAAGCAGTTGTTTCGAATGTTGTAATGTGTACTCAGTATAGTTCAGATAAAGGGAATAGTTCATTCGGCGTAAGTACACGATTAGTTTTATCGAAGCAGATATTCTCACACATTTCATTTTTCGCATACCTCAACAAAAAGCCCGGCAACAACTGTTATCTTTACAACTTTCGTCACAATTCACTACGTTATCAGAAAGAAATAAGTAACAAACCTATTCATCAGAATAAAAAAGTAAAGTTAGAAAGTGCAAGAGTATTTTTGTCAACCGGGTGTACGTTGAAGTCGCATTACGCATTAGTAAGTTTACAATTGAACTGTGCAAAATGCAAGCTTTTACAAATAAAATGGACGTATTGAGAACAACCTATGCAAACAAGTGTGTCCATTAATTGCTTCAATGCATTCCAATTTGCAATAAACTTAGTGTATTCCATATATATGCAGAAATTCACATGTACGTATTTTCAATATATCAACTCGTACCTATATATATTATACAAACAAAGAGTTGTTCAAAGTACAGCAATTCGGACAGGGAACATAGTTAGGCGCACACAGAAATAAGAAATATCAATGTAAGAGTATTCTTATAAAGAGATGTTCTAAATCAAGACTAACTTCAACTTGAAAACGAAGTCGGTAATTAAAGCATACATGAAAGTATGAATACCTGCTCTAAGAATTAATGAGTTAGCTTCTAAAATATGTTTTTTTTTCGTGAAATCTGTGTAACATTCTCGTAAATTTGGATATCGATCAATTATTTTGACATGTGCACCAGGTTTGAGTATTTCATTGTATATTGGATTTCTTCTTGATGGTCTTTAATTGTCAGTGTTTTATACTATATGTGTATGCCAGTGTATCCCATTGGTCTAAATGCACACGCAAGATACATGTACAACATGCAGTATTGACTAAAGTGATACTTATAATGAGCACAATGTGTCATTAGTAGTCTCCAAACTATGTTGTGTCTTTAGAAGCAGTTGTTTTGAATGCTGTAATATGTACCCACTACAGTATGGCTCAGATTAAAGTAACAGTTTATTCGGTGTAAGTACGGAGTGTGTTATCCAAGCTGATATTCTCACACATTTCAGTTTTCGCCTACCTCAACAAAAAGTCAGGCAACAACTGTTATCTCTTAGGCTTCCATCACAATTCAAAACGTTATCAGTAAGGAATTGATAGCAAACCTGTTCATCAGAATAAAAAGTAAAGTTAGAAAGTGCAAAGTTATTCTAGTCAACCGTTATTCATTAGTAAATTTAAAGTGAACCTTTGCAATATGCAAGCTATAACACATTTTATGGACACATGTTGTTTAAAGTGTCCATGAATTGCTTTAAACGATTCCTTGTTTAAACAAACTAAGTGGAGTGCCACAGACCCATATATAACTCATACCTGACTAAATATATTAAACAACATTAAAACAGTATACAAACTTTGAAGAATTGTACATGTACGTAGAAGCTATATCAAGTCAACTCGTACCATTAAATATAATGTACAAGCATAAGAGTTGTTCGAAGTACAGCAATTCGGACAGAGAAATTGGAAATATAAATGTATGAGTATTCTCATAAAAAGATGTTCTGAATCACGACTAACTTCAACTTGAAAACGAAGTCGGTAATTAATGAATACATAAATGTCTGAATACCTGCTCAAAGAATTATGATTTAGCTTCTAAAATATAATATTATATTCGTTGAAATCTGTATAACCTTCTCGTAAATTTAGTTGTCGATCTATAATTCAGACATTTGCATCAGGTTTGAATATTTCACTTCCTATTGAATTTCTTCATGTGGCATCAAGATACAAAATATAAATATTTTATTCCAAATAGGATGATTTCTCGTTGTTATTCTGTGATTCCCGTATGAAATATGGTTTTGCGTTTTAATGTTTGTACATTTTTACGAATTCTTGTACCTAATAAGCGTATTAAAATAACATTGAACGAATGTCTCAGATGTGTGTTTTTATTTTATACTTGTGTCTAAATGAATGTATTTTGTCATACAGTGGTATCTTAGAACATACTACACACATTTTGAGACTGCAATATAATCCATAATAGAGACATGATGATAATCATTACTACATTTTTACGGTACAATAAGTGTAAACATGATAGACATGCGAGTCATTGGATACTTCAGAAAACCTCTAAAAGTCGTATAATCTTAATTAATCTTCAGTTGATAATGAGAAATGTAATTATGCTTAGTGAACAAATCATACTATCATAATTGTATACACATTTTATTACTTATGCTAGGTAACCTTCTACTCAAAATGGATAAGGGCGAGACGTAGAGTGAATGGAAAAGTAAATATAATCATAATTTGTCGATAAACTCTTAAAGCAGCGATTAAGAGTACTCACAGTACATGTTTATTTACTTATTCATGCTTTTAATGACATTTATATTACACTGCATTAACTGTATAAAACTGAGGATCGGCCTTGACGCTTTATATGCTATTAAAAGTTCGTGAACTATCAAACTTGGTTGCTGTCCCTGACAAATACATAATCGCGTATCTAGAATTTTAATGCTAAGCAGCTTTTGAATCATTCTAATTCAAGACAATATAATTATTGTGATAAAAATTGTGTCGATGTATCTAGGACCTCACTTGTAACACCGATTGATTCCATTACTGTATTAATTAGGAAAGACTGCAAGACATTTGCAAACCGTTCAATTTAAAACGAGTTATATTTCTGAACAAGACGTGCGTAATACGTATAAATGTGCAGAGGCTTTTATTTGTGTCGTCAAAACATCAATACGTACTAGTCACTCTATGCCATACTAGTATTTTGATTTCACTAAAATGGAGGTTGGGGTTATTGATTAAATCAGGATCATTATTCTAATGAGTGACAAAGCTGAACAAAACTCATAAGCTACGTATGCTGCTATTCTGAGAATAAACTTTGATAAAAAGGTAAAACGAATAGCTTTTCAATGAAAACTTATATTGTAATACACTTTTTTTAACAACAACAACACGATATATATCTAGTAGACTTAAAGTCACGCGATGAAAATCGACAGACAATAACATAAACTTAATCGATAAAATTATCTGTAGAATTGAAAGAAGGGAGCCAAATATACTAGGGGTTGGAATTGTTTCAGAGCTGTCGCGATAACATTATTCCTCTGGTATTTATCAATACGTTTGATACCGTTCAGTATAATTATCAAACTGCCAAAATGTCAGAGGATTGGTGTATTTTGGTCATGACGTAACTATCTCAAATTAATCGTCACAATAGTTTCAATGCATACTTTCGTCATGTTTAACCATTTGACGTGTACGGAACAATGTGTCAGTTCTCCTTTTAAAACATTATGTTGCCATCATTTTTATCACTCCTTCGCCTCAAAGTACAATTACTTTGGTGATAACAGGTCAAGTGTACTAGAACAATGTGTTCCCGTTACACGACGTTTCCAGAAAAGGTGCTTTTAAAATGGTTAAAGTGCACCTTGCAATCATGCGCTCTCAAAAATAGAAGCACTTAACAGTTGCAGCATTCTCCTCAATGGTAATTGACCAATTTTTATTCCAAGAAGTTCAATTATAATATCAGTAGGATCAGAGTTACTAGGATAAACTAGATGAAACACATATTTCAATATAATAGGACCGCGCAAAACAACTAACTTATCAGAATTTAAATGTATATTGATTGGTACATGTAAACCGGTACAAACACTTTTAATACGAGAGGTGTTCAACTTATTTATGAACAGAAAATGAACATCGATATTTTGTTACTCTAACAATGAAATTGAATAAAAACTTTTATATTGTGTAAAATAGTGTATCACGAAGTATATATAATAATTGTAAATTGACAATACGTTACGGTTAAATCATAATCAGCATTAGGGTAGACGGTGTTGTTATTTGCGTTTTGAAGGTCCAAAACACGTAATAATTACGTTTACATTTTCCTTCTTTAATCGTTGTTTTAGTATCAACCAGATGGAAAATTATATTGTTAAAGCATGAGAAGACTTCGACATCCACTGTTTGGTTATAATACAAGTATATATCATATTATATTCTTAAGTTTTTTTTATTTGGTGTTGTATATGGTGACTTGAACCTGAATCCGGACGAAACACTATGTTCTTGGAACAGTCACTAGGAACAATACGTAACACGTTTTTGTTGAAAACCTGATTTGAAACGGTTCGTACATAGACCACAGCTTTCAATTTCGTCAATTTGATATTGATTTTGATGCGCGTCCTTCCATTACAACAAACCCAATGCCTTTCCATGAAAACGGCCGCGAACATTCAATGTTGGACAAACATGAACTTCACCCTATCCCTGTGACCTTTTCTAAAATAGCATACCATAATCTATCATAACATTCTTTAAGATTTAGCATTGCTTCCCCATAATTAAACAATTTTTCCACATAATGTTGTTTATTTCGCATTTCTAGATTCCAAGACTTTTGGCTGCGAGGCATGTTTTTCTTGATTTTCAGCGTAAGAACTTCGCATTTTCCCAGAACTATGCATTAAACTGTTTCGAAATAATGTCACTGATGGTTTCTATGGACAATCCCATCTGTGGTACTATTCCACGTTTTGCTAATGGATTCATCATAGATATCATAAAACCAATTTAGCTTTATAGTGTAGGTTTTGGCAATGTTGGGCAATTTTCAATTTTTGGTGCCATTTCACAATTTCTGGAAACAGAACTTTAATAACGCGTCTTACCACAAATATTACTGATGTTCTCATTAAAAATGCACAATAAAAAATTACCAACACTTTCTTGATGCTTATAAAAGGGCCATTTTGCCTTAAAAACAGGAAAAACAACATCATCTACTAAAGTGTTGTTTTAGCTTTAACCAAATGAAATATACAATGTATGATGATCATATGTTCAACTTAAAACATTTTCTCGCAAGGTCTAAAAAAGATATTTCAATTATTTTCATTCAATATTGCACAATCGGTGTTCATGTTTTGTTCATAAATAAGTTGAACACCTCTCGTATATCAGACTCAAATAAACGTAATGAGTGTATAGAAATACATATCCCATATGGGATTGGTTAGTCAATGTATTCAATGTGTTTGTCTTTGCGGAGAAGTTCCAGTCATAAAAAGCGAATATTTGACTGAAACTATTTTCATTTGATTATTTTTCAATCAATAATATGTTTCTCTCTCGCCACTTACTGAAAATATCTCAATTTTTTCCCCATGTGAAAGTCATGGCTTTTACAAATGTCACCAAAGGATTGTGGGAAACGAATTGAATGTGATTTGAATTGATATAAAAAAAGTTCCGTATACGTTCTTACACAACTTCCAATAAATGCAGCATACTATTTAAATCAAAAAGAGTCAATATTAAAGCCACGTGAAATGCGTGGTTGTGTGTCCGTAGATCTGTCTTATAAATATTTAGCGTTAGCGGGATCTTCAGATATGTCGATACCATAATGTTTTATTATCTAAGTGGTATATCTGGCTTACTTGCATGGTGTGAACTTAACTTAGACTAGCGTATATTAAGACATATCAAAAACATTTGTATGACTTTATAAATGCATTCTACCCGGAGTGAATATATTCTCAATTGCGGACGTGAGACGAAATTTGATGTGAGCGTTAAGTTAGACAATTTCAGTTAAATTGACAATAACTCACGCTGGCATGAAAGAAGTATAAATATAACAGAACAACGTCAGTGTCAATCAATTTCTAAAACGGCAATCAATTCACTAAGTAATACTACGAAATAAATGTAAAATGAGAATTGTTAAGCGACAATTCTCTAGAACTTGTCTTGTTTCATTAAGTTGAAAATATATAGTTTTCATTTTAATGCTTTTATTAGACAATCACATACTGTTCGTTTCGTGGTAGATTTGTGTTTTTAATTAGTCTCGGAAGTAATGTATTTTTGCATGGTTAACGCACTGTAACTACTACTTTACAAACCGAATATGTAGGAAATGATTAGATTGTATCAATTACAAATGTACCAATTCACAAATACTTACCTTTAATTTTACAGGCAAGATATGCAATATGTTAACTGTCACGCTAAGTATGTTATTCTAATAGTTTTTCAAGAACACTACCTTGTTAATTAGTAATATGTTAAGAGTGCATGCAATGAGTGTAGGAATATAGTGAACGATAAGTATGTTATTTTCTTTTATTAAGTACACATTTGACTGTGAAGTGCATTCAATCAAACACAAACACAACCATTTTCTAAGTTGTTTTTATTAGCTAGATAACATTGCTAATGTTCACGAACAAGGTGGTAGAACGATTCCAGAGGTTTACTATACACAATGATGACCGTTTGATCAAATCGGGACTGCACACACTTCCCAAACAGATTTATCGAACAAGCAAATATGACACTTAAATTTGCGTGGTCTCTGAAAGGGCAATCTTAGACTAGTACTGCAGACTATATTGACACCAACATAAACTCAGTAATTTTTATAACGACAGTTATGCAATTTCAATGTTCAATACCTTATATTACTGAATATTGTAGGTTGCCACAATTTTGGACAACTGTCAGTCTTGGGTTCCATTTCAACATTACAAAATATCATATATATATATATATCACATATTTCTTCTGAAGAATGTCAATTAATAAATAATAGTCCAACACTTCAAAAGGGTCGGTTTGTCTTAAAACGCCTGAAAAACAACCTGGACAAACAAAGGTTTTCATGTTTATCCAAATATAAGTTGAACACCTCTCGTAGTATAAGACATAAGTATGCACGCTGTTGCATAAAGTGAGCTGAACTTTATGTTGTAATGCTCCATACAGTGCAGTTCAATGACTTTGGTTCTCTCAGCCTCTAACGATATGACAATTGGAATGTATGATGTATTACATTTTCACTTAGCAACGTTAAAACTTTCATCAGGACGGATTTGTTCGTGTCTTGTTATATATCGGGCATTTCAAGAACTTGGTAACGATATGTCACGTGAAATGTTTTCTCAACGATGAACTAGCACCTGTAAACTGTCATGATCAAAAGTAACATGAATAGTATGCTTAATGCAATATATTTGAAATCGTGTGGTGAAATTGAGTTTGTTTTATTTCATTATGCAATTGTATGTTCATATATTGCTTCATTATAAATGATTAATATATCAACATTTTTTGACAGTTATATACACTGTATTAGCAATAACTTTCTACCTACACAAAACATGTATTTACGTCTACTATCACTTTCCTTGATCGATTGGTTATAAATGGTAAGTTTTTTATTGCCTTAATACGTAGTGTTATATATAGCTTAGTCTTAAGATATCCAATAGTTTAATAGAAGGAAACCGTCAGACTCGATGTCTTTCCCCATCGTATGATACATCTTAACTTGATTTTGATAACTATACTTCACAATGACAGCCTGATACGGTCATTTGTTGAAAAGTTATGGCATTTATATTGCAGCCGGAACAAACATTTATTAAAGTAATAACATTATGGTCACAGGTCGTCTTCATAGGCGAAAAGGACCTGTTGCTTATCTGTACAATGTATTAACTGAGTAAGTGAGTTAATTGCTGCATTGTAGAATGTGCATCAATATCAAATTGATACACACTACGATATAAATTACCTGACTCTATGATTCCCAGTTGCACTAACATATTTATGTTCTGTAATCGTTTTATTCCAAATAGAAATCGAAACATATGGCTAAATGGTTGTGCTATCAATAAAACATGAGATGTGGAATTGATTTTCAATAATTATCTTCTCTTGACCATTACCCATGCATAACGCTACCATACAAGTTTACTGTACATATAATGGCGATTCCTGCGACCACGTGAATACTTTAAGTCGAGTTCATCAACAGTCACAATGCATCCTGCATAGCTACATACAACTTTATTTGATAAATGAATATATTATGTTATAGTCTAACGTAACTTTGTGCAAAATTTGCTGGTACTAAGTTAGAATTAAATTGTTCAAACAGACAGGAGGCGTTTCAGACAAATAATTGTTAAAAGCAGCACTTAAATCCAGTATAATTACTTGGTAATGTGTTTTTAAGGAAATCTTATCTAAAAAAAATAAATCGTGTTGTAGGCCAATGTTGAATTATTGATAAACGATACAGTAAATTGAAGTAACATGTCCAGAATTTTAAACTAATTGATATGTCCTTTATGTTTGATACTATAAAACGAATTTTGATTTCTTGACAGACGTATTACAAAACGACAACACTGATACTGAAGAATACTGATAAATTGCATTGCTCCGTCTTCTGTTGTGTTGTTACTGTGAAACGTACTTGACTGGTTAAGTTGAGTGCTGCCTTCCCTGTCCAATTTCCATATAACATTTTGGGTGAACAATGTGTTAGCGGTCCCCAAAGAGGATGTGTTATTTATTATAGTATATGATTAAACCATATAAGTCGTCAAGAGGATCGTGTACCAACTCACAACACACTTAACTTTAATTAGATAAGCAAGTACTGCAATCTGTTAACTGACATGCTTAAGTACAGTCGTTTCGGGTAATTCTGCGCATCGGGTAATTCTGCGCACCTTAGCTTTTTATTTCTAACAGTCTTTGCTAGGTTGTTTTCCTTCGGTCCTCGAGTGTTTTTGAAGATGTGTGTTGTTTATGTGAAGTTTTATAATCAAATCAACGAAATCGGAAAAGTATTTCTACGAAAAATTGACCAAAATGAGTGTCAACGGCGATCTTTGTTAATTTGGCATACCACGTGACACATAAATTGAATAAAAGCACTTTTGTAATGGATGATGACTTCCTTTTTTGTCAACATGGTCTTAATGACTTATGTTTTCGATACTGTGATAAATTTCTTGTGAAACAAATCTTTGAAAAGGACTATACAAAAAACAATTCCGCCTGCGCAGAATTAGCCGAAAAAATTTACGTCATGAAAACCGGCAGTCATCTTGTTTTGTGACGACATTTGACCTAGTTTAGCGAAGGTACGATGTTTGAATTGTTTACATTTGTCAATGAAAGTTCAGTCTATCCAAACAGCACCATAATTTATTCTAAAAATAAAATAATCTCAAATGTAGAAAGCAATTATTCGTTAGGTGCGCAGAATTACCCGACAGCACTGTATTATCTGTTAATATATTTTTAGAACATCACCTGGTTTATTAGTTCATATGTTACAAGTTGTGGCAATAGGTGAAGATAAGCATGTTATTTTGTTCAATTAAGTGCACGTTTCACTGTAAAGTGCGTTTTCATCATAAAAAATACATCCAATCATTTGTAAGTACTGTTAACATTTGCAAGCTAATAATGCTTATGGGTACATGTAACAGATAAGGTAGAAGCATGGCAAGAGTTTTTATCCTTAATATGGTACATGTTGTAATATTTCTGTTATCTTATACTTGCAAGTACTGATTCTTCATTTAATTGTCAAATATGTTTGCTAACATACCTGTAGGAGATGACTTTGTTAACATACATGTAGCCTGAAGTGAGCTGAACTATTTGTCGTAATGCACCATTCAGTAAAGCTTAGTAAATAATGTTATCGTAGGCTCAAACGATATGACAATTGGAATATACATACTAAAATATCATTACACTTCCACTCGGAAATGTTCAAATCTTGATCTAGACGAATTTGTTCGTACCTTGATATATACCATGCATTTCACTAATTTGGTAACAATATGCCATGCGATAAGCTAGCACATGCAAACAGCCACGATCACTAGGTTTATTTAAGATTTAATGGACTATAATTGAATTCGGTAGGCGAAAGTGTGTTTATTTCAATTCATAATTGAAAGAAGTTTTCTTCCATTGCTTTAAATGAGTACTGTCAATCTATATCATCTGTAATATGCCTTTAGTTATCTTTACAAAGACTTTCCACATACACAACGCATTTCTTTACTTCTAGATTTACACATTGAAGCCTTGTGGTAACCATCAAATTCAGATTGAGGTTTCCATTGGTAATCAACTGCCTGTCAGTCTTGTCTCGTATAAATACATTCTAGATCCATTCTAATTAAAATCATTATTTTAATGATATTAACAACTTTTAGTATGTGTTTGTTCTCTGTTTACACAATGCCCATCAGTACCATGGCGGATGCATTTCTATAGTCAAACCCTCAACATCTCTAAGCAACTGCGAATACCTTAACTACCCGCTATGATAACCATCCTATTGCCTCTAAGATAGTTACTATGTGCCATGGGACAACAACATGATTAAACTGACAACATGTTTGTTTAGTGCTCTTGTGATAGAAAAGCTAATTAAGAGGTTTTTAGAAGTGTGTTTTCTAATGTGCGCTTACAAAAAGCATACCCGTATTGTAACTGTTTACTCTATGATAACATTAAGTATACTATAGTTGTTGGCATGTTTATGCTATCTTAGACGGTTTATTTTATATATAAGACGGTATTTCTGTTAGCTTCAGTCACCGATCAAACCATAAATGCATCACTAACTCACTATATCGAGTTATAGTCCTAGAGATGTAACATGTTCATCACGTGGTCATACATTTTGTATGTCTTAATCAAAAGCAACCAAATATTTAGAGGGATAGTTTTGATGTGGATAATTCATTATTAGGAATTTAACCCGATGTAAATATAGTCCTTACAATTGAAGGACCCAGTTTCATGGAGAAAACAAACAAGTGTGTGTATATAAATGATTAAATGTAAGACAAAGTGGAGTGGCTGCCTAGTAAATAGAACACAGTTTTGATAGGTATGCCGATACAGAAAATAAACAAATACGAATAACTTCATAAGCATAGTTTGTGTAAGCGTTTTGCCGACCATATGTTCTGTCTTGGGTTGGTATCAAACTGCGGTTAAGTAGTCAACATTATTTTTATCAGAGTAAACTAGAGGTTACTCCTGTACGCGTAGTCACGATTGAAGAACACACTTTGCGCATTGTAAACACTCGACAGACACAAGATACACATAGCTCCTAAAATTGCTTGCCAGTATAGCTAAGTTTTGGTTTTATCTTGCAAACAATACAAACAGTATAGGAGACTGTCACTGAAGATATGTCTATACATAAATTCTCATGTATTGCACATTATATCGTCTAATAGCCTGGACAATATGATATACTATTGACATCGTCTGTCTACATTACATCTACAGAAAATGAATGTGTAACATATCGAATTTCTAGTTCTGTGCTGATTGATGCAAGATTTGTTGGAACAATTCAAGCATCTCACAGTAAAATAGAATGAGATGTGTATTCGTCAATCAAACTGACAAACTGTAATACAGTAGATGATTCTGGGGAAACTGATAAACCAGACGTTTGTCTCAAACGATGTATACGATATGGACACACCATCTCTTGTTGCACCTCAAATGAAAAATGTGTATATTGGAACGGTTTGAACGGGTTTAATGCCTTAATAGATACGCATACACATTAAAATGTGTCCATATAAGTACAGTATCGTAATCTTCAAATCGTTTTTTTTTTCTTTTTCCATCCGCGTCACAATGCTGGTGTAGGTTATATCTCACAAGTTGGTATTTTTATGTTTTCCCTTGATAATAACCTCGACCATATGACCTTCAGATGTTGTTGTTGACATGCTTCAGCATACAAGTTAGTAGTGGTTAGGGACCAATTGACTTAAAGACGTCGGTTATGCAAATATAATATATTACAAACATAATTACGTAAAATTAATTATAATTACACTGAGTACTAAACAATACCATATCCGAATTCCATTCTTTATTCGGTGAAATAATATTTAGTATTTTCATGTAAGCTATTCATTATGTATCAGTAGCTTTACAGTATATTCCTTGAATGTAATAGTCTTCCTTTCTGTATGTTATAGGTAGCGGAAACAGTCAGTTTTGAACACCTGTCATCAACCTTCAGATCGATAGTTTCGCTTCATGTGTTTTGATACATTTTTAACATGTGTGTGATGGTGTGGTTAATTAGAAGAGACCCTTATGAATGAAATAAATATTGATTTTATTTGAAGAACATTTTTAATAAATAAACTATTCTCTTCATATGCTATAAATAGCTAAATAGCTCCAACTTATAAAACTCTTGGTATAATAATATGATTATTACAATGATAAGCGGTCTATCTTGAGTAGACAATTTTTGCTCCAAAAACATTGTTCTCTTAAATGGTTTGAAGAGTTCTGACTATAGTTGGTTTAAATTTGCTCATAATATGTCAGTTCCAAATCAGTCCACCTATCAAAAGACCTTATATGCACAATTAGTTTTAAAATTAAATATATCATAATATTTTTTATATTTATTTGATGTCAAAACCTCGATATTTGTCCCATAACATTGAAGTAATTGGACATATCTATTTGTTTCAGTTATTAATGCAATACTATGAGGTTAGTATGTCCAAGTGTAAACAAGCAACAAGGTTATGTCAAATAAGAAGTCGTATTCTACATGTAGGAAGAATGTCTCCAATTGAATGTGATTTTCTTTATTTTCATTCTTTCTTATAAATACAGATCTTCAGGTAATGAATTATTTTCTCCAAAATGACTATTACATGAAGCACACCTGCCTCTAAATAGTTCATCATAGCATGAAGATTCTGAATTGAAACTCAATTATCGTAAACGTAAAGACAGCATTCTATAACGTTCAGATACAATTGTATACCCCATAGAGTCATCGTTCGGATTACTGCTAGTAAAAGTAGTATCAATTGCTCATTGTCTGTATAATTATGTAGTCATTGTAGCGTTTTACTACCAGTAAATTATTAGAAACGAAGATTTACCAATGGCAAGTCGAATCATGAATTTGTAAGCTTATTAATGAATTAATAGTGTAATATGACATACAATTATGTCCGACTGACTGCATTCATAAAGGTGGAAGTGGAAACGATATCGTCATTAACAATATAATATGTAGGTACGCTGTCTGCTTTTAATCAGACCGAAGGACTGTACTGCAATTTCAAACGAGAAGCTATCAATTTCCCAACCTAGCCTTACAATATGCATCGTAATGTAATGCTTCTCTGAGGAAAAATATATTTGCAAAGTGTCTGTGCATAGATCATGTCTCTGCAAATATGGTATCATTGACGCCAGTAGTTTCCGTGCAATATCATCTCTGCCAATGGTACATATAGAAACGTGACGAATATTCACATTTTAGGAGATGTCGACTGTAAAATATGTGCACCTTTTGCATGAGATGTTTATCGCTAGAAACCGAGTTTAATTTGAATTATCAATCTTCCCATTTGTACAGCCATTGGTTTGTTCTTGAAAAGCTAAAAAATTTCATACATAGGTTATACATAGTACAGTTGGATTCACTATAACTATGGATCACAGTTATCCGACGTAAAGGTATTAACAATAATAATATCCAGTAAATGCATGATTTATGGTGTCCTGTAAAACATTTTGTTTTTATGTTATTTTAATGTGTTTTTTATCGAATGCCGCGTCTGAGTCAACATTAACACAATGACCATTTCTGATTTTGTAATTGGAATCATTCTCGTTATCTAAATCATGATCATACAAAACATCTAAATGCTACGTTGATGATTACGCTTCTTATTACCAGTCTGATAAACGGTCAATTCTTGAATCATAGTGGCATTTCTATTAATGACCGGAACATATATTTATCAAGCAGTTATGTTATACGGTTAATATGTCGTTTGAATAAACCGGAATGAAAGTTTCCTTATGTGTACAATGTATTAGCTGAGTTGATTGTTCGATAGTAGAATGCTCATTATTATTTAATCGAAACAGAGGAAACACTTCATGATGAATGCATTAACTCAATGCACTATAAATAAAACATGACGATCTACCAAAATGATGCTATTGGTTTTCAATATGTACCTGCTTTTGACCATACCATTACCAATTACTGACATTGGCATACAATAGTGCACTCACGATCATAAGAGCCGTGCTATTCCATAAAGATGGATTAATCAGGTGTACATAATTGAATGTATCAGTGGTGTTTTAAACATGTTTACTTTAGCAATTTGTAAAATAAATTATGAGGAATTTGTATGATGTTTGCTATGTACATATATATTCTAATTTGTTTTAATTGTGATGTAGGCCTTAGGTAAATTATTGAAAATCAATTATGTAAAATAAAGTTATATTCAACAGCCTTATAAAATAATAAATTCGTCATAAAAGGCATTCAAATGAGATATGTAACATATAACGAAGACATTAGAATGTCAACCGAAAGTATACAGCGTCTCAGTTCATACAGTATTGAGAGGAGGTGATATTTATTAAGACAAAATAAATGATTATAGTCTTCAAGAAGAACATGTGACAAACTCACAACATACTAAGATTTAAATATTTAGCAAGTACTGCAATCTGTTTACTTATGTCATTATACATGTAATATATTTTTAAGAACCATATCTACTTTATTAGCTGATCTATTAAATGGTAATGTAATAGGTGTAGAAATAAATTAAAAAATAAGCATGTTATTTCGTTTAATTAAGTTTGACTGTAAAGTGAATTTCATCTACAATTCATTTCTTCTAAGCGTTGTTTACATAAATGTAAGAAGCATGTATTGCTAATGGTGACTTCTTATGCTTTTCTTTGTTAGCGTTTTTTCTTCATTACATTGTCAAATGTGTGCTAATAATGCCTGTATGATACAAAACTGTTTAATCTATAGAATAAATAATGTATGTACTAAGCTGAACTATTTGTTATAACCCAACTTTTCGTGGATTTCAATGACTTGGGTTTTCTCAGTCTTTTACGATATGACAATTGGAATGTATGATAAATTACACTTCAAGTAAGTAATGTTCAAACTTTCATCAGGACGGATTTGTTCGTGTCTTTTAATATACCACCCATTTCACTAACTTGGTAATGACATGTCATGTGGAATGTATTTCCGCGAAAAGGTACCACTTGCAAAACGTCATGATACAAAGTTTTTATGACTGCAATATAATTTAATTCGGATGGTAAAAGTTTGTTTCTTTCCATTCGTTCATTTAACTGTAAACATTTTACTTATATAGTTTCTCAATGAGTAATGTTAACCCATATCAACGGCAATATACTCATTTTATATGAGCAATGACTTTCCACCAACGCAATGAATTTAATTTCTCATAGTATTACGCTCCGATCGTAATACGTTATTTTGCACGATGATATAGAAATATTTTGATTATATATAATAAGCATCGAACTATTTGATATCCAATACTGTTCAAATATAAGTGGGGCACCTCTCGTATTTCCACGCGCGGGTGTAAAAAACATTTGCTCGATGAGCGACGCAAATCATGTTAAAACCTATTCAAATGTGCATGCTTAGTTGACTCGTAAAACTGGTTCGTAGAATGCTAAACTGTCCCACTGTCGGTGTAGGTTATATCTAACCAGTTGGCATTTTTATATTCTCCCTAGATAAGTAACCTTATTTATGACCTTCATATATTGTTGTTGTCATGCTACAGAATATAAGTAAGTAGTGGTTGGGGACCAACTAACTTAAAGACATCGGTTCTGTCAACATAATGTATGGTTGTAAAACGAACCATGACGACGTAAATTATGATTACACTGAGTACTAAACAATACCATATCTGTATTCAATTCTATATTCAGTGAAATAATATATAGCATTCTCATTGAAGGTATCAATTATTTATCAGTTGCTTTAAACAACGTATTTGTTGAATGTAATGGTCGCCTTTTCATAACGGTATATGCATCGGAAACAAGTCAGTACGAAAACCTCCCATCAACCTTGTGGCGTATAGTTTTGCTTCATGTGTTTTGATACATTATTATGTGTGTGGTGGTGTGGTTAATTAAATGTACAAAGAATAGACCCACGTGAATTTATTTTTGAAGAACATTTTTAATTTTAAACTTCTCTATTTAGTACAAACAGCTTTTAAAATAGCTCTAGAAAAAAAAATTAAACTCTTGGTAAAATTATCTGATTATTACAATTATAAACGGTCTATATTGAGCAGGACGATTTTTTCTCCAAAAACATTGCTGTTGTTGAAGTAGACTTACTATTGTTGGTCTAGATTTGCTATTCAGTGCCCAATTAGTTCACCTATCAAAGGACATAATATTCATAGATACTGTCTGTATGTAAACGTATTGGACTGTTACGTGATTACATTTCAGGTATATCACGGTTTTAAGTCGTACTTATTTTGCCTTTTGAATTACCTCCCTCATATAATAAGCACTTTTTTCCATGTGTTGTTTATATCATGACGTTATGACGTTGACGCAGACGTGACGTTCTACTGACTTTTCTTTTCGTAACGTTCTGTATATAATTACTTCATTATAGCTTTATTCTTGCAGCAGCAATTGCATATATTGATTAATTTGCAATTATATGAAATACATAGTTCGGAATGAGCTCTAAATTTGCTTAAGTTTAAATGAAATAAGCAAACAGCGAAATTCAGGGTGTGGAAGTTTTATTCTTTAAACACCGAGAGTTATCTATCGCGACACGACGAAACACGTATCACTCTTCAATACAAACAGTCCGAATGAAAATGTGCATATTGCACGTGTCAGAATGCAAATATATCGTATTGGATGAATCACGCGTGTGTGATTTTGTCTTCTTCTTCTTCTTTCGAACTTATAAATATAGATCATCAGGTAATGTATACTGTTCTTCAAAATGACGACTACATGAAACTCATGTACATAAAATGAAGATTCTGAGTTGGATATCAATTCTCATAAACGTAAATACAGCATTACAAATCGTTGAAATTCAAATGTATGTCTCATATAGACATTGTTCGGTTTATTGCTAGTAAAAGTAGTTTTAACTGCTAAGTGACTGTATATTTATACTGTGGGTCAAAAGTTTCGCAAACTAATTAACTCTTTTTTTTTAAATTGTTTACTCAAAATATTTTGTTACTAACACTGTCCATTTGTATATCAATAGTGTTCATTTTGAACCCATTTTTGTTGGCCTACGTTACGCTTGAATGATCACGCCATCACAAATGGTTAAACATCTATTCAAGCGCGCTAAATAAGGGCTTTTCATTTTCGACTAAATTTCCACTTCCAATTTACTTGATACATGTCTGTGATACGAAATACACAAATAGTTAATCAAATCAGTTTGTAATGTACGCTTAATTTGATGGCACAAAATTGGCAATTTTGAACATAAACGCTTCAATACGTTTTTGCAGTTGAAGGGAGGTATTTAATTCGGTAATGGTACCAAAATTATCTCCCCTTTACCACAGACAAGTGTGGATGTCGTAATAGACACTTTACGAAATGTTACATTTTAAGAAACACCACACTGGTCCTAATAACGCAAAATAAAAGGAAGTATTCCATAGATTCTAATGTCGGTTGGATTACGATTAAGCTTAAACAGTGCCATTGAGTTTTGTACTAGAATTATAGCAGCATTACCTGTCTATGTCAGCGACATTAACTCTTGACCTGTTGTCACGTGATACGTCATATACCCGATCCGTCTGTTGGATATGATTCAACAGTCCTATTATGATAGAGACATGTCAATTGTTTTCGACACAAAGTATTTTTAGTGAAATGCCAGCCTTTTGACGCTTATATACAAACTTATTTTGCGCTCTTGAGTACACGTTTTACCATTTGTTATGGCGTGATCATTCAATCGTAACGAAGGCCAACGGAAATAGGTTCAACATGAACAATATGGGAACACAAATGGACAGTGTTAGTAAAAAGTTCTTTCGAGTTAACAATGTAAAAAAATGATTTTTTGATTTGTTTGCGAAACTTTTGACGCTCAGTATATGAAGTTATTGTAGCGTTTTACTACCAGAAAATTATAGGGAACGGATACTGATCAATAGCAAGTCGGATCAGGAATATAAAAGTTAATTAAATAATTAGAAGTGCAATTTGATATGAAACAGAAGTGCAAACGATACCGTCATTTTATATATTGTAAGTAGATATGTTGGGGGCGTTCAATTAAATCGAATGGCTATACAGCAATTTGAAACACGAAAACTTTCAATTTCCGAGCCTATCTTTACAATATGCATCGTAACGAAATGCTTCTCTAAGGAAATATATATTTGCTTTGTGTCTGTGCATAGATCATGTGTCTGCAAATGTGTTAACATTGCCGCCAGTAATTTCCGTACAATATCCTCTCAGCCAATGTTACATATTGTAACGTTACAAATATTCACATTTTAGAGGATGTCGACCGTTATTTATCTGCACCTTTTGCATAAGATGTTTCACAACCAACAATGTTTTATCGCTAGAAACCGTGTTGAATTTGAATTATCAATCATCCCATTTGTACGGCCATTGTTTTGTTCTCGAAAAGCTAACAAGTGGCATACAAACGTTATACACTATATATTAGGATTTATTATAACTATAGAACACAGTTATCAAAAAAAAATGTATAAACAATAATACATGCAATATTTGTTAAATGAATGTTTCATGGTGTTCTAAAAAATATTTTCATTTTATGGTACTTGATGTTCTAACCGATCTCAATTGATACAGTATTGCGTTATATCCTAGGGGAGAATTTGATAGGTATGAAAATATTCTTCAAGAGAAGCATTTTTACATGTACCAACCTCACGGAATGCTTAGCTTACATTATATAAGCAAGTACTGCAATCTACCTACTGCCATGCTAAGTATGTTATTATAATATATTTACAAGAACTCTATCTGCTTTATTAGTTTATCTGTTAAAAGTTAACGTATTAGATGTAGGAATATATTGAAAGATAAGCATGTTTTTTCTTTAATTGAGTGCACGTTTGACTGCGAAGTGCGTTTCATCTACACTTCATTTCTTCTAAGTGTTGTTGTCTTAAGTAAACTAGTATTGATCATGGTAACAAACATTGTAGACGCATGCGGTACGATTTATATGTTTACAATTAGTAGGCTCATATTTGTAAGCGTTCTTCTTCAATTAATTGCAAAACGTGCCTGTTGATATTACATGCATGATAGATGACTACTCAATCTATGGAATAAATAAATGATAAACACAGCAGAACTATTTGTTGTAATTCTCCATACTATGCAATAACTTGGGTTTTCGCAGTCTCGAACGATATGCAAATTGAAATGTATAATACAGTACACGTTTACTAAGTTATGCTTAGACTTTCATCAGGACGGATATGCTCATGTCTTGTAATATACCAGGCATTGCACTAACTTGGTAACGATATGCCATGTGGAATGTATATCCACGATAAGCTAGCACGTGTAGACTGTCATGATGCAAAGTAGATATAATGCTAACTGCAATATGATTTAATTCGGATAGTAAAAATGTGTTTTTTTTTAATTCTTTCATTTACTGTAAAACTATTATCTTCGATCTGTTCTTAATGTATAAGGTCACCTATATTAACGGTAATATACAATGTCTTTCCACCAACTCAATGGATTTATTTACTCCTAGTATCACTTTCTACCGTAGCATATTATTATTGAAGCCTTGTGGTAATCATCAAATTTGATTTTGGTTTCTATTGAAAAAGTAGGTGCATGTCATTCATGTCTCGTATATTTCCAATCTAATTCAATTCATTGTTTCAATGATATTAACAATTTCTGGTCTGTGTTTGTACTCTGTTACAAGTACCTGACACTTTTATCACGCGTCAAGGACATGGCTGTATGAAAAGAATAATAACGATTTACCACGTTAATTGTTTCGTCGGTGTGTTCAGCAAATAGGAGTTATCTACGTACTGTAAAGCGCTCTCTTAAATTATTTTAGTTTCATTTATTGTGTCATCTTTATTCAAAAGCCAGATGTTGATCTACCTTCTTTTTCTCAAATCGACCATTCAATCCTTGGCAGTAGGTACATCCACGTAACATGCATGCACTAACTGGTGGTTCAATAGTAATATGCAATACCGTGGCCAACGCATTTATATACAGTATAACCGTCAACCTCTCTAGACAACGACCGATTGATTAATCACAGAAAGTTATGGTTACCACCATACTGGCCTCCAGATAGTTACCATGGGACAAAAAGCTCGACTAGTTATCAACCAATTTACTTAACTCATCTAGATGTTTGTTTGGCGCTGTGGTAATGGAAAAGCTAATTAAGTGGTTTTATTTGCAATCAAGGGCTTTCACAAAGACAAGTAGTCGTAGTGAAGCTGTAAGTATCCTAAACTGAATTTAGATGTAATAGTGTCGTTGTTAGAAACCTGCAATTAACGATGGTTTATTTAACTTATGGGAAGTCTACTAGTGCCAGTCACTGATTTAAATTAATTGTGTTGTGAACTTACTTTAATTAGAGTTCTTATGTAACGTCGTAGGGGTGTAATAATATGTGTTCAGATTTGACCAACGAAGATACACAAGCGTTCTGAACTTCAGGACAAAACATACTTAATTCTAAAACGCCGGCAACATTTTCCAAATACTAGTACCTAATTCAATATTTAAGAGGGCTTACATCTCTCGACTGTTTTGACATATAAATGTAATTGATTCCGTTCTCTGGTGCAAATCCATGCATTAGGGTTGAATGAACCACTTGTCCTCGAGACCACTGTCGAAATAAGTGTGCTTTAATGTTAGTTATGTGTGGTTTTTTGTCGCCGATACGTGACCTGATGAATACCAGTACTAACATAAATTTAATAAGGCTATGTGTACAGAAAATAAACATAGCATAACATAATTATAGTTTGTATAAGCTTTTTGTTATGTGCTGGGTTTGTATCAAACTGCAGTTGAGTATTCAACATTCTTTGCGTCAGGTTAGATTCGATGTTATTTATTTACGCGTAGTTGCAAGTAATACAAACATAATAATGGAGACTATCACTTAAGATATATCTCATACATAACTCCTCATGTATTGCACATTATATCGTCTAATAGCGTGGACAATATGATATACTATTGTCATCGTCTATCTACATTGTCATCGACATATAAAAAATGTGTTACATATCGAATTTCTAGCTCAGTGCTGATTGATGCAATATTTGTTGGGAAGTTCACGCATACCACAGTTAAAAAGAATGAGATGTGTATTGGCCTATCAAAGTGACAAACAGTAATACTAGTAGATGAGTATGAAGAAACTGATACACCAGACTTTTGTAACAAACGATGTATACGGTATGGACACATCATCTATTGCTGCATCTTAAATGAAAAATGTGTATATTGGAACGCCTGCATAGGTATAAGATTGATACAAATGCAAATGTGCCCACTATGGTAATATACTGGTCTATATCTTCAAATATGTTTTTCTATTTCCATGCGCGATTGGCACCCACTATTTCCCGATGAAAGACTAATCATTTTCGCGAAAGCTACAGCGTTTTACACGAATTGTGTTTAAACGTATTGAAGTGTTCGTGTATAGTAGACTCATGCAAATTGTATTGTACACTGTCGTATCGTTTAGAATCTCGATCTGGGTCACTCAGTAAGAGCTGTTCGTAGATTGCTAAACCGTCAAACTGCTGGTGTAAGCTATATCTAACCAGTTGGTACTTCTATTTTCTCCCTCGATAAATAACCCCAGCCATGACCTTCAGATGTTATTGTTGATAAGTTACATGATACGCGTTAGTAGTGGTTGGGGACCAATTAAATTAAAGACATTAGCTATGTCAACATATGGTATGACTATAAAACAAAACATAATGACATAATTTATGATTACATTGAGTATTAAATAATACCATACATGAATTTCATTCTATATTCAGTGAAATAATAAATAGTATTCCCATTGAAGGTATCAATTATTTTAACAACGTATTTGTTGAATGTTGAATGTAATAGTCGCCTTTTCATAATATTATAGGTTGCTGAAATAAGTCGTCGTATAAACACCTTCCCTCAACATTGCGTTAAGATAAAGACAGCATTCCATAACGTTAACAGGCAATTGTATTCCCCATGGAGACATATTTCGGTTTATTGCTAGTAAAAGTAGTATAAACTACTCATTGACTGTATAATTATGTATTCATTGTAGCGTTTTACTACCAGAATATGATTGGAAACGGATAATTAACAATAGCAAGTCGGTTCATGAATGTGTGAGCTAATTAACAAATTAAAAGTGCAATTTGATATATAATTATGTGCGATTGACTGCATTCATAAAGTCGGAAGTGGAAACGATACCGTTATTTTATATATTGTATTGGCTGCGTTTAATTACACCGAATAGCTATACATTCATTCGAAACGAGATAGCTATCAATTTCCGAACCTATCCTAACAAAATGCATCGTACGGAAAGATATATTTGCAATGTGTCTGTGCATTTAATAAGTGTCTGCAAATATGTTACCATTGACGCAACCAATATCCGTACAATATCCTCTCTGACAGTATTACATATTGAAACGTGACGAATATTCAGATTTTAGGGAAGTTGACCGTGAATTTGTTGCACCTTTTGTTTCACAGTCAACAATGTTTTATCGCTAGAAACCGATTTGAATTTGGATTACGAATAATCCTATTTGTACAGCCATTGTTTTGTTCCAAGCAACATAACAATTTGAAAACAAATGTTATACCATGCAAATTATGATTAAATATACTTAGCAACTATTCTAAGTCCTCACTTATATATTCGTAGATAACTTTGTCAACCATGTATATATCTCAATGAAATTTGGCTATAATACGCGTCAAGTATCAGTTTGCAAAATTGTGCAACAAAAAGTTGCGTTTGATAAGTTTTTATTAAATTGAAACAACGTTAACATATCAACAAAGGGAGGTTAAATCACAAATACATATTTTGATATCTTTGATGACCATCAGGTTGTTTGATTTCTCCATTTGCAGCATTGGCATAAGTCGTAAGCATTGTTGAATGTATCGCCTCGATGATTATTACTATCTGAACTTAAAATACAGTCACGTCTCAAAAAAACGCGACATTACGTCTCAACGTCATTTCAATATCAAACGCTTTCGCAACCAGCATTGTAAATCTGACAAACAATACGTTAACCTTTCATTATATACTGATAATCATGTTTACGTTCAAAATCAATCATCCGGTGATGAGTTTGGTAATTATTTTTTCTTGTCGGCAGAAACTATAATTATATGAATTGGACTGACGTCACGTTATAATTGTTCTGACATCACCTGACGCATAATTTGATCACACTAAATAATTTCCGAATGTTTTCCAAACGTGGTGATTTTTTGGACATAATACGGAGGTAACTGGAACAACTTCCGTGTATGTGTAACTGCGTGAAGACGCATACACATAAAACGCACGTGCATCTCGGACCGAACAAACCACGTGACATATGGCCAGTTTCTGACTGGGATTATTTTTTCTGTCTTGTATAAAGTCACTTGAGAAATTTTAGCACGTTACTATTTATAACAAAAAAGTTATTAATCAATAAAAAGTTGTTAGGTATATATGTTAAGGAGAAAGTCCAAGTAACTGTCCATTCCTGAGAAATAATGGAGACGAGGCCCCGAAGGGGCCGAGTATTCATTATTTCTCAGGAACGGACAGATACGCGGATTTTCTCTGACTTAAAATACACCAATACTGTAACATGTAAATTTGATTTTCTGAAAAGATGCTGTTAATGTCAAAATTGAAAGAAAATGCAGTTTTCCAAAAAAGTCTCCCCTGATGTACCTCTTATAAATAGAAGATTAAAAATATGAACATGACTGAACGAGAAGATCATGCTTTTTTCATGAAACCAGTGAACTAATACAATAACTCTCCATTACTTTAAAATGGTGTGTAGTCCATACAAACACATGTTGTGAGTTATGTGTTACACGATCAATCAATGGTCATTTACCCAGTGTCACTTGATGTTATAACACGGTGGACATTATTAAGACTTTGTTTCAGTCAAAGGATATATTTTCGTGCATAAACTATACATGGATATTTATAATTGATATGCAACTTGATGGACATAACTACAATGTTTTAATTCTTCATTTTTCATTCCGAAATTATATTAATGTTTAAAGCTATTTAGTATTTAGTAATAGCGGGTTGATTTCATTTTCTACTTTCGTTGTGGTTTGAGCATTTTTATCTGTCTTTTGTTTTCATTTGTCTGTGTTCCGCTCTTTCAGTTGAGTGCCATTTTTCCTGCAAATTGTATTGCCCTTTTTGTGAACCCATACATTTTGTAATGCACCAGTCAGTTGCATCCACGGCCTAAACCCCTGCGTATGACTGCGGTGTTTTACCCTCCAGCTTCCCCCGCACTGCCGGGGAAATATTGGGATTTTTTTAACCGAACCAATACCTTTGGGACAATGTAACCTAAAAGTAAATTTCCCGACCCATCTATTTGGGATGGCGGGCAATAAATGTAACTCACTGGTGTATAATTATACATTATTTACAATAATTTTCCATTACCTGTTAATACATTCAATAAAAATAATTCTCCATTTTTTGTTAATACTACATATGTGTGTTATGTTTTTCAGGCCTCTAAGAGAGTTGTCTTAACAATAACTCTCCATTATTTCGTATACACATTAAATTAAATGTGTATACGAAATAATGGAGAGTCATTGTTAAGACAACTCTCCATTCCTGAAAAATAATGGAGAGTTTATGAATGGGTTAATCCCCTGGGTGTATTTTAACTATGGATCACAGTTATCCGATCAAAAGGTATCAATAATAATAATAGCCACTAAAATCATGATCCATGGCGTTCTAAATAATATTTTGATTCTATTTTATTTGAATGTTTTTAATCAAATATAGCATCTGATTCACCAGAAACACAATGCAAACGTCAGACTTTGGATTGACATTATTCTTGTTCCCTAAATCATGATCGAACAAAACATCTTAATTCGATTTTGATTATTGCGCTTCACAATACCAGTCTGATACGGTCATTAGTTGAATCATTGTGGCATTTATATTACTGGCCGGAATAGATATTTATCAAGCAGTCATATATGTCGCTTGGATAAATGAAAAACAAAGTTTCTCGATCTGTACAATGTATTAGTGAGTGGATTGTTCTATAGGAGAATGCTCATTAATATTGTATAGAAACCATTCATGGTGGATTGTTTAACTTGGTAATTCAAATCTGTACTAACATACAGTATGCATGTTCTGTTTCTGTGGGAGTTTAAGATATGCATAATATTCAAAATCGGAACATGCGCTATGATTAAAACATGATTGTTTGTCGTAATGACCATTAACCATGAATGATATTGGTGTACAATAGCGCGCCCACTTTTATTTTTTACCCAAAAATAAAACTCATCTGCATGCACATTTGACGCTAGAATTCGTATAACGTAGGCTTTGGGTTACTATGCAGCCATCACAGCACCTAATTTTCAAAAATGATGATTTATGACATTGTACCAATTCCGAAAATTCACTTTTATTTCATATTTGGTCAATTCTATCCGAAAAGTGTGTACTATTTTGCTAAAGTCTCGTACACAATGCTGTAATATATTAAACTAGACATTTATTTGCATCTAGCATAGAGATTTATTTCAAATAACTTAACCTACGACATTGTAAAGCACTGATTCCAAAAATTCCCATTCCCATTAAAAAATTCTAATTTTTACTAATTTTTAAAAATTAGGTATCAGCGCAGCCGTGTACCAACTTAAAATTTTATGTATTCATAAATAGTATTATTTTCAATAATTGTGCACAATATGACCATTTTTTGGACAGAAATTGCATATTTTCGCCATTTTTGGGGTCAAATGTGACCCCGTATGACGTCATCCAGCTTACTGAAATGTTTGTAAATATGATAAACATGACAGTTAAGATATTATTTTATCGTTTTCTGTGAAGAAAACTTTCATAACAAAGCTTTTATTTTTTCAATATATTTGGGCAATAAATACCCTTTATCGTCCCTGCTCCTTTGTTAAACCAATATTGAGACAATTGTATGATTGTAGTTATGTATATTGTGTAGGTATTTCCTTAATTGCTGAAAAGTGATGAAATACAATGGACTTATATTCAACAGACTTACACAATGATAGAGACTCCATGTAAGTTCGGTTTAAAAAGGCGCTTTTATAAGAGATGCAACACATAACGACGACCCGTGGAATGTAAACCGAAACTATATAGTGTCCCAGTTGATATTGCGTAATACCCTAGTGGGAGGTTGTTATATTTATCTAGAAAAATTTATGATATTAGTCGTCAAAAGGAGCATGTTCCAACCTCATAAAATACTTACCTTTAATTATATGAGTAAGTACTGCAATATGTTAACTGTCATGCTAAGTATGTTATTATAATGTATTTATAAGAACACTATCTGCTTTATTAGTTTATCTGTTAAATGTTAATGTAATAGGTGTAGACATAAATTGAAAGATAAGCATGTTATTTCGTTTAATTAAGTGCACGTTTGACTGTAAAGTGCGCTTCATTTACAAAACGTTTCTTCGAAACGTTGTTTTCATAAGTAAGCTAGTATTGCTCATGGTAACCATCAAGGTAGAAACATGGCATGAAATTATAAAGTTCAAAACGCTTATATTTGTTAGCGCGTTTTCGTCATTATATTGCCAAACGTGCGTGCTTATATTGTATGTATGATGCATGACTACACAGTCTATAGAATAAATATGAATAAACTAAACTGGACTATTTGTTGTAATGCATCATACAGTGCATTTGAATGGATTTGGTTTTCTCAGTCTCTATCGATATGACATTTGGAATGTATGATAAATTTCACTCTCGCTAACTAATATGCAAACTTTCATCAGGACGGATGTGTTCGTGTCACGTAATGTACCAGGCAGTTCACTTACTTGGTAACGACATGTTATGTGGCAAACTATATGCAAACTATATGGCAGCACGTACAAACTGTCATGATACAAAGTTTATATAATACTTACTGCAATATAGTTTAATTCGGTGGGTGGGTAAATTCATTCATTTTTATTGTAAAAACTATTTAGTAAGTAAGTAAGTAACGACTTTATTTATAGTAGATAACATATTTGGAAATATACCAATTTTCAATATGGTCTACATAAAGAACATATATACATTAATTACATGATAATATAAAAACAAATTTATGATAAATACAAACAGTATCACATATAACTTATTGAAATGATCAGAATATGAAAACACACATGTTGTTAAAGCATTAAATCATATATAAAAAATAACTTTGTACATAGTGTATACATATTCAAAAAAGGTATGAGAAAATCCCACAGGGAATGTAGCACTCAACCCATCCAGCCGAGCACAGAAATTAGAATTTGTTCGATCGTTTCTTAATTTGTAATGTCAACCTATATCAACGGTAATGTACACTCCTTATCTTTACAATGACTTTCAACCAGCGCTAAAGGTTTGTTTACTCCTAATAAAACATCTACCGTTACCAATGAGTATTGAGGCCTTGTGGTTACCATCAAATTCAGATTTAGGTTTCCATTGCAAATTAGGTGCGTGTCATTCCTGTCTCGTATATTTCCAATCTAATTCAATTAATTGTTTCCATGATATTAACCGTTTCTGGTATGTGTGTGTACTCTGTTGCAAGTACCTAACACTTTTATCACGCGCCAAGGACATGACCGAATAAGAAGAATAACGTTTTACCACGTAAATTGTTTCGTCAGTGTGTTCAGCACTTTTTCCTAAATTTTTTTGGTTTTATTTATTGTGTCATCTCTATTCAAAAGCCAAATGTAGATCTACGTACTTTCTCTCAAATCAAATCGACCATTCCATCCTTGATAGTAGGTACATCCACGTAACTTGTATGTAACTAATTTGTGGTTCATTAATTGGCAACACCATGTCAGACGCATTTGTATATAGTCTTATCGTCAAACTCTCTAGGCAACGACCGATACGTTTATCTCAGACCACTATGGTTACCACCATACAGGGTAGTTACTATTTGCCATGGGACAACAGCATGACTAGTTAGCATCCAATTTACTTAACTCATCAAGACGTTTGTCTACCGTTGTAATGGGAAACCTAATTAAGTGGTTTTAGTATTGTGTTTTGTTTGCAAGTAGGTGCTTTCACAAAAACATGTACCCGTAGTGAATCCTTTTATATCCTAAAATGACTTTAGGTGTAATATTGTTGATGTAAAGAGCCTGAAATGATGGATGGTGCTTTTAATATATGGGGCAGTCAATTTATTGGTGCCAGACGCTGGTGTAAACTAATTGTGTTGTGAATTTACTTTAATTTATGTTTTTGGGTAGCTCCGAAGAGGTGTAGTAACATATGATCAGGTTTATACAACAAATATACACAGGCTTACTGAACTACAGGACAAAGAATGTATAATTCTAAAGCGCAAACAACATTTTCCAAGTACCAGTACGTAGTATAATATTTTGGAAGGCTTACTTATCTTGGCCGTTTGCTATTGATAGGTCATTATTAGGATTCCCTTTCCTGATGGAAATCCATCTCTTAGAATTAAATGAACCACTTGTCTTGGAGACTTCAGAGCACTTTGATGTTAGTCTTGTGAAGTGATTTCACGTCGATACGCTTACTATTGAATATATATGTAATGACATAACTTTGATAAGGCTACGTAAACATACAATAAACTTGAATATCATTATTATAGTCTGTATAAGAGTTTTGCCGACCATATGTAATGGGTTTGTATCAAACTGCAACTGAGTAGTCAACATTCTTTGGGCCAGGCTAGATTCAATGTCATATCTATACGTGTAAGCACGATTGAAGAAAGCAATTTGCGCATTGCAAATACTCGTTAGACATAAGCTTCGCATTCTTCCTGGGGTGGTAACCAGTTCAAAATTTGGCATTAATTTGCAAGCAATACAAACAATATAGGAGACTTTAACTGAATATATGTCTATACTGCACATTATATCGTCTAATAGCGTGGACGATATCATATACTATTGTCATCGTCTGTCTACATTGTCATCTACAGCAAATGAATGTGTAACATATCGAATTTCTAGTTCTATACTGCTTAATGAAATATTGGTAGAAAAAATTCACGCATCTCATAGTTAAATAGATGTGTATTCGTCTATCAATCTGACAAACGGTTAAACAGAAGATAAACAATGTCTGGTGAAACTGATAAACAAGACGTTTGTATTAAACGATGTATACGATATGGACAAACCATCTCTGGCTGCTTCACGAATGACAAATGTGTATATTGGAATGGTTTAAACGTCTAAAAATATATTGCATTTATAAATATTCAAATCTTTTCATAAACTACCGTACGCAGTTTTGATAGGTCTTCAAATCGCTAATTTCGTATTACTTTAGGTTTTTTCCTACTCCTCGCAATAGGCAAAAAAGATTTCTCGATGAGAGACTAATCACTTTCTTGACAACCACAACGACTTACGCGATTCTTAAAACGTATTTGAATGTGCAGGTATAGAAGACTTGTCAATATCACTAGTATACCGTATAATGTCGTATCAATACGCATCGCAGTCGCTCGGTTCGTTAATTGCTAAACTGTACCCTAATGGTGAAAATTATATCGTACGAATGTTTCTTTTTATGTTCTCCTATAATATTGCCTTTAGTCATGGGCCTCAAATGAAGTTGCTGACAAGTAAAAGAAGACACACTTAATACAGTCTGAGGACTAATAAAATTAACACCCCTGATATGTCAATATAGCTTATAAATGTTAAAAAATCATAATTTACGACAATTACATATACATTAAGTATTAAACAATAACATCTCTACATGCCATTCTTTATTCAGTGAAATGTTAAATGGCATTCTCATGTATGATGTTAATTATTCATCATTAGCTTTATTAGTTGAATGGGTCGGTTTTCCTTTCAATATAATCATAATAACATAATAAAGGTAGCTGAAAGCATTCAACTTACGAACACCTTCAATCAACCTTGTGGCCAATAGTTCCGCTTCATATGTTTCAAGAATAACATTTTATACATTATTAACATGTCTATGATCAGTTGGTTAATTAATAGGGTAATATACGCATGAATTACTGATACTTATCGTTATTCAGTTATTAAATATATTGGTAGTCGTAAATGTCATAGAATACCAGCTTCTCTTACCTTTTTATTTATTGGCTAAATCATGTACACGGGACGTACTGAATCAGTGGAACTACGTTAATACCGCTAGTAAGAGCAGAGCCGTCATCGGAGAGAGAGATAGAGAGTAAACTTTCTACTTTCAGTTCAGTGTTATTTTATTTCCTGGTATTGAACGGATCTTACACGTATAGGCGGAATGCTCCACTCTGGACGGACTTACTTGAATAATTTGTAATAAACAATTTAGAATATCTGATGGTTGGCGGTACGTGTACTAATGAATTCGAAAAAGAAAATAGTTAAATAATTCAATATTATGGAATTGAAATGTCAGTAAGACAGATCAAATGCAACTTATGTGACCAGAAATGGCATCACGGGTGTTGAGGATAAGATACCACTTCTTGATTTATTAACATAAATATTTGTGAAACATTTGATACTACTTGACTCAAAACTTTACAATTGGAAATTAATTGACAAAAAATATGAAAATGGAAGGAATTAATGTTTTATTTCACCTGATTATTTTCTCTGTTGTGTTTTCTACAGTATCATCTGCTGGAGTTATGGATACTGAAAATACCACAGAATTGCACAGAAAGGGTGAGTTATTTTATATTTTCGAAAATAGACTAATCTTCCATAATTTATCTTATCAACAAATCCATAATATTAGATATTGACGACAAGCTCAATTTACTAGGTGCACTATTTTGACAATTTGGTTTTAAAACTTACAAAATAGATTATAGTTCAAAGTAAAAAAATGACACACATATTAAACTTATCTGATTGCAATAGACTCTTGTCGATAATGTTGCTTGAACTCCGTCGATTTGTGTGTGAATGCAAATAAGTAAAATGATTGGATTAATAGATTACCTCGTTCGGTACTTGTTGGATTTTTAATAACCATGCATTTTCGGAAATACTTCAAGGACTACACAAGTGCGCGGGTGATCAGGTGGTCTGTTAGGATTAATGACTTTAGGTTTTGTGTTGTCTTAATGATTCTCTTACATTACTCTTCCCTAGTTTACCTTGACGTTGTTATAGTTTGGCACAAAGTGACGTTGCACACACGTGCCAAATATCTAAATGTTGAATCCATCACTCTGCCATGTTACACAGATTCTCTAATACCATGATTGTGAATGCGTTCTCGCAAAATGCCCTATAAATTAGAAACTTACACAGTGTATCTCATTTCTGTATCCAACAATCTGTCTTTTACCATTACTTGCATCAGTATCTTGCGTTGATATGATGTCGTTTACGCGACCAAAATACCGCTTGATGACATCATTATCAACCGAAGTTCGCGAATTAGCTTTATATACATACATGTACCTGTTATTATTAAATATTCTAATTCTAATCGATTGAATGGATTTAAACCAAATATACTAAATATTAGTACTAAAATGAAAAATAATTTACATTGCAGTTATGTTTGTTATCTTTCGAAAATATATTTCAGTTTAGTTGTGACCAAATACTGTCTAAATATCCTGAAGTCAAACGTTTAAAAAGTTTCAAGCCGATTATGTCCTCATGACCCAACAATAAGGGGGTATGCTGAGTTCTTTGTTTTCACTTATTATTTAAATTTCCTGGGTTCATCACCAACTGATTTTAAATATGAATTAATTTACTTTTTTTAAACGAAATAAATCATAAAAAGATGTGTTTATTCTATATTTGCTTTTAGGCATAACGCAGACAACTCTCATGCTCGGATATATACGTAACTAAGAATACTTTTATGATCATGTGAAAAGACGTGTTCCATTTAAAATGAACTTCTATAATAGTGTTACTTACATACGAACTCTATCGATGACTTCTTAGCACATTCAAACCACGACAGAGACGAAACTATACATGTCTAACTGTTTGGAAATAGTTACTTTGCTTGACGCTTTATTCTGAATTCGAATTAATTTTGTCCTATTGGCTAAATATCATTATACTATGACCAAAACGTCTTAGTATAAATAACATACAATTTAAGACTTAACGATGTCCGGGTGTAAATGTTTTTTTTTAATGTTGAGGACTGCATTTTTAACATTTTTATTCTATTGTATACCCATTAAGACAACTGCATATGAATCTTAAAACACTTTTATAGTCATTTAAGAGAGTAATTACTACTTTTATCTCCCTACACACAGCGTAAGAACGTACTGCAAAAAATGGAGTCAACTGCATGATAAATTAAATAAGTTTCCAACAGATGACACAATAAAAACAAGAGTGTGTTTAAATCTAATGATTATTTCTTCAATCAAAAGTGTAAGAATGATGTTTGGTCGTATTATGAAGTAGATAAAAATAAACATGTAACCCTATCCTCCTTGAAATTAAGGTATTTTTTCGCATACTGCCAATAAGTACCCTATAAATAAATGGCAATTGAATTTAATCTAAACCATTGGCACCCTTGAATTTTTTTCAAAAATAACTTCAATGTGTGTGTAATGTTTTAACAAAATTTTGAAAGGTTTTACCTAGCAGTTTTGAAAATATATATTTCAGAAATCCATAGTAACCCGATTTTCATCTATTTACCACATATAAATTCCTATAAAATTAAAGGAAAAAAATTTGCTCTAGTGGGGGGGGTTGAACCCACGACCTATAGGAAATCAGTCATTTTGTCATTAAATTACAGGACTTGAGAACTCTTCAAGAGGACATTCTTTATTACACCCGGATATCCTTAAGATACGAACTAAATAAAACTAAAGAGGCTGTAAATCTATATAAATTTGGTAAAATACAATATAATTATACAAACGACTCCTATTGCGTAAAGTCAATATTCATTACAATATATATCTCCACGCAATATATAACGAGGGCCAAATATAGTTTAAAGGCAATACTTTGGGAAATAACTACCAACATCTATTTTACAAATTGTTACTGAATATAATGTGAGTGCAATTTAGATTTAACTGAGATTAGTTTTACGATTACATGCCTCATTTTCAAATTAAACTCAAGATGCATCGTAAAATGCCTGTAAAACTTAACGTTATATAAGCATGCACATTAGTTCTGGCGATTTTAAATTCAAGGAAATGTAATTACAACGACATTTGATGTATAGGAACTGTTATAGTCAGCGGATGAAACGCAGCGAAACAGATAATAGATTAAATTAATAGCAAAAATGCGATTGGGGGTTAATAATCTAAATTATTGCCATGAAAAAATTCCCAAGTTGGTATTCAGACGTGTGCAATATTATTAAGATACTTTTTACAAGTATTTCTCATCGGAAGATATTATGCACTGTAATTTTATTGCACCTCAACCTAGTCAGGGGGTTAATTATCGCAATATTGTTTTTGGAAAAGAATTGCCCTTGATGGAAGTTATTATCCGGCTTTGTAAAATAATTATTAGAAATCGTTTATACGTGTTTAGCTACAATTACTTGAATGATATGGCTCCGTAGTTGTCGTATCATTATCGCTTAAATACTTGTTTAAGCTATTAATACATTGAATCTAGCTACACTGATTTAAGACAATTGGCGAGCCTGTTTAACTGTTTGACATATATCATTCAGCATCGGTATAATAAGTTGTCAGAGAACCAGGAAGCATGCTGAGACACGTAGCAGGTTTATTTATACAAGAAGCCATTGTTACAGACCATTACTTGAAGAATTTCTACTAAGAAAGTTATGTTGCATAATTAATGCTTCAGCTGAAGATATGATAATTATTTAGGTATATTATTGATATTTTGCACAGGTGGTCTGCAAATTCGATACATACTGATATCAAAGCTTGTACTGCTTATCCACGGTTAATGATGAGCTCGCTTTGTAGTAACTAGTCACAAAGAGAGATACTTAGTGATTTTTACATAAATTCTGCATGCTGATTATATTACGATCGAACAAAAACATTTAAAGACAGAACCGGACTTGGGTATGTGCTTTAGTACAATATAAATATTTACATACATCAATATAGATTTCCTACCTGTCGAAGGGACGACTTGAAAATCAATTTTAATGCTTTGCCAGTACTTGAAGTAATCATCGTGGGACTTATCGATTCACTTCCATCAAAATAAGTGATTGATTGATATCTAGTTTATAGTTATAATTAAAAAAAAGTTTATTTAATGTTTTTTAAAAGAAAGTTAAACATTGACTTCGTATTAAATATGGACAAAACGTGTCAAGTGCCTAGAGGTTTGGGTGTCGAGTTATACTTCAGACGTATTACCAATATCAGATAGTGTCCCAGCCTTTGACATTGGCAGTCTAGGTTCTATTATAATGGACGTAGTCATGTTTTAAAATGACATATAATCTTATCATGACACAATATTCAGTTTATGTTATTACATGTAATAAGCACTTTACATTTACCAGCATATATGTATTTAGCGGAGGCGACTAATAGTTTCTTGCATTTTTTCTATGTAAATTTCCCGTGCCGAATTTTGCGTTCTACTTTTTAAATACATATGAGAAATGCTAGGTTTGTGAACCCAACTGTATACTAAAGTATGTTGTGGCAATGAAAACAGGGTATTGAATGACTTTGCTATTACATGTACACGCTTTTCGTGATATAACTAAAACACCGGGACAACACGTTGCTCGTCTGACCTATATGTGTCCGTGTGTGTTATGACGTCTAGATAGAATATCACTAAGGATTTTACCGACATAAAAGTTATACGCGTGTCTGTCATTATATCCGTCAGCAGATGAATACAAATTACATTTGACGTAAATTACAAGTACAAATAAATAGTTTTAGTTATCTATGAAGCTAGTACAATATGTCGGTATGTTTACAGACCATGTCAGCATCATTTACATTGGTGTTTTTATTTTAGGAGGCATTTACTGATGAATCAACCTATTTTTGTGACCTTTTATGTTCCGTACCTGTACTTTGTCCGTATACATCAACCAGGTACCTTCACTGTAATCATTAATACTCCAGCTGGCGGCTAACAAATTGATTATAGTATGACAAACCCATAATATAAAGAAAAATTGACGTTACAGACAAGGCTTGTACCACGAAGCTTGTATAAATGCATAACTTAGCGGGCGTCTGTTTCTAGCATTATATTTCGAGAGCTGCCGATTATGTTATTTCATTCAATCGAATATCGCATCCAGCTTGAATGACATACATATAATAAGGAAATCTCTCAAATTATAATAAGGACTTCAGACAACATAGCACACGACAAACATGCTATTATTTATCACAATAATCTCCAGCACACCGTAACGTCGAGGAATATTGCATAAGCACACGATGCAGCAGTGGAAGTATACACCAATTAACAGCTTGGTACACGTGATGTAGATGATATTGTTTCAGTAGATATTTGTAAATCTAATTTATTCTGACAGTTATGAGTATGGTTATCACAGAACAACCTATAAGTTTGTGAAATCAGTACATCTTTCATAGCAAATAAAATCGTATCACAGGTTTTATTGCAATAATTTATGTTTAAAACGAGTAATCTATCGAGGCAGACTATCTGAACACTATTCAGATGTGAGAATTTGCAATTGATATATTCCTGATATTACTATTCAGCTACCTTTAATCTATGTCACCGACCTAGATTTACAACGTGACTTCTTTGTATTCAACGATTATGTCAGCATGATTTAACAGATGGTGCTAAGCCGTATTGGTTGTTTAATTAACGAAATCAATGTTTATGAATTGCATCAATGTAGCATATTATGTTCATATTATACTTCAAATGTGTTCACATTATGGACATATAGGATTAACCTACATGAACTACTATGAATTTTGGATCGTTCTTAAATGCATTCATCACGATAGCGATGTGTGAAATGACATCAACAATATAAAAGTAAACTGAACAGGTCTCTTTTTCTTGTACCAAAATAAGGATACACTATGGGGCATTGCTGCAAATGGCCGTGTGAGGTGTTGATTTATTCAAGATTTACATTCCTAACATCCAAATATTATTAATGTATTTTATATTTTACGACGGTCAATAACATGTAGCATGGTCAAGGTGATCCATCGGTGTGTCGCAATAGTCATCAAAATATGTAACACTAAATTAGTTGTTTGAATGCGAACTGTCAATTTATTGCAAATACTACGGGACCATATATTTAATTTCCTAAACTTTTGTTTGTCATAAAATCTGCTAATATGCCACAAATCTAACGGAACTAGCAGAGCTCTATTTACAACAAATACACACATCGCAAAAGTGCGTATTCTAAAATGTACTTGCACGAAACTAATCAAGCGAATATTACATTGTTTAGTCGATTTTATTGCATTTTCATGTTTACCGAGCCCTCTGTACCTTTACACGACTTTTTTCAAATGCGAGTTACGTAACTCGAGAGATATAGCCGTTAGAAGTTACTCTAATATTATTGACTCATCGATATGGTGTTGCATTAAAGTAAATACGGACATATTCTCTGATAGCTTTGGACAAACTAACCACAACAAAATCATTATGATTGAATGACATCGTCAGATATAGTTTGGAATAAAATCGTTGTGAGAAGCCTCAACAAATTGAATTACCTATTCCAAGAATGTGATTGATAATCAATCTACATAGCGTGATGCCAAATAACCGTTTCAGAATTGCGGGAGAAAGTATAATGCGTAATAAAATGCTAGTTAGTGTAGTATATAGGGCACTTCTACTTGTCATTATGTAATCATCAATACTACAAGTGCAGTACAAACGTTAATTCCAGACTTTGCACATATGTCTTCGTCATTTGCTGCACACTGTTGGATTTCAAGGCACTCGTTGTGTGTTAACCATGGATTGAAGTACGACTTCCCTGAATGACGCGTCGATGCACTCAGATGCAGACACAATAGGCTCTTACGCGGCTCGTACATGTAAACTCTCCATGGTGAAGTGTAAACACTGACAAGTGTTACAATTATATATACCTGTATCATATTGTTGCTGTATTGTAGTGTATATAGTGCACCATTTTAAGTATAGTATCACTTGTTTAAGATTGCTATCGCTGTGACTCAAACACTATTCAGGTGTGGCGAGTTGTACGTCGTGTTGCGTTAATGTCCTCGGATGCGAAAGCATTAGACTCGTACACGGCTCGTAAACCATCCCATGTTAAGTATTAGCGCTGAACAGTGTTGACATTGTGCATATACCATGACGCGTCGAAATTATAAAATAAACCTTATCATGTTAATTTTATACCAATGTATGTTATTAGCATTTAGTACAATAATGAATGTGTCATAAATAGAAATACATGCCGGAATCAAAACGCCGTAGTTTGCAAAATAGCAGAAAACACATTAACACATTTAAGCACAAAGAACATTCGTTAGGGAAAAGGGAAAAAAACTAAAACCTTACCCGATATTGCACTAGCCGAACATATTATAGCATCACTTAGTCAATCAAACCCATGGACAAAGCTAACTAACAGTGAGTAACCAAGCATAAAATCAAAAAGTCGAACTATACTTTTTGTAATGTCGTTCTTAGCCAACAGGTAGGCATTATCCAAAAACTCAATTATGTTTTTGTGTATTTTTGCTGTTCTTAATTGTATGTTAGTGTTTATCTAGATCAACATTTATATAATGGTATTTCATATATTGTTCAATATTACGATTGATATGACTCAGTATCTGGTTGTGACATCTGTCTTGGGAATATGTTTGGACGACCTATTTACAACGCGCCGTATGCTTTAACTTAACGTATGTCCAAACGGGTCATGGTGTTTTATTAATGTATCGCTACCATGTCTGGTGATGATAAAACTTCCTGCTCTCTCATTCTGCTAGTGTTTAAGACGTTCTTGAAGCATCTGTGGTATAATTGAATAATTTGACAGATATGTCCACAAATTATTTGTTATGACTTAGTCTGTCACAATGAAATAATGTTTCACCAATAATATCACGCAATATCTCGCCTATGGATAAGCACAAACCGTGGTTCATTTTTTAAATTCGGGAGAGGAAATCAATGTTAACACGAAAACGTAAGTTTTGAAGTCGTTGTCCTGGAATCTTATAACACGGCATTTGATATTGGAATATTCTTTGTCGGTTAAATATGTGGAATTATTGATATGTTTCGTACATGTACTTCGTTTAACATCAGGGAGTTATTAGAATAAGGTGCTTCTTTTATACGTGTATGATGAAGACTTTATGTTAACAGCTCACATGTTAGGAGATCTTTAGCCGGGGCAAGTTTGATGCGGACACGTACTCCGTGATTGGGCAGTTCTATCGTGATTTGTGTAACTTTAACCATATTATCATGTAGAGATGTCAGTGGTAGTTGATCAGTACTGCGAAGATCCTGTGTACCGGTTTGGTATCTTTTTTGTAGAACATGGGTCGATCAGAATTCTAGGGAAGTCACACTGATTCATTCAGTTGATATAACACATTATTACCCCTCACTTTTTTCGTAATGTTAATTTTCCACAGGCAAACAGGTAGTATTCTTACTGTTACGATCAACCGGATCAATACACCACGTGATTGAACATTTTTTTACTGTCAGCAGGGTGATAGTACTTTTTTGACAGTACTTTTCATGTCACGTGGTATATTAATAAATGCAAAAACAAACATGGCGGCGTATTTCACCCGCCTAACGATGGTTTTAGTTCGAGTTCTCTATACCCAGCCACGTATTGGGTTTACAAAAATATTGCAAGAATAAGGCGTATCTACGCTATCTTAGAAAGACATTAATACTTTTCGCTACATATTTTCCTTTGGGTAGATTGGAGTTGTTTATTTACGGTCAGCAGACGGACCAAGATGTTGGATGTTGAATCCTTTTAATAATCAGCTAATTAACTAATTACACACGATTTGAGTACTTGGGGAAACAAGGAACAGAGTCTTTAACTCGTACATAATGCCATGAAATCGACTCCTGTAGAGTTGACTGTAAATTACACCTTGCGAAATTGAAAGTAAGTTCATTCGTACCCGTAACGATTCGTACCTATATCTACCAAAAATAGATTGTGGACGAAAAAAGTTCGGGGTAATAAAATAAATAACACATAGCTTTGAGGGTGACAGTAAAAATGTCAGCCCTCGGAAAGTACTGTTCGCCCTTGGGTAACAGTACTTTCCTCAGGCTGACATTTTTACTGTGGCCCTCAAAGCTATGTGTTATTTATATACTGACAGTACATGCATGAAGACTTATATAATACACGTATACTGCCAACATGTGTATTTGTCGTTCAGGATTCCAATACATTATGTGTTTCAATAGATTAGTCTTTCAATAATTCCATATAGTCATTCAAGCATAGATTACTAATTTCCATTCTTCAAAGAAAGTGGTCCGTTCACGGAATATGTTGCTGATTGCAATCTTGTACAGCAATAGTGTAGTTTATTTATACCAGGTGTTTTAAACATTTAGTCAGTAATGCAACCCGACATATCATTATATCGGTTTGTTCAGAGTATCTGCTATAATATGCACAACGCGAATCTAGAATAATTAAGAGTATATCTAAACTAACACAGCATAGATTTTTAGCACTGCCTAGTGAACTTCTTTAATTTGTAAGATTACACCTTTCTGTAGCTTCATTATTAGCACATTGTTTTCTCAGGGCCAAATTATCTGGTTTGCTTTTGCGACTTCAATTTCGTTGACACCAGTGTGGCTTGATTTATTCCCTTGAAGCGTACAAAATAATTGTAGATTCGGATAATTCGTTTGAAAGTTTGTTCAATCAGTAAATATGCATGGCAAGTAGAATTATATAACCGAACCGAGCAAGACAATTTAGTGGTCTGAACAATACGACGCAGTTTATACGTTCATTTGTACCTAAAACCTAGAGGTTGTAACAATATATTGCTCAGCAATTCATTCATCTTAGTTATATGTTCTACGGTTCGGATATGTGTGAACTACATATGGGAAAATGAACTGCTCTGCAATGATCTGATAATCAGTATCGATTTGATTGTAAAGACGCCGTACTATGTACTATTCAGGTCGTAAATGACTTCCCCTTGAACATCATTTGGTCTGCCGGCTATGGCTCATCCCTTTGTGTCTGTCAGATAGTGTGCGCTTTGATAACGATAATTGAGCATGTTGTTAATATGCGTTATCTAGCAATGCCCGATGAGTTACAATGCTGATCGTGTTAGATCTGATTCCTTGAAACGAATATTGATATATTAAAATACATCATCAAAGTAGCCCTTCAAGCAAACAACTCAAAGTCTTAACCCCGCCCTGTACCGTTGTCATGTTTTGTACCATTCAGCAAGCATATATTACTTTTATGAACCTATTACATGACGTATTTCATTTCAAATGAACTCATATAATAGTGTTACTAACGTACGAACTTTAACGATGGCTTCTTAGCTGATTCAAACCAAGACAGATACGTAACAATGACTATCATCTTATCAATAAAAATCAAAATCAACAATCTTCGTATGAATGATATACTGTTGATAAAATTTAAGACTTAAGATACGAACTAAATAAAACTAAAGAGGCTGTAAATCTATATAAAATTGGTATAATACAATATAATTATACAAACGACTCTAGTTACGTATAATACGATATAAATTACAAGATAAATCTCCACGAAAAGTTTTAACGAGATCCAAATATATTTTATAGGCAATACTTGTGAAATAAATACCAACATCTACTTTAAAAATTATCACTGCATATCATGTGAGTGAAATTTAGATTTAACTGAGATTAGTGTTATCATGTGAGTGAAATTTAGATTTAACTGAGATTAGTGTTACGATTACATGCCTCTTTTCCAAATTAAACACAAGATACATTGTAAAATGCCTAAAAACTCATTAATTATAGTGATCACGTTATATAAGCGTAACCATTAGTTCTTGCGATTTAAAGTTCACGGACATTTAATAACGACGACAATTGATGTATGGGAACTGTTATAGTCAGTGGATGGAACGCATCGAAACAGATAATATATTAAATTAATAGCAAAAATGCGATCGGTGGTAAATAATCCAAATTATTGCTAGGAAAAAAAACAAAATTGGTATCCAAACGTGTGCAATATTATTAAGATGCTTCTTACTAGTATTTCTGCGCTGTAATTTTATTGCACTTCAGCCTAGTCGGGAGGTTAATTACCTAAATTATTTTCGAAAAAATAGCTCTTGATGAAAGATACTATCCGGCTTAGCAAGATGTTATAAGAAAACGTTTGTACGTATTTAGCTACTAGTATTTGAATAATTCGGCTCCGAAGTTGTACTATTATTATCGTATAAAGACTTGTTTAAGCTATTAATACATTGAATCTAGGTACACTGATTTAAGACACTTGGCGAGCATGTTTTAGTGTTTGACATATATCATTCAGCATCGGTATAATAAGTTGTCAGATAACCAGGAAGCATGCTGAGATACTTAGCAGGTTTATTTATACCGGAAGCCATTGTTACAGACCATTACTTGAAGAATTTCTAATAAGAAAGTTATATTGCATAATTAATGTTTCAGCTGAAGATATGATAATCATTTCGGTATAGTTATTTATATTTTGCACAGGTGGTCTGCACATTCGATACATAATCATATCAAAGCTTGTTCTGCTTCTCCACAGTTAATGATGAACTCACTTTGTAGTAACTAGTCCCAAAGAGAGATACTTAGTAATTTTTCCATAAATGCTGCATGCTGATTATATTACGATCGAACAAAAACATTTAAAGAGAGTACCGGACTTGGGTATGTGCTTAAGTACAATATAAATATTTATATACATCAATATAGAGTTCCTACTTGTCGAAGGGACGACTTGAAAATCAAGTTTAATGCTTTGCCATTATTTGAAGTAATCATCTTGGTAGGTCATTTCAATAAATCGTTTAATTATTCGATTCACTTCTATCAAATATAAGTGATCGATTGGTATAATTGTTTATAGTTATAATTAAATATCAGAGTTGGTTTAATATTTTTTATAAGAAACATAAACATTGACTTTGCATTGCATATAAACACGTATATTGATAGAACGTGTCAAGTACTTGGAGGTTCGGGTGGCGAGCTATACTTCCGATCTACGTATTACCAATATCGGATAGTGTTACAGACTTTGAAATTGACAGTCTAAGTTCTATAATATTGGACGTAGTCATGTACTTCAATGACATATAATCTAATCATGACACATAATTCAGTTTATGTTATTACATGTAATACGCACTTTACATGTACTAGTATATATATTTAGCACAGGCGGCTAATTGTTTGTGGTATCTTTTCTATATAAATTTCCCGTGCCTGATTCTTCGTTCTACTTTTTAAATACATATATCCAAGAGAAATGCTAGGTTTGTAAACACAACTGTATACTAACGTTTTTTGTGGCGATGTAAACTGGGTATTGAATGACTTTGCTACCACACGCTTTTCGTGATGTAACTAAAACACCAGGACAATACGTGGCTCGTCTGACCTATATTCCATATGTGTTATGGCTTCTAGATAGAATATCACTAAGGATTTTACCGACATGATGGTTATTCGCTTGTCTGTTATTATCTCCGTCAGGAGATTAATACAAGTTACATTTGACGTACATTGTACGTATATTTGAATAGTTTAAGTTATCTATGAAGCTTGTACAATATGTCGGTATGTTTACACACCATGTATTTGAGGAGACATTTACTCAAAAGAAACCTAATTTTGTACCCTTTTATGTTCCGTACATGCACTTTGTCCGTATTCATCAACCAAATTCATACACTGTAATCATTAATACTCCAGCTGGCGGCTTACAATTTGATCATTGTATAACAAACCCATAATACAAAGAAAAGTTTGACAGGACAATTTTGACAATTTATTTCAGACAAGGCTAGTACCACGAAGCTTGCATAAATGCTTTCAAGCAAACAACGCATCCAGTTTGACATGGCATACATAATAAGGAGATCTCAGAAATGATAATAAGGACTTCAGATAACAAAGAACACGTCAAACATGTTATAACTCAATAATCCCCATCACACCGTAACGGCGAGGAATATCGCACCAGCACACGATGCAGCAGCGGAAATATACACCAATTAACAGCTTGATACAGGTGTTATAGATGATATTGTTACAGTAAATATTTGTAAATTTAATTTATTCTGACATTTATGAGAATATTTATCACAAAAACAAGCTATATTATTTTGTGGATTTAGTAGTCTGTCATAGCATGTTACATAATAAAAGATAGTTTCACAGGTTTTATTGCAATAATTTATGTTCGATACGAGGAATCTATCTAGGTAGACTATCTGAACACTATTTAGATGTAGCGAGATTATGTAAGCATTTGAAATTGATAACTGATATACAAAATAACTATTCAGCTATCTTTGATTTCACCGACCTAGATTTACAACGTGACTTCTTTGTATTCAACGAGTATGTCAGCATGATATAACAGATGGTGTTACGCTGTATCAAATGCTTAATTAACGGCATCAATGTTTATTAAGTGAATCAATATAACATAATGTTAATATTATAATTCAAATATGTCCACTTTGTGAAGTACTTTTGGATCGTTCGAAATATGTATTTATCTTGAGTATACTGTGTGAAATGACATCAATTATACAACGGTATATTCTTCCAATATAACAGGACACACAGGTTACTGTATCGTTGAAAACGAAAGCAAACAAAAGACATGGTTTTGAAAATTCATATTTTTCTATATAATTATAAATTTTAAAAAAACAAACAAATGAGTATGGTTTTCTTTTTTTTCATTTTCATCGATACAGTTACCTTTCAACAAACTCTGGGGCATTGTTGCAAATGGCGGTAGTAGTTGTTAATCTATTCCAAGCTTGCATTTCTAACATCCCACTATTAGTGTTGTTTTTTTACAAAACATGTAGCGTGGTCAAGGTGAAAATTTTGTGAGTTGTAATAGTCAACAGCAGAAGATATGATACACCTACATGTAAACTGGCTGTTTTTATGTGACAAGTCAATTTATTACAAATCCAACGGGGTATTGTAGTTTCCTAAAATTGTATTTTGTCATTACATTATTTTAATATAACCATCCTACATTTTTGTAACAGTGCTAACAAAACTATATTCTCAACATTATACACACATCGCATGTTCTTCAAACGTACTTGCACGAAACTATTCAAGCAAATATTACATTGTTTAGTCGATTGTATTGCATTTTCATGTTTACCGAGTTCTTTGTACCTTTAAACAACTTTCTCCAAATGCGTGTTTGGTAACCTGAGAAATACAACCGTTGGAAGTAATTCTAATATTATTGATTCATTGATATCGTGTTGCATTTAAGTAAACACGGATAACTTCTCTGATAGCTTTGGACAAACTAACCACAACAAAATCATTATGATTGAATTACAACGTCAGATATAGTTTGGAATATAATCGTTGTGGGAAATCTCAACAAATTGAATAACCTATCCAAAGAATGTGTTTGATAATGAATCTACATAGCGTGATGCCAAATAACCGTTTCAGAATTGCTAGCGAAAGTATAATGCGTAATAAAATACTAGTTAGTGAAGTATATAGGGCACTTCTACTTGTCATTATGTAATCATCAATAATACAAGTGCAGTATAAACGTTAATGCCAGACTGTGCACATATGCCTTCGTCATTTGTTGCACACAGTCGGATTTCAAGGCAGTCGTTGTGTGTTAATCATGTATTGAAGTGCGACATACCTGAATGACGCGTCGATGCACTCATATGCAGACACAATAGGCTCTTACGCAGCTCGTAAACTCGCACTGGTTAAGTAAAAACACTGAAAAGTGTTACAATTATATATACGTGTATAATATTTTGTTGCTGTATTGTATTGTGTATATGTGCACCATTTTAAGTATAATATCACTTGTTATAGATTTCTTTCGCTGTGACTCAATAACTATTCAGATGTGGCAAGTACGTATATTGGTCCTATCCTTTTTACAGCACTGTGCTGTGTCTGTGTCTTTTTGTTTCCACTTGTCCTGAGAAGTTAATTTCCTCTGCTATTTGTTTTTAAGTCAACCGTCCACAACATCCCCTCTTTTCATCACTTGTATCTTGCGGAGTGTTTTAAACTAGGTCACGCCCCGGGGTTGTTGTGCCTCATTTGGTCGCCGTTTTGGCATGGGTTTCTGTAGGCACTGCTCAGGGGAGTTGTGTCGTTCTGATTTATGTGCTCGGCTGGTTGGGTTGAGTGCTACCTTCCCTGTCGGATTTTCCCATACCTTTTTTGTATGTCTTACTGAGTTGATGGTCTCGGGTGTAAAAACATTAGGCTCGTACGCGGCTCGTAAGCCATCCCGGGTTAAGTATTATCGTTGAACAGTGCTGAAAATGTGCATATAATTTGACGCATCGAAATTATCAAATAAACCTTATCATATTAATTTTATACCAATGTATGTTATTAGCGTTTAGTATAATAATGAATGTTTTATAAATAGAAATATATGTCGGAATCAAAAAGCAGTAGAGAAAACACATTCACACATTTAAGCACAAAGCACGTTCCTTAGGGAAAAAGGAACAATGACTAAAACCTTACCCGATATTGCACTAACCGAACATATCTTAGCCTCACTTAGTCAATCAAAGCCATGGATGAAGCCAACAAACAGTTAGTCACCACGCATAAAATAAAAAAACGAACTATACTTTTTGTAATGTCGTTTTTAGCCAACAAGTAGGCATTATCCAAAAAACCTAATTATGTTTTTGCGCAGTTTTGCTGTTCTTAATTTAGTGTTTATGTAGTTCAACATTTATTTAATGGTATTTCATATATTGTTCACTATTACGATTGATATGACTAAGTGTCTGGTTGTGGCAGCTATCTTGAGAATATGTTTGGACGACCTATTTATTTATGTATCGCTTCCATGTCTGGTGATAATAAAACTTCCTGCTCTCTCCTCCTGCCATTGTTTAAGACGTTCTTGAAGCATCTGTGTTATAATTTATTATTTGACAGATATGTCAAGAAATTATTTTTTATGACTTAGTCTGTCACAATGAAATAATTTTTCATCAAAACTATCACGCAAAATCTCGCCTACGGATAAGCACATACCGTGGTTCACTTTTTAAATCCGAGAAAGGAAAGAAATGTAAACACGAAAACTTAAGTATTGAAGTCGTTGTCCTGAAATCTTATAACATTGCATTTAATATTGGAATATTCTTTGTCGGTCAAATATGTTTGATTATTGATATGTTTCGTACATTTACTTCGTTTTACATCAAGGCATTATTAGACTAAGGTCCTTCTTTTATACGTGTATGGTGAAGACTTCGTGTATACAGCTCACATGTTAGGAGATCTTTAGCCGGGGCAAGTTAGATGCGGACACGTTATCCGTGATTGGGCAGTGCTCCCGTGATTTGTGTTACTATGGCCATACTATCATGTAGAGATGTCTGTGGTAGTTGATCAGCACAATGAAGATCCTGCGTACTGGTTTGGTATCTTTGTTGTTGAACATGGGTCGATCAGAATTCTAGGGAAGTCATTTTGATTCATTCAGTTGTAATTACACACTGACATTACATGCATGAAGACTTATATAATACACGTATACTGCCAACATGTGTATTTGGCGTTAAGGATTCCAATACATTATGTGTTTCAATAGATTAGTCTTTCAATAATTCCATATAGTCATTCAAGCATACATTACTAATGTCCATTCTTCAAAGAAAATGCTCCGTTCACGGAATATATTGCTGATTGCAATCTTGTACAGCAATAGTGTAGTTTATTTATACCAGGTGTTTTAAACATTTAGTCAGTAATGCAACCCGACATATCATTATATCTGTTTTTCAGAGTATCTGCTATAATATGCACAACGCCAATCTAGAATAATTAAGAGTATATCGAAACTAACCCATGATAGATATTTAACACTGCATAGTGAACGTCTTTAATTTGTTAGATTAAACCTTTCTTTAGCTTCATTATTAGCACATTGTTTTCACAGGGCCGAATTATCTGGTTTGCTTTTGCGACTTCAATTTCGTTGACACTCATTAGGCTCGATTTACTCCCCCGAAGCATTCAAAATGATTGTAGATTCGGATAATTCGTTTCGAAAGTTTGATCAATCATTAAATATGCATGGGGAGTAGAAATTTGTATCCCACCGAGCAAGACACTTAGTAGTATGAACAATACACCGTCTTATACATGTACGTGAATGTGTACCTAAAACAAATAAGTTGTAACAGCACATCACTCAGCAATTCATCCATCTTTGTTATATGATTGAGCATGTTCTACGGTTCGAATATGTGTGAACAATATACGGTATGATGAAACACTCTGCAATGATCTGATGATCAGTATAGATTTGATTATAAAGACGCCGCACTATGTGCTATTCAGGGCGTGAATGACTTCCACTTTAACATCATTCGGTCTGTCAGCTATGGCTCATCCCTTGTGTCCGTCAGGTAGTGTGCGCTTTGATAACGATAATTGAATATGTTGTTAATATGCGTTATCTAGCAATGTCCGGTTAGTAATAATGCTGATCGTGTTAGGTCTGATTCCTTGATACGAATATTGATATTGAAATACATCATCAAAGTAGGTCTTCAAACAAACAACTTTAAGTCTTAATCCCGCCCCGTACCGTTGTCATGTTTTGTGCCATTCAGCAAGCCAATAATACTTGTATGAACCTATTAAATTACGTATTCCATTCAAAATGAACTCCTATAATTGTGTTACTAACATACGAACTCTAACAATGGCTGTTAGCTTATTCAAATCAAGACAGATACATAACAATGACTATCAAACGGTTTGGAAATAGTAGCTTTGCCTCGTGCTCTTCTGAATTCCAATTATTTTTGTTATATTGATAAATTATCACCGAAAAGTATTCGTTTGAATGAAATACTGTTGTTAAAATGTAAGACTTAACATACGAACTAATCAAAACTGAAGAGGTTGACACTGTACATAGATATAAATTTGGTATTATAAAATATAATAATACAAACGACTTCCATTTGGTATAATACTGTACGAAGGTTTTAACGCGAGTCGAATATAGGCAATACTTGTGAAATAGATAAAAACATCTATTTTACAAATTGTAACTGAATATAATGTGGGTGCAATTTAGATTTAACTGAGATTAGTGTTACGATTACATGCATCATTTTAAATTAAACACAAGATACATCGTAAAATGCCTGTAAAACTTGATCTGTAATTATAGTGATCACTTTATATAAGCGTAACCATTAGTTCTTGCGATTTTAAGTTCACGGAAATTTAATTACGAGGACAATTGATGTATGGGAACTGTTATAGTCAGTGGATGAAACGCATCGAAACACATACTTTATATTAAATTAATAGCAAAAATGCGATTGGGGGTTAATAATCTAAATTATTGCCTGGAAAACAATCCCAAGTTGGTATCCAGACGTGTGCAATATATTAAGATGTTTTTTACGAGTATTTCTTTTCGGAAGAAATTATATGCTGAAATGGTATTGCATTTCAGCCTAGTCGGGGGGTTAACTATCTAAATTAATTTTTCGAAAAAATCAATCTTGATGAAAGTTTACATCCGGCTTTGTAAGATGTTATTAGAAAACGTTTATACGTATTAAGCTACTAGAATTGGAAGAATTAGGCTCCGCTGTTTTAATACCATTATCGTCGAAAGGATTGTTTAAGCTATTATAAATACATTGAATCTAACTACACTGAATTAAGACACTTGACGATCATGTTTTAGTGTTTGACATATATCGTTCAGCCTCAGTATAATAAGTTGACAGAGAACCAGGAAGCATGCTGAGACACGTAGCCGGTTTATTTATATAAGAAGTCATTGTTACAGACCATTACTTGAAGAATTTCTACTAAGAAAGTTATAATGCATAATTAATGCTTCAACTGAAGATATGATAATCATTCAGGTATAGTTATTGATCTTTTGCACAAGTGGTCCGCAAATTCGATACATAATCATATCAAAGCTTGTTCTGCTTCTCCACAGTTAATGATGAGCTCACTTTGTAGTAACGAGTAACAAAGAGAGGTACTTACAGATTGTTACATAAAAGTTGCATGCTAATTATATAACGATCGAACAAAAACATTTAAAGACAGTACCGGACTTGGGTATGTGTTTTAGTACAATATAAATATTTACATACATCAATATAGAGTTCCTGCTTGTCGAAGGGACGACTTGAAAATTAATGTTAATGTTTTGACATTATTTGAAATTTATCCTCTTGGGAGTAATTTCAATAAATCGTTTAATTCATCGATTCACTTCTATCAAAAATAAGTGATTGATTGGTATCTAGTTTATAGTTATATTTAGATAACAGTTTATTTAAAAAAAAATAAAAGAAACATAAACATTGACTTTGTATTGAATATAAACATGTGTATGGACACACCGTTTCAAGTGCCTGGAGGTTTGGATGTCGAGTTTTACTTCAGACGTATAACCAATATTGAACAGTGTCATAGTCTTTGACATTGTCAGTCTATGTTCAATTATAATTGACGTAGTCATGTTTTAAATGACGCTGAATTGGTCAGGGTCCCCGGGTACTGCTTCACCGTACTTTGTAGTATACCTCACCGTATCTGGATACTCTAATAATATAATTGTGTACTTCTGAGTACCCAGATATGCTCAATCGTACCCGGGTCGTCCGCCGCCACAAATGGATGTCATAAAAATAATCATACATTAATGTACATTTTTTGTGACGCAAACCTCCCACGACTGTTATTAACGTAACCTTAGCTTTCGTGTTTGTGGGAATTGTATCTAAGAAATACCGCTATTGATCTCATTTGGCGATCTTAATCAAAGTAAAATTGGTATACAACAAACGTATTTGTTTTCGATCGTTCCAAAACGTCATTGTGTTTTAAATTCTTTAAAAGTGATGTCACATGACCTCACAAGATCGGGTTTTGTTGGAAATTCGTGTAAAAAACAAAATATAGATATATTATGGTTCAAAGTCTATCGGATTGAAATTTCTTTACTTTATCTCTTAATGTTGTATTCGGCGATATTTTTTATTACTAAAGAGGTGGTACCTGTACGCATACTGGGGTATCCAAAAGTATCATTCGAAAATCGGGGTACGCTGAAGTATATATAATAATACTTTAAAGTACCCGTGGTACGGTAAAGCAGTACCCGTGGGACCTTAATCCATTCAGCTTCAGTGACATATAATATTTTCACGAGACAGTTGTCGGTTATATACATGTATATATTCAAGTAGCACGTTAGATTTATAACTCGTGCATATATTTTATTACGCAATAATGCACAGCTATGTAGTCATTATTTCTTATACACAACTATATATTTTTTAGGCATATTTTGTAGATAGGAATTAAAACAAGATATTTAAATAACTTTGTTATTTCTCGCTCTTTGTTATGTAACTTAAAATAAGGACAAAACGTGCCACGGCTGACCTATATAACATATGCTTTATGGCGTTTAGATAGAATAGCACTAAGCACATTACCGACAGAATAGTTATACACGTGTCTGTTATTATCTCCGTCAGTAGATGCATACACATTACATTTGACGTGAATTGCACGTATATTTGAATAGTTTTAGTTATCTATGAAGCTAGTACAATATGCCAGTATGTTTACAGACCATGTCGGCATCATTTACATTGTGTTTTATTTGAGAACGCATTTACTCACGAAGCAACCTATTTTCGTTTCCTTTCATGTTCAGTACATGTACTTTGTCCGTATACTCATTAATACTCCAGCTGGCGGCTTAAAATTTTATCATAGTATGACAAACCCATAATATAAAGAAACTTTTGACAAAGCAATTTTGAAAATAAAATCCAGACGGAAAGGCTAGTACCACTAAGCTTGTATCAATGCATTCAAGCGAACAACGCATCCAGTTTGAATGACATACATAATAAAGAAATCTCTGAAATGATAATAAGGACTTCAGACAACAAAGCACACGTCAAACATGCTATAACTTATCTCAATAATCCCCAGCACACCGTAGAGACGAGGAATATCGCACCAGCACACGATGCAGTAGCGGAAATATACACCAATTAACAGCTTGATACACGTGTTGTAGATGATATTGTTTCAGTAGATATTTGTAAATTTAATTTATTCTGACAGTTATGAGTATGGTTATCACAGAACAAGCTATTAGTTTGTGAAATCAGTACATCTTTCATAGTATGTTCCGTTATAAAATCATACCACAGGTTTTATTGCAATAATTTATGTTCAAAACGAGTAATCTATCGAGGCAAACTGTCTGAACACTATTCAGATGTGAGCATTTGCAGTTGATATATTCCTGATATTACTATTCAGCTAGCTTTAATCTATGTCACCGACCTAGATTTACAACGTGACTTCTTTGTATTCAACGATTATGTCAGCATGATTTAACAGATGGTGCTAAGCCGTATCGAATGTTTAATCAATGTTTATTAATTGCATCGATGTAACATATTATGTTCATATTATACTTCAAATGTGTCAACATTGTGAACATATAGGATTAACCTACATGAATAAACTGAAAGTACTTTTGGATCGTTCTAAGTATGCATTCATCACGAACACGATGTGTGAAATCACATCAATACTATGCCAGTTAACTGAAACAGTCTTCTTCTTCCAATAAAACAGTCACACTGTGAGGCATTGTTGCAAATGGCCGTGTAAGTTGTTAATTTATTCCAGACTTACGTTCATAACATCCCGATATTATTGTTGTCTTCCATTTTACGACGGTCAATTACTCGTAGCATGGTCAAGGTGACCCATTGGTGTGTTGTACATGTAATAGTCATCTGCAGATATGCTACACTAAAGTTGGTTGTGTGTATGCGGCCGATCAATTTATAACAAATACAACGGGGTCTTGTAATTTACTAAAATTGGTAAACTGTCCTTTTTTAACATCTGATTATAATTTAATTGCACTATCCTAACAGTGCTAGCAGAACTCTATTCTCAACACTATACACACATCGCAAAGTTCATGTTCTTCAAATGCACTTGCACGAAAATTATTTAGCTAATATTACATTGTTTAGTCGATTGTTTTACATTTTCATGTTAAACGAGTCCTTTGTGCCTTTAAACAACTTTCTGCAAATGCGTGTTAGGTAACCTGAGAAATACAGCCGTGTGAAGTTATTCTGATATTATTGATTCATCGATATCGTGTTGCATTTAAGTAAATACGGACAACTTCTCTGATAGATTTGGACAAACTAACCACAACAAAATCATCAAGATTGAATGACAACGTCAGATATAGTTTGGAATATAATTGTTGTGGGAAACCTCAACAAATTAAATAACCTATCACAAGAATGTGATTGATAATGAATGTACATAGCGTGATGCCAAATAACCGTTTCAGAATTGCTAGCGATAGTATAATACGCAATAAAATGCTAGTTAGTGTAGTATATAGGGCACTTCTACTTGTCATTATGTAATTATCAATAATACAAGTGCAGTATAATCGTTAATTCCAGACTGTGCACATATGTCTTCGTCATTTGCTGCACACTGTCGAATTTCAAGGTACTCGTTGTGTGTACATCATGGATTGAAGTGTGACTTTCTTGAAATACGCGACGATGCTCTCAGGTGCAGACACAAGACCATCTTAGGCTCTTACGCGGCTCGTAAACTCTCGCCGTTTTGGCATAGGTTTCTGTGAGCACTGCTCAGGGTAGTTGTGTTGTTCTGATATCTGTGCTCGGCTGGTTGGGTTGAGTAATACATTCCCTGTCGGATTTTCTTTTTAGTAATAAATGAACTTTGCTGACATTATGTATGCTCGTTCATGTATGCTTTATATCTTTGCACCTTCGATTTAATCATCAAATAAACCTTACCCAATACCGGTAACTCAATTATGTATACGCACAGTTTATAGTGGTGTTCCTCACTGTATTGCAGTATGTAGGTGGGTTTGCAACTATTTAATTATGGTATAACTATTGCTTTGATTCAATATCTATATAGTTGTGGCGACGTCCACAGCTTCTTGTGTTGATGTCCTCACATGCATAAGCATTCGTCCCTTACACGGCTCGATCTGACGGTGCTCAATTGTGTAACTATCATGACGCATCAAATATATAAAATAAAAATTATCGTGTTCATTGCATACTTATGCATGTTATAAACATTTAGTAAATTAATAAATGTCTGATTAAAAAAGAATCGGAAAGCAGCATTTGCAAAACAGCAGATAACACATTAACACAATAAAGCAGGAAAACGAACAGTTGGACAAAAGGAGCAGTCACTAAAACGTGTACCTAATATTGCACTAGCCGAACACAGTATAGCATCACTTAGTCAACCTAATCCATGGAGGAAGCCAACAAACAGTGATTCACGCAAACAATCAAAATGACGAAATAATATATTTGTTGTTATATTGTTTTTAGCTAACCGAAAGCCATTATCCAAAGCTCAATCATGTCCTAGCGCAGTTTTGCTGTATTTTAGTGTTTATCTGGATCAGCATAATTGGGGTTATCTGTTTATGGATAACCCATGTTATTGGAGTCATGAGCTCTTTTCGTTACTTGTAGGTACTTTTTGTAATTATGACGTAGAAGCACGCTTTGCAATACTTCCTTTTCCGGTTTAATTCTGCACTTGGACGGTTCATCAGAAATTAGAGTATCAATTTTTGCTCAATATATTCGTTTAACCCACCCGCCCATTCCCAGTATTATGTTTTTTGTTTTTTGTTTTTTTTGTGTGTGTGTTTCTGTTCTTTAGTGTAATGAATATTTTGTTCTATAATGCAAAGGTTATGTCGTTGAATATACACAATTGTAATGTCATTTGAAGATGCTGCTTTTGTTTGTTGTCTATTTGCAGATTATTGGTAAACTGATATGTGTCCTAACTTGTATACAGTATGAACAATAGAACAGCAACAACGGCGTGGTTTCCAAGAATTTTGAATTGTATTTTTATAATTATGATAGTGCGACCGGCGACAGCGATATCCAAACACGAGTATTTGTTCAGAATTTCAGTCCTATTTCTATTCAAATCACTTTGATTTCGAAAATATTTATATTATATTTAATATTGGTACCTTAGCTCATGGAGTTGGTGTTTCGTCATGGCGGTTGTGTTTGGTGTCTGATTCCCAGGGCCATTCGCAATTCAGTGTGTGGCGAGATATGGGCTTCATTAGTTCAGGTAGTTTAGCCTTTTGGGGCACAGTTCAAAATTTGCCCTTTGGGGCACAGTTCAAATTTAGCCTTTGGGCAATAGTTCAAATTTAGCCTTTTGGGGCATATATTAATAACCTGCTTTAGCCTTTTGGGGCTTAAATATTGTTTAGCCTTTTGGGGCAGCCTTTTGGGGCTTATCTATTGTTTAGCCTTTTGGGGCTTATATACTATTTAGCCTTTTGGGGCTTATAAATGTTGGTGCCCTGTGGGGTATGCCTTTTGGGGCATTCACGGATTGCTGTCAAAGGTCGCTCTTAACGACAATTTGTCCGGCGTCCTGTTAACCTGTTGGGGTTAGCACGATAAGAGCGGGAACCACGCCCATTATTCCAAACTACAGACTTCGACAAGCCAACTTACTGTAATAAATGGCTCTGATATTATCTGAAATGTTGTTGTAACGGCTATGTTATTTGCATGAATAATATGAATGTAAATTAACTAAGTATTCATTGTTTATCGGGTCAATCGGATGCGGGGCATAAAGTACATGGATGATGGATACGATTTGTAATATCTTTATCAAAAAGCAGTATTTCATGTTTATATAATTTGAGATTTAACTGGGCGTCCATCCATGTGCTTGTTGTTCGGCAGCCTATTGTCCTATGATCTCCCAATAATATACTGGTATTTCATATATTTTTCAATATAACGATTGATATGACTGAATATCTGGTCGTGGCATCTGTCTTTGGAATATGGTTGGACGATCTATTTACAATGCACGGTATGTTTTAACTTGAAGCTATTTTAGCTCAAGCGGGAAATAGCGTTTTATTAATGTATTGCTACCATGTCTGGTGATAATAAAAATTCCTGTTCTCTCATTCTGCCAGTGTTTAAGACGTTCTTGAAGCCTCTGTGTTATAATTTATAATTTGACAGATATGACAAGAAATTATTTTTTTATGACTTAGTCGCCATAATGATATAATTTGGCATCAATAATATCACGCAATATCTCGCCTAGGGATAAGAACATATCGTGGTTTACGTTGAACACATTTTTAATTCGAGAAAGCTTATATATTGCAGTCGTTGTCCTGGAATCTTATGAAATGGCATTTGATATGGGAATATTCTTTGTCGGTCAAATATGTGGAATTATTGATATGTTTAGTACATGTTATTCGGTTATCTACTGTTGGTAAAATTTAATACTTGAGATACGATGTAAATATAACTGAATCGACTGAAACAAATATAGATATGAATTTAATAGGTAAAATACACTATGATCATACAAACGACTTCCATTGATTATAGTTCGATATATATTACAATATAAGTCCCCACGCAAAGTTTTAACGAGAGACAAATATAGATTTGAGGCAATACTTGTGAAATAAATACCAACATTAATCTTACAAATTGTGACTGAATGTAATGTGAGTGCAATTTAGATTTAACTGAGATTAGTGTTGCAATTACATGCCTCATTTTCAAATTAAACACAAGATACATCGTAAAATGCCTATAAAACTTGATCTGTAATTATAGAGATCACGTTATATAAGCGTTCCCATTAGTTCTTGCGGTTTTAAGTTCACGGACATTTAATAACGACGACAATTGATGTATGGAGACTGTTAAAGTCAGAGGATGAAACGTAGATTAAATAAATAGCAAAAATGCGATCGGGGTTAATAATCTAAATTATTGCTAGGAAAAATGTACCAAGTTGGTATTCAGACGTGTGCAATATTATTCAGATGCTTTTACGAGTATTTCTTTTCGGAAGAAATTATGCACTGTAATTGTTTAGCACTTCAGCCTAGTCAGGGGGTTAATTATCTAAATTATTTGTTCGGCAAAAATAGTTCACGATGAAAGTTATTATCCTATTATTGTAAAATAGTATTAAAAAGCGTTTGTACGTACATGTATTTTGATATTCGATAATTGGGCTCCCTAGTTTTACTATCGTTATCGTCTAATTACATGTTTCAGCTATTAATACATGAAATCTAGATACAATGATTTAAGACACTTGGCGAGCATGTTTTAGTGTTTGACATATATCATTCAGCATCGGTATAATAAGTTGTCAGAGAACCAGGAAGCATGCATCAAGTTATTTTGCATATTTAATGCTTCAGCTGAAGATATGATAATCATTCAGGTATAGTTATTGATATTTTGCACAGGTGGTTGGCAAAGTCGATACATACTCATATCAAAGTACTAAGTGATTTTTACATAAATGATGCATGCTTATTATATTACGATCGAATAAAAACATTTAAAGACAGTACCGGACTTGGCTATGTGCTTAAGTACAATATAAATATTTACTTACATCACTATAGAGTTCCTACTTAACGAAGGGACGACTTGAAAATCAATTTAAATGCTTTGCCATTATTTGAAGTTATCATCTTGGTAGGTCATTTCAATAAATCGTTTAATACTTCGATTCACTTCTATCAAAAATAAGAGATTGATTGGTATAATAGTTTATAGTTATAATTAAATATCAGATTTGGTTTAATATTTTTAAAAGAAACATTAACATGGACTTTGTATTGAATATAAACAAGTATATGGACAGAACGTGTATTTGCTATCACCCATAGCAAAGAAAGTTCGTGTTCTTCAAATGTACTTGCATGGAATTTAGTCGATTGTATTGCATTTTCATGTTTACCGAGTCCTCCGTACCTTCAAACAAGTTTCTGCAAATGCGTGTTAGGTAACTTGAGAGATACAGCCGTTAGAAGTAACTGTAATATTATTGATTCATTGATATCGTGTTGCATTTAAGTAAATACGGACAACTTCTCTGATAGCTTTGGACAAACTTACCACAACAAAATCATTATGATTGAATGACATCGTCAGATATAGTTTGGAATATAATCGTTGTGGGAAACCTCAACAAATTGAATAACCTATTCCAAGAATGTGATTGATAATGAATCTACAAAGCGTGATGTCAAATAACCGTTTCAGAATTGCTTGAGTGAGTATAACGCGTAATAAAATGCTAGTTTGTGTTTTATATAGGGCAATTCTACTTGTCATAACGTAATCATCAATAATACAAGTGCAGTATTAACGTTAATTCCAGACTGTGCACATATGTCTTTGTCATTTGCTGCACACTGTTGGATTTCAAGGTACTCATTGTGTGTTAATCATGGATTGAGGTGCGACATCCCTGAATGACGCGTCGAAGTACGCATATGCAGACGCAATAGGCTCTTACGCGGCTCGTAAACTCTGACTGGTTAAGTGTAAACACTGAAAAGTGTTACAATTATATATACGTGTATCATATTTTGTTGCTGTATTGTAGTGTGTATATGTGCACCATTTAAAGTATAGTATCACTTGTTCAAGATTACTATCGCTCAATAACTATTCAGTTGTGCGTCGTATTGCGTTGATGTCATCGGATGCGGAAGCATTAGGCTCGTACACGGCTCGTAAACCATCCCAGGTTAAGTATTATCGCTAAACAGTGCTGAAAATGTGCATATAATATGACGCATCGAAATTATTAAATAAACCTTATCATTTAATTTTATAGCAATGTATGTTATTAGCGTTTAGTATAATAATGAATGTTTCATAAATAGAAATATATGTCGGAATCAAAAAGCAGAAGAGAAAACACATTCACACATTTAAGCACAAGAACGTTTCTTAGGAAAAAAGGGAACGATGACTAAAACCTTACCCGATATTGCACCAGCCGAACATATCTTAGCATCACTTTGTCAATCAAAGCCATGGACGAAGCCAACTAACAGTGAGTCACCATGCATAAAATCAAAAAGACGAACTACACTTTTTGTAATGTCGTTTTTAGCCAACAAGTAGGCATTATCCAAAAACTCAATTATGTTTTTGCGCAGTTTGCTCTTCTTACCTGTATTTTAGTGTTTATCTATATAAACATTTATATAATGGTATTTCATATATTGTTCAATAATACAATTGATATGACTAAGTGTCTGGTTTTGGTATATGTCTTGAGAATATGTTTGGACGACCTATTTACAACGCGTCGTATGTTTTAACTTGAATACATTTTAGTCCAAACGGGTCATAGTGTTTTATTTATGTATCGCTACCATATCTGGTGATAATAAAACTTCGAGCTCTCTCATTCTGCCAGTGTTTAAGACGTTCTTGAAGCCTCTGTGTTATAATTGTATAATTTGACAGATATGTCAAGAAATTATTTTTTATGACTTAGTATGTCACAATGAAATAATTTTTCATCAATAATATCACGCAATACCTCGTCTAAGGATAAGCACATACCGTGGTTCCCTTTTTAAATCCGAGAAAGGAAAGAAATGTTAACACGAAAACTTAAGTATTAAAGTCGTTGTCCTGGAATCTTATAACATGGCATTTAATATTGGAATATTCTTTGTCGGTCAAATATGTTTGATTATTGATATGTTTCGTACATGTACTTCGTTTAACATCAAGGCATTATTAGAATAAGGTGCTTCTTTTATACGTGTATGATGAAGACTTCATGTATACAGCTCACATGTTAGGAGATCTTTAACCGATGCAAGTTTGATGCGGACACGTACTCTATGATTGGGCAGTTCTATCGTGATGTGTGTTACTATGACCCAACTGTCATGTAGAGATGTCTGTGGTAGTTGATCAGCACTGCGAAGATGCTGCGTACTGGTTTGGTCTTTTTGTTGTTGTACATGGATCGATCAGAATTCTAGGGAAGTCATACTGATTCATTCCGTTGTTATAACACACTGACATTACATGCATGAAGACTTATATAATACGCGTATACTGCCAACATAAGTATTTGTTATTAAGGATTTCAACACATTATGTGTTTCAGTAGAGTAATATTTCAATAATTCCATATAGTCATTCAAGCATACATTACTAATTTCCATTCCTCAAAGAAAATGCTCCGTTCACGGAATATGTTGCTGATTGCAATCTTGTACAGCAATAGTGTAGTTTATTTATACCAGGTGTTTTAAACATTTAGTCAGTAATGCAACCCGACATATCATTATATCCGTTTGTTCGGAGTAATTGCTATACTATGCACAACGCGAATCTCGAATAATTTAGAGTACATCTAAAATAACACAGAATAGATTGTTGGCACTGCCTAGTGAACTTCTTTAATTTGTTAGATTAAACCTTTCTGTAGCTTCATTATTAGCACATTATATTTACAGGGCCAAGTTATCTGGTTTTGCTTTCGCGAATTCAATTTCGTTGACACCAAGGTGACTCGATGTATTCCCTTGAAACGTATATTCGGATAATTCGTTTCAAAACTTTGTACAATCATTAAATATGCATGGCGAGTAGAAATCTATAACCCGCCGAGCAAGACACTTTAGTGGTTCGAACAATACACCGTCTTATGCGTGAATGTGTACCTAAATCAAATAAGATGTAACAGCACATTACTCAGCAATTCATTAATCTTAGTTATATGACTAAACATGTTCTCCGGTTCAGATATGTGTGGATTACATACGGGATAATGAACCGTTCTGTAATGATCTGATAAGCAGTATTGATTTTACTGTACAGTCACCGTAAGATATATTATTCAGGGCGTGAGTGACTTCCAATTAAATATCGTTCGGTCTGTTAGTTATGGCTCCTCCCTTGTGTCTGCGAGATAGTGTACGCTTTGATTACGATAATTGAGCATGTTGTTAATACATGTTATCTAGCAATGACCGGTGACGTTACAAAGTTAATCGTGCAATATCTGATTCCTTGATACGAATTATTGATAAACATCATCAAAGTAGCCTTTTAGACAAACAACTCAATGTCTTAACCCCGCCCTGTACCAATGTCATGTTTTGTACTATTTCAGCAAGCCTATAATCCTGTACAATATAACATCAAACACGAGTCGTAGATGATTGACTGTGCGACAAATTGATGTGTCAATCTGTCTATTAACGATGCTTAATTAACTTGTAGAACATGTGAATAACGTTAACTGTCAGCCATAATGTCTTATGATATGTAACCCTAGTGACGACAATGTGTTACTGTGTTATCATCGGAAACGTTTGTTCTCTAATAGACCCACCATTCGTTGAACCTTGAAGTACATGTAGTAAGTCTACCAATGTATACCCATGCATTGTTATGTTGTCATAATGTCTGCGTATATCTGAATACAGCCAGGGATGCGTTTATGCTTGTTCATGTATTATTAATATGTCGTTAATACTTCACGATCGTCAGCTGTTATGTTAATATTCATGTTCAGGAATTCCCAGGAGTTGTGTTGTGTTAGTCATGCTCTAAGGTTTTCACTTTCGATAACTACAAATCATTATGCTCTGTTATAAATTGTACTGAAGCATAAGTATTGCATTTATCTTATGACCCTATCTATGCGGGAATGGTATGCATCCATCTGCATCATGGCTTAATCGGTTAATTTCATTACATACTTATCTTACATTTGAATTGACCTTTATTAATATTTTACGAGACTGTAATTATTGTTTCAAGTATTGCTTCATTCGGTTATCATTCTATAGTACATTTAAATGGGAAATATGTTGTTAACATGCATGTGTGAAGAAGTGTCTCGTGTTTTACACCTTTAATCAATGACTTGCTTGATACGCACAAAATGGGTTTCATATTCTTACTAGGTAGATGCTATATAAATGAACAACATACTTGTAGAAATATTTATAGTGAGGGATTAAAAAACACCATTCAAATAGCAAATACACCAACAGTTTAGATTTATTATAATATGGTGCCATATATTGACAACGTCTTTCCAAGTAATTGGAAAACAAGATCATTTTGTGGCTGCTATTAAACTGCATTTTATGATTCAAAGCATCGCCCATTTCGATAGTAACTTTTGAAGTAATAGTTCTAAGCTGTCTGTACATATTTACTGAAATAGACACTTGTACTTAATAATGCAATCGGTTTGTTCCTTAAACCCAGGAGTAATAACTAGTAAGTATAATTAATCTCAGCAGTTGTTTTAGTCTTTATGGAAGCTAGATCACAATTAAAGAAGCGTGTGAAATTTAATTAGCGTTTGGTGCTGTAAGGGTCCTGAAAAAATTGTTTTTGCTTTCCTAATTATAACTTGTTATTTCATTTGTACGAACTCTTGTATAGTTGTGTGCGTTTTTGTCTACATTGAAGCAAATATTTTGGCACAGTTGATTCTGCAAGAACGTTAAAATTGAAAGTGGGTCAGCTTCTCCTATAAACAACATTCTATGTGATACAATATTTGTAAATACATTTAGCTTACTTGCAATAATCAAATACGCACGGTATTTATTAAGATTATGTTGAACATGTAATAGGAATCCTTAACGACGAATACACATGTTGGCAGTATACGTGTACTATAAACATCTTCATGCATGTAATTTGGTTTAGTTAAATGTTTAATTAGCTTTGACTGAATCGTTTTTTCTGTTATCTTTGATATTAAGTGATTGGATTAGTAGCTGGTATTATTGGTGCGGTTGGTGTTTCTTGTGGCTTGAACGGTCAGGATTTGGTTCGCATGGCGTTCTTAATTAGTACTGCACTTTTAACTACTCTCCTGTATTATGCGTTGATACACTCAATTTGCCTAATTCTGCTCAATTCGAGGGCATGAGCATTGTCAATAATTTGGATGCTTATCTTTGGAAACAAATTATGTCTTTATTAACCATTACACGTTGTTTTGAATATATTAACTAGTATACTTTTCTAAGTTGTTGTTGCATTTCTATTTGCAAATTGTGTGTCCTTACCCATGGTTGTTATCCGTTTATTCAATGTTACCAGAATATGAAGACTGAGGCACATCTAATAATACATATTTAATCCGCAATAATCATTTTATCTAAAAGGTAATTAGTTTACCATCATCAATCATGTAAATTTGCAATCATATCTCTACAATGGAAACCGATCTAGATGGAAGTTGTCACAACGTCACAAACATGATGATCATTTCCGTAACTACAATAAATCACTATGTGTTGGGTCACTTAATTTAATGTTTGACACCCCGAGAGAATGAGAGAACGACGCTGTCCTTTCTATGTTTACATGTATACAATATATCTATATATGCCTAGAAATGATCGAGTAATTACGGAGAATGGCTCGTTCATAACCATATCCCGCTCGCACAGATGTGAATGAAACACCCCGAAAAACAAATACAACAGTATGAGCGGGTACAAGTTTATGCCTCATATGAGGCAAAGTTTTATTTTGCATGGGAATCAAGAACAAGTGCATATACTGTCGTATATAGAACCATCATAGAGAAGTAAACGGGCGGCAAGGGATATTGCAAATAAAGGATACAATGCATATTGACACGAATACAACTGAACTTGTAGTTTACTCAAGGGTGTAATACTAACCCAACAATGACACAACATTCTATGTATATATCAATTCTACAACACTGATTTTACTTTGATATCATTGACAAAAACTGTTTAGACTATGAGTAAAACACTTTGTTAGATTTGATTAATTAGCCAATATTCAATACTGTATAGTGTATTTATGTACGTCAGTATTTTGTTTTTTGCTAATTTGAAGCAACAATAATCGATGTTGGAAATGTGTAGGAACATAAATCAATGGAATTAATTATAATATAACATGTTATACTACTGCATCACAAAATAGATAATTTTAATTATATAGTTTTAAGATGTATCGTGATCACAAACCAAGGGGAAACTACTCCATTAGCATATATGTATTAGTTCAATTTGATAATTTCTTGTATTTAAGTTGAAATCGTACAATATTTGACAGTAAGGTTAATTACGTATCATTTTATCCCACGTGCTTCACTTTATCATTTTACAAAACGTGAAGAGACCCTCGTTTTGCTAATGAACCACTTTTGTCTCAGAATCTTTGATATGTCAACTCACATGCAATTAAAGCATAAATACTACTTCCCTAGGGAGCTAAAACTTATTTAATGGCGATAGAAGTAAAACAGTGCAGTAGTACAAGTGGTTCAAGGATTGCATGTTCATACATGATTACTCACCTTTGACCTCCAACGTTCCATTCCGATAAAGTCAAACATTACATTCACCTAATACGACATCAGTTCGCTGGCTTAGAACAACATTTTAAGATTCATGCTTGTTTGAAATCTGCATAATCGGACACTTCTTGTGAGCCTTTTTTCATGAAAATCTGATCTAGTCATGTTGACCAAATGTTTATTGTCAGTAACATAGTCAGCCGGTTCATAAGTGTCTTTGGTTGTCTGAACTTGCTCTTCAATATGTACGTTTTAATTACATCAGAAAGGGTTAGGCACACACGGTTCTTAAATTAATTAACAGCAAATTAAGTTAAATGTATTACTGAACTAATCAAATACACCTGCGCTTTAGGTTACGTCGTCCTTGATTTCGAAGGGTCGAAATTCTTCTTCCGTTAAACCAAATTATATTACCTGATCCACTGGGTATTCCAATTACTGTCAATGGCGTTTTCTACACTGACTCTTAATATTATTTTCTTGACAAGAATATACGTGGTTATTCAATTACGGACGTGTGTTTACCGCTAGGCAGTAAAAAATGAATCTGAAAAAGTTTTGCTTAAATTCATCTGATTATTTTTCAAACACAACGGAACTTAAACTGTCGTAATCTGAGGATAGTAGGGAATGTTTTATTTTACTGTCCGATCACATTACCAGCTATTATACCCTAGTCACATTTGCCCTACGAGCTAAGTACGAGCTCCGTACGAGCTCCATTCGAGATGATTTTTATGAAATCGCAAGACGTCCGTCCGGAGCCCGCACGGAGTCCGTACGGATATCGAGACTAGTACGAGCATTGCACGGATTTGCACAAATCGTAGTGGACTCGGTGATCTGGTAAAAGCTGTAAATTCTGTACAAATCGTACTAGACCCGTACGAGCTGTGACCAGATGCTAAGAACGTACAAATACCGTTAGGATTAAGATATCCAAGACTCGTACGAGTTGGTAAATCCGTACGGACATCGTAAGAGCATTGTGTTAAATCATAAAACACTGGTTGAGGAAAAAAAATAATATGTATATTGTGACAGCCTTCTTTTAAATGAATTCTGTTGAAAACTATGACAAATATCTTTACATATCCAAACAGCTTTATGTCATTTCATCTGTTTCAATGCCCACTAAAATATGTAAAACCTTGATTTATCTCTTACGACATATATGTTATACACAAGTATTAGTTCTGATGCTGTATGATACGGTATGGCAATAGTGTAAGTATGCGTTTAACGTCTTTTTAGATAATAGATATATATAACAATGAGCATTGTTATTGAAAAGCAGAATAAAACTCACAACAAGGAGTATGACATAGTGTTTTTAGCAACGGGTCAAAAGTCATTGAGTACTTGCTAATTTTAATATTATTTTCTGTTCAGTCATTTGCTTTAAATAAACCTTCGGGATTGTACGTTCGCATGTGTTATTATGCGTGTCAGTTGTATGATCGTCCTTTTCTCATTATGAGTTAAACGTTTCAGTGTCGAAATGCTTTCCGCTTTTCTATCTGACTTTTTCTCCGATTTTGAAAATAATATTCAACTGTAAAACACATTTCCACTCCTCTCTGTTCTCTTGATAATTCAAGTATAAAAAATACAAATCGCTTGCAACAATAACTTTACGCAAAGGATATCATAAGAAAAAGTATTTCCATCAATGAATACGATTTCTATAAGATTACAGGATATAGGCGAATGAATGTGGTGTTTATCTGAAAAAAATAACCTTAAAAATTGTTTTTCTACGTATTTTTGTATGCCCCTCGTAGGAATGGGAATAACATTATTAGATACAGATTTATTTAAATGTAGTCTGAAAACTGCATGCTCGAAATAAACCATTATATACAATGTATATATAATATGAATAATAACAAACATCCTATCCTAGTTAAAGTTTAGCTTTTTTATGGTCGATTGCTTAAGTCTGAAGGAAATAAGTCTATGAAAAAAGGTTGATCAATTGTATTATTTAAAGAGGAATACATTACTGTGGTGCATTTTAGCTGCATACGTTGTCCACGTCCACAAACACAATTACAAGTGAGCAGTTTCTGAGTTTGTTACAGATAATCGAATGATTTATTCCAAATGCTTTTAAACTAAATGTTGCCATGTATAGTTATTGTAACCCAGGCTGCATCCATCTTATTTAAGTATCGATTGTTATGATATTTATAATGGTTTAAAATGGCATTCTTAAGTGTGTCGAAATGAATATACCTATCTTATATGTAGTCTAATTGTTTAACCATCCTACAAGAGTATGTTTATTATACTTTAATAGCTCTCATACTTCCGGGTTGTAAATTAGTTTACAATAGGCACGTGTAAATTAACTTGAATTGGCATCACACTATCCGGCAAATACCCAAGACGCTTCTCAACTTTGTAGTCAAGACAGTAGGCATGTTTAGTGTTACTCCATGAATAATAAACAAACTGCACTTTGAAACTAATTATTGATGTTCTAGAATTACATTTAGTTTAAACTTACGTCATTAGGCATTAAAGAGGTGTGTAGGAGTAATAGTTACTCGTTATTGGTTCTGTTTTGTGTTTACCCTTCCTTACTTAACTTCGAAGAATGTCTAATGAGAAAATAGCCTAAAATGTTATTACCCTAAATGACACTGACCTCGTAATTCCTACATATTTGTTCATACGTACTTCAATAATCATTGGATCATAATTATGTAACTATATATCGGAAAATAATTTTATATTACACATTATTTATATCTTTTATATTAAACTAAATATCAATTTATGTACAATGCAGTACCCGAGCATGAAATGAGCCATACCGTAAATTATAAATGATTGATTGGTTTTACTTGCATCAGCAGTTTGACTGAAAACAATAACGTACATTTTAGAAATTGCTTCCATGAAATACCATTTGTTTTTGCCTAGATCAAGTGGAGGGGCGGCAAGAAAATCCAGTCTAAAACACCAAAGGCATGTACTACATTAAAGATTGCGATAAATAGAGCATATAGTTTTATTGGTAAAAACAACTTTGCTTCTTCTTGTCGATCTTCAAAATATATCTTTACAAAGAACACTTGAGTAATTACATTTGTATCCAGCTCAGACAGTTTTATAGTTATCGCTTAGAAATATCCTATGAAATAACCCTTGGGAGAAGTTAAAATCACAATTATACGGACTTCACATATGATGAATGATTTGCCGCTAATAGGAGGACAATCAATATAGAACAATACGCCGACAATCTCAGATACATACCAGGCTTTTTACATACTTATGCAGATTTCTTATCTCGGCCGACCAAATCATGATAATGTGATATTGTGATAGAGTATTTGTATAAGCTAGTTAGAATGTGAAACATCCTTCATCATTTCCTTGATTGCTTCCATAACAACTTTTAAGTGTGGCAATAATGGTAATTTTAGTAATAACCCACTGAATTATTTTCATGAAACAAGAGAAACACAATAACACATATAATACAATTATAAGATCATGCAATTTTACGATTGTTTTGTAAAATATCAACAAAATACCTATTTGTATCACAGGTTTGCGATAAAAAAACGTGTTTTTTTTAAATATTTCTCTGTAATTACTACACGTACACTTATGAAAATTTGCACGAATAAATGAAATATATCTACCTAATACACACTCAAATTTCAGTAACATCAGTTAGAAAGGTTTTGTTCATAAGTTCTATGTAACATTTTTGTAGTTTTGTATGAAATATCAAGTTAGTAGACTTGATACTTGCAACAGCCAAGTTTACGGTCACATAATACGGCTAACGGTATATTTACGTTTTTAAAACCTATTTAATATTACACACACGAGGTCCGTCTGTGAATCTGACGAAGTACATGTTATTGTTGTACATTGTTTACAAGCGACACACCTAAATAAACCGAATCATATGGGCCTCCTAGGTCTCGTATTCATAACAGCAATGTCAATCCAGTCGATCACGGATTTAACGGTTAAATAATTGATAGTAAGTCAGCAATAGATTACCAGATTACCTCCCTGTGTTAAACTATGCGCATGTAATTTCAATATATATTAAAGAATAAATGTATTTTAATAAGTAATCTTAAATTATGAAATTCGGAGTGGGAGTAGGTAGGAAGTTATTGTAGTTCTGTGTAATGTTTAACAATAATCTGATGAATAGATGTTCAGAAAAGTTTAAAAAGGACGATTTTTTTCTATTTCAAACTAGATATCATAGCAGTTTGTACTTAACAATCAGTAAAGAAATTAGTAAAACGTATAATTGATTTGGAACCATTCAATTTTACTGTTGTAGATTTAATGGTCTTTATGTGATGTTGGCAAAAACAAAATGTTCAGCTTAAAAGTATTATATTCTAATTGTATCAAAAGTTTGAATGAGCGTCACTATAAGACGTTCTATATGTGAACACTAAATCTCTAAACAGTGAATACATAAGTGGGGTTTCATCCATACATCGACGGACTAGTCTAAGTCCTTCATAGATGGACAATATCAGTAAGGAAACTGATGAAAATGTATTATATATCAATATGGGTTTGTACATGTATGTGATTTTCGCAATTGTAAGAAAGGATAATTTTGTAAATATGCCGCCACAATTCTCTTCATCTTTGCGATCGATATTGAACTTTAGTTACTGGATCGATTCGGAAAATCATAAGGAATATCCAACTTAAAATAGTAATCAACGTCAGCTTTTAACTACCCTGTGTTATTTGCGCATGATACACGGTGGTATAAATCTCCTAAACATGGGATCTTATATTGATACGCAAGACTATAAATCACCCATTTGCGTCAGCTGCATAGGGACTTCCATAATATTTACATATAATATCAGACAATTTCTCCAGTTTTCGACAATGTTCTGTTAATTCTATGTTAACGCAGTCCCACAAGTAGTTTGTGTTGTTCGTAGATCCGTCGAGATATGTGTACGTTTTATATGTGAGACTCATAAATTGATTATTTTCGTTCTTACTGTGTGGTAAATACATCATCTTGGTATTTAAAGAAAATGTTTTGCAAGCAGTCTAGACCGGTAGATATAGGTCCCAGAGCAATAAGACTTAAATATCAATTAATGGCGTGAACTTTTTCCTACCACAATTATTGTTAATGTCATTAAACTAAAGTTTTGTTACTTGCTAGGGGAATATATATTATATATAGTATTGTGCTTATACATGTATTGTGAACAACTAAACGAATGCAGACCTGTGCAACAGTAGTTTATGATTGAGGAGCCTATCCTGGTGGAATATTGTGGGTGTTATAATACTGTTTATTATCGTGCTTATTTTGTTGTACGAGGGATGTTCTTATAGAGTGTTTTAGATTCGAGTAATGGTACAATATTCATTAAATCTATTCAATTTTATATTCTGTTGTAAAAAAGGACACATCTCTGTGTTAGAATGAGAAGCGGGACACTTACGACCTTATAAGACTAAATTGTATAATTTGAAGACTCTTCTTAAGTTATAAGCCTATTTTCATGAAGCTATGAACTTGTCCTGTTGAACAGACTGTAGTTGAAACGGCTTGTTGTACTATAAGTAAAGAGTAATTGTCAGAAATTGTCTCAAAATATTGGTTATGTAGTTACGACCGTCTCATTCTAAGCAAGCGATACTGGGTCAAGTAGAGCCCCGCCTACTGGGTTAAGTAGAGATCCGTCAACTGTCTTCAATAGATCCCTACTACTACGTTTAGTAGGGATCCGTCTACTGGGTTAAGTAGAGGCCCGTCTAATGGGTTAGGTAGAGTCCCGTCTACTGCGTTTAGTAAAGCCCCCGCCTACTGGGTTTAGTTGGTCCTACTTTTATATTTTAGGTACATTAATACTGTTTTAACCATATATTAGTCATGATTGTGCCGCACTTTTGAACGTGTGTATACATGAAAAAGGGGCTATATAAATATGGTATAATAGTAAAGCGATATAGCAACCGATATAAGAATCGTCATACTTATTCAAACATAAATAATTGAATTAAAGAGTTATATAAGTGAGTAAATTAACGGTATGTACGTAATTAAACAATATACAAGTTCTCCCAATCATACCATTCATCTACTGAATCTAACAAATGTGCATCCCACTAATTACTCTTTGTGATCTTTTATTTCTACAAATAACTTAATTATGATGGATCTCAGATACCCATGGTTCAGAAGGAATCTGATGGCGCTAATTACAGTCGGAAGCAGGTGATCCGATAAGTGTTGAAGAAGATTATTATAAGTAAAACAGGTGATGCTTATAACACCGTTTACTTTTGAATTATCAAGTAAACACAATAAAGACGAAATAATGTTTATACAATTAGCTAAAGCAATAAATCTTACGTACGTTCGTTAAACTAATATCTTGTCATAAACGATTCACTTATATCGTTATATTTGCATTAACTGTGTAGTGAAGGCATGGTTGAATCCTTAATGCATTTCGTCATTGGCCAAAACATACGTATACCGGATGCCTGTTCGTTTACCTAGTGATTGTGTTTCAGTGCGCTAAGGTAGGTATTTATACTTCACTAAAGTATGAGATGCCTCTTGTAGTAAATCACAATATAATGATTTCTAAAAATGTTCATATGTTGATCTGAGCTTGCAGCCAAATAAAGTCAAATATGATGCTGAACTATATAGTACATAAGAAAACGATTATGATATACCCCTTGATTCGTGTGTCCGATAGTGTCCTGATACTTGAACAGAGAGTTGCTACACCATAATTATACTCGACCATAACAGTTACCGTGCACTCAACCTTCTGAAATGCTCGCGTTCGTAGCTTTGTCCTTGATTACAGAACCGCAAATGTTTGGTCATTAGGTGAATACAAATGCTTAAGATGCTGATAAGATAAGTGACATCCAATTGATCAAGGGAATCCTTCTCGCATGCACACAAGCACACACATGCATCGATAGTTTTACGAGTTAAAGTTCCGTGTGCCATATCACAGGAATAGATTAGTTTGCAAACAATTAAAAACAAACTCCAACACTGTGGCATTCTTTCGGTGTTTTTGTAACTTGTATTCTCGTCAGAAAAAAATACAATTGAAATATCATGCTCACGTTCTCTAATTAGTAAAAACACTGCAATTATTTCAATACGAATTAAATTACCGCCTTCAAGACTTAGCATCTTGTGGATGCCAATTTATTCTCTTGTCTGGGTTTTATACCTCACTTTGAAGATCTCACGAAAGATTTTGATTAAAAAGCTCCGTCTATACGTTTCGATTGCACTTTTGTTTCTTTGCCTAGTAAATATAGAACAATACTGCTAACAAAACGAATTGAATAGAGTAGTGTGTGGATAGAATATCAATGTGACACGCAGATACTCCCATCTCAGTTCCACAGAAGTCAAGAAATTTCAAATAAATTTAAGTTTATTCTGTCTAACCATACAGTCGTGGCAACGTATTTTGAAGAAGAATGGTTACCGTAGTAAGTATGCTGGTTCGATATCGCACATTTTTATGAAATCACTAATGTTACCTTCTAAATTAGATGATACTGTTTAGAGCGGTTGCGAACTCATAGTAAAGGACACATATTTTGCAACACAATGTTAATTGCGAACCAATGCCTAATTAGACAACCGATTTTGGTCTAGTTAAAACTAAAGTATGTAGTTTCATTTTTAACTAGATAGCGTGTACGTACATGGCGTGTTTAATGTATTCATGACGAGAAAATAAACGACACCATCGGCAGAGCTGACATCAGCATACCGATTTATTCACTTTCTATCCAATCCTTCAATGTGACTGATTACAAACTAATGGTCGTGAAATCTCTACACGCAAACTGCATTATTGCGTAAGTTATCATTGTTGTGTGAGAGGGATTTCCACTGAATTGATGGGACTCGCTAATCTTGTCAGCATCCTAAATATTTGCATTAGCCTAATGACCAAACAACACGACCAAACATCATGGGCAGTACCGTATTAAAGATCAGAGTATAGACGAAAGTAAACTGTGACAGTCAGTTAAATACGTTCTAGACATGCAATTAAAGGTCTAGTGTGTATATACGCATAATGCAGAAATTCTGAGTTGAAATTAATTTCTGAAAAGAGATCTTAAATTTACAACAATATCAATAAATGGACGTAATTAGTTCGACATGATTCTACCATTTTATGCTTCGCTTAGATGATGTTATATTTTAAGAGGTTTAGTAATGGTTTGTTTTTATGAACGTATTGAACGTGTGGTTCTTTAGCTAATTCTGCAAACAGAGTTTCATGATATTTTCTGAATATTTCAAACGGAAGCTGTGTAGTATGTAAAAGCTGTTGTACTTGAAGTAATCTATCCGAACAATTAGTAGATCACCTGTTTTCACAGCCTGACTGATCATTTAAAGACACGGGTTAACTCAAGTGTACAAAAATATGGGGATGCGCGGATTAATTAAAACTATTAAAATATCATTTTTGAAGTGTTCTGTTTCCACGTAACAGCATTTGTTGTTGCTTTAGATTAATGTCTTGATTAAACTACATGCTATTTTGCAATTGTGAAAGTACTAGTAAGTGTTATCCATATGAATTTTGGCGGATGCTTAATTTAAGATATTACAAGCGGCGAGTGTGATGACCTTATAATACTTAGTACCATTTTAGTGGCATTCTTGGTATCGGTTTTGGATTCAAGCAACATTTACGTCGTTCTAATTTGACAAGGATGCCGATAGCATGCCTTTGTAGACAATGACATCATAACACACGTTTCTGATAACTTACGTTAAATTCTTGGCTTGTCAGTGAGTTTAAGTATCATTGATATCACAGTTTAATATTTTTCCATGTATTATATATAGTTTCATCTCGATAGTCGATGATAAATGCCCGTCATGTCACAGCCATATCTAAAATGGTTCAAAGTTAAGCTAACCACCAATGATTATTATAATTATTAAACATTGCAAGCTTATAGAACAACCAACGTTTTAAAGGAGAACAACAAGAAGGCAGATCACATGCACTCGCATGGCGTGTGTATAATATACGTACTAAATTCATATACCACTAGCAGGCCAATGTTCCTATTTCAATCAAGTTTAAATTCAAGAAATTGGTATATTAATGACAAATAACGCATCAATTTCGGAAGGGTTTTGCATGTAATACGAAATTAATTCATTTCGCAGTTTTTATCCTAGTTCAATCATTCAAACGTTACAAGACATTCGTCACGTTTTTTGTTTGTATTTGCATGAATATTCGTTATTACGCACATTGAGTGAGCTCCGAAATTATATAACACTTGTTACTTTTCATTATTTCAGTATATGGTACACATTTTGAGTGCATATTAGATGGCAATTATTGAGTAAATTTATAATTAACATATACGTAATCAGTTTCCTTTATGGATTAACAATTACTCATGAAATATAAATCTTGATTATTGCTACTAATCGCAGGTAAAACACCATTCCAAAGCACTCCACACTGCTATTAATATGAAATATGGATTTGTGTGTGATAACGACACCTCCTGTAAATGACAATAAAGGTCGTGGATTGCATTTCGCTGCTTTTCCTGCGTGGTAGTTAATGAGTTTTGCATGTAAGCAGTAGGAATATATTCAAATCGAGGGTCCCTCGCTTGTTCACACAGGTGAGTTTCACTAGTTATTGTGCCTCCCGTAAGCAATAATTGAAGTTTTACTATTCCAATCTTTTGATGCATTAAACGTACTTGCGTAGCCCGTGCTGAGCCAATCAATCATACATAATGGTTCCTTCATTTATAACATTATATGTTGTAGGCGCCATAACATTACCTCATTAAGTGTTTTTATTGAACATTACTTTATTGAAAAAATGACTTGACATACATGTAGTTACGTAAAAAAAAACTTCCATTAGACTATTCACATTATACCAATGCATGTACTAAAATGTCCAATAAAATATCGTACACTGTACATTGTGATCATCAATATTTGCAAGCATCGTCAGATACCAACAGAGAATATCATTTGATACATTACTAAACATCAGGTTGTATTGGGAAATGATTCATCAATCCATCTTACGACATACCAATCACGCAACATGAAATGTGCGGAAAAATGTGGTAGCATGTTAACCTATACACTTTTATATTTCACGACCACATTTATAGACAGCACGAATTTATGTAATGAATTTTCTATTACAATGCATTTAATCAGTTCTTACATTTATTTTATATGATAGGGCTTTTCGAAATAGCATACTTTTGTCGTAAGAACAATAATATAAAAGTCCATTGCTTTGAGTTTATAATAACGGTATTATTTGAAATTGACGATACTAGATCTGATTGATATAGTTTTATCATCAATAATGGGTCTGCTTCAAAGTCAAATTATGCAGCGGCAGCAACTTCCAAAAGAACTTATGATCTAGCTATTTCAAATGCGCGAAAATGAACTAAATTGTTTGCGGATATTGATTTACAGGAGTTGATCAATAGATGTTTTAAATTAGCTTAACATTGATAGAAGCTCAACATGCTTGGTATCTCATTTTCAGCTACCTGTGAAACTGGGATAAGATCAAACTCTTTCAGTATCACATCATTCACCGCTTACTAATTCATCTTATACAATACTAACCACCTGTTGTGTTTGTGGTTATCTAATTCGTTAATTTTTTATTTGATTTAAAGCATTTCTTATAATCGAAGGTGTACTAAAGTCAGTTTAGCCACTTTCAAAAACAATAATATATCTTTTCTAGAATACTTTCTTTGTCTGAAGAACATTTTGGAGACATTACATGTTTTTACCTCTAGTGTATTTTACGGTATTTAAACAAGTTGTAAGTGTAATATTTGCTTTGTTATTTTTCAGTTAGTAAGAACTGATTGATATTACTGTTTCTACACGTATAACATTTTTTACAAATATACGAGAGGTGCCCCACTTATATTTGAACAGTGTTGAACAGCCCATATTTTCAACATGACATTGTTTAGTCGAAAAGTCTTAATTCAATCGTATACATCAATGTGTCAATCAATATATACACCCATTTTTTTGTATTTGTAATTAAGTTAGAACCAAAAATTAACATTTTTGTACAGGCACCTTTTTGAGCTTTTTATGACTGAAAAACTCCAACCAATGTTGGAAACATGTATAAAGTTTAATAAATGTTGCTTTATCACGAAGATTCCAATTCTTTGTTTAACTTTGGCCTTTACTATTCTCGTGCAATAAACATGAAATACGCGTGCTTAAGGTACCCAATTGTGTGATTGTGTTGGTGAATGGTGCTGGGCCTTGACCAAATCACCATGATTGGGAAATTGTCGCTAGGAAAGCCATATGGGATACATTTTGTCGAAAAACATTTTTGAACATAAATGGCATACTATCGTGCGCTGATTCGTCCGTTTGTAGAATAAATATTAGTTATATTTGATTAGTTATAACAAACAACAGCACATATTATGAAACAGGCTGCTAACCCATGTAGCTAACCGAACGTCAACTTCTTGGTGGGGACGTAGATATTTCTCATAAAGCAATCTGGTTGTGTAACGTAAATATCTCAATGATAATGTATTGTCTTATCACAGGTGACAAAGATATCGATATAACCGTTCCGTTGTAGAATATAGGGTGATTAAAAACGATTGTCTCCCTTTAATTATTTTGTTGTTTTTGCGTTTGTGAACACCGATATTTTCAGAGTTTCGCATGTAATATTTGCGAAATGTTTGTTTTGTGTTATTTCATTTATGGGCGCAACATTACAAAAACCACCCTTCTAGTGACGATTAGTACGGATTGTCTTCACATAAACCATACACCAATGTTTCTTCAACTTCTTCTTGGTGATTCGTTAGGAGTGTTTGGCCTTCAAAAAGCCAAAAGCAACATCCTCTACAGAATTGCAATTTCGGTTGGAAGCATATTGCAAATATCCAAAATAATTATTGTATATGATGCCCGACACATTACTTCTCACTGAAAAGAGATATTTCAATTATATCGGGTTAGATGGAAGATATCGGACATTCAACACTTTTCAAATATAAGTGGATAAGTTATAGTGCACAGTAAGGATATAAGAATATGCAATGGTTCTAATATCATGTTCATTTCTCATGTTGACTTCCATGGTATTACGTGATCATTGATAATTGGATATGTACTCATTTCTTTGTCCAGGGCATCGGGTGTTCACATATAAAGGATATGTATTCTAAGTGGTCATAAACGCATTACGTCGACCACAGTGCACCATGAATGCCTTCAAAACGTCAAACTTTGCTGCCATCTGCTAAGTAGTGAGCTTACACATTATTGCAAACAGTAATGCACTTGCCATGATCATAAATATCTATATTGTACTTAAGTGTTGCATTAAAGCGTTACAGAAATATACTGATATTAATAAACAGTTACGCCCATACTTGTGTACCGATAATACTCCAGACATCTATACAAACGACTCGAGTGTTAGTTGTTCAGTTTCAGCGACATCGGTAACGACGGTGTTTACTTTTTTAAGTTTGTCTGAGTGTTTGTCTCGTATATAGGACGTCCTCATGCATTACAAGACCATTTATGTAATTACTAAAACGCGCTCAATTCAGCAACGAGGACATGGTTATTTATTACGTCCTAGCTTTTAAATAGCTACAAAATTCAATTGTCTTGTCGTGAGTAAAGGTGGAATAACCGGTACATGATAACTTGTCTGAAGTATTGTTTAAAATCAACCCAAATCAATACAACATTAAAATGTCAATGCGGCCATTTCCGTTGTGTCCTGTGATGTCTTTATATAATGAATTTGTAATTATTTAATACTGTATGAATTATATACGGAGTCGAATTGGAAATGAGATTTAATGTAAATTGTTGATTCAGTAATTAGTATAATGTTGTGAGAAATAAACCAAATTCATCCTTACTAGTGTCAAGTTTTTCCAACAAAAGACCACACGTTATTAATACAATGTAATACAATTTGCATCCTGATATGAACTCAAGACAACATATTGCACCGGCTTTATAAAAAGGTAAATCTGTTCAACCCATTGAGTCAATTCCTATTATTAAGATTTCGATTTACAACAAAAATAAATTTGTAAACGAATATGCTCAGTACATCTAGAAACGCAACGTTTTCAACCTGGATTTTTTCTTAATTCGTTCTTATACATTTTTATCATTAATCACGTAGAAACGTGGATATTGTCCTACTTTTATCGATCGGGGTTCGTAACTTCCGTGCGTCAAGACAATCACAAAACGCACGAATTCTACGTGCATCCTATATACATGATACATTTTGGTGTATCTTGCTTCGAATCCTTTGCAAGGTCTGCCAATGGAAAGAAAATCACAAAAGAACATTTCTATGCTGTCAAATACAAATGCCAGGATAGTCCGAATATAGGCGAAATGAGGCGATGCTGATGCCTAATACGGGGACGTCAAATGGGACGTTTCACTTCGGCTAAATTATCATGAACCGGTGATGTCCAGGTCATCGATGTGACACAACTCTCCGACAGGACCAGTAACTCCACACGCACCATCTGGAGACAAAGTTCAAAACTGATTCATACACTTTTAAACAACTTGTTTGACGTCATGAATATGTAATTAATCAATACTTCATCAATATTTGAACTTTTTACTCAGAACAACGATTCTGAAAAAAATAAGATTTTATCAATTTGCGCATATAAAATATAAAAAACTGGAACTTTCTGTTTTACACTGACCCAAAAACAACTGGTACAAAACCAAGTTATTAAACCGCTTTTCTGATCCAATGTAATATTCATGGGTCACATGCATATATCTATTCTATGATACAATTGCGTGATGCTTACACAATCATTAAATGCCGTATTCTATACTGTGTTGCTTTTTCATTGCCGCTCAGGGTAGTGATGGTACTTGTTGTATTTATTGTAAAATACGATAATTTACGATGATATTTATGTAGTTTTGTGAGTATTTAATGAAGTTGTAATTCTATATATTAAACTGGACATGAAAGAAAGTGATCTAGTCTGCCTTGTGGTAATAGACGTATTATTGCCTAAAGCACCTGAAACGCCAGCATTTAATGGAATTTTAGTGATGATAAAAAAGCTGTCGGGTTTCATACGAAAGGCTTCTAATATTATGAGGTAATTCAATTATCTTGAATGACGTTAAACGAATATAAAATTACAAATATTGATATTGGCAGTGGTTCTTGATTTCCATCAAGTGTGGACCTCGGGAACTTTTGCACGTATAATCTATTACGTTAGTAAACATCCTGTTGTAATATAATGTAAGCTGAACGGAAATGTTCCCCTCATGACTGGAAAGGAAAAGCATCTTGCAATCAACATTTCCGCTCTCAGAAGTAAAATACTGGTAGACATAATGAATACGAAATGGCTGTAGAATAATTACAAGCCATGTCACAACAAGTCGGCTACATGTATAGATACACACAGCTAATCAAAACTGAGACATCGTAACGAGAACGAAACTATTGACATCAAAACGTCCGTATCCATCAAGCCTAAAGCAATTTTTCGGTCACATGCAAGGTATTGTAGAAATGCAATTGCTACCATGGACTATTGGTATGTGCCTATATGATCGAAGAAAGGGTTATATCAATCATTATTGTATGTTAAAAAGTGTGTTTTAGATGCACAAGAACTGTAAGGATGAAATGCAAATGAATATACTATACAATTTGGGTATGATATAACACTCGGGAACATAATACCAAGATGTTGAGCAACACTATCTCTCCTGTTCTTTAGTTGGTTAGTCTTCGGCCAAAGCGTACTTCGATTAAGATAACAGTAGCCACTTAGTGCCAATATGTCACCACTGAGTGATCCAACAGTTAATGATAGGGTTCATTCCACACGCTATGACAAACGTCATGCGTATTGAAAGCATTACCGATTGGGCACCATTCACCACACCTTGAAGGTTTTTAGTGTTTGATAATATTAATTCATAGTTCCCACCAGCCAATAATCATGAAAGTTATGATTTGCAATAACTGTTTTATTCTCTCAGTTGTACTGCAAAATTATTTGACGTGTATTTGTGACATTTTGTTACACTGCTTGTAAATGACAATTCAATGTCTAAATGTACAATCATTTCGCTTATTTGCGTGTGGATTTATTGACTAATATGTGGTCCATCACTACAGTCTTGTCGTCGTGTGTGCAAGGTTTAGTTGTGATGTGGTGCTTCTGATTTCTAGGCTCGGCTGGTTTGGTGTTACCATCCTTGTCTGATTTACTCATACCTTTTTTAACTTGACACTCAATTCCAAGTGTTTTCCTTATAACTATTTCCCCAGGACGGATTTGGATGATATCGCCCAGTCACTTTAATATCACAAATTTCGTCCACTTTCACATAATTATGGGCATATTGTAGTTCCAATCAGAACATCTACAATTCTAAATAAAATTTCCGTTGATCATTACCTGCGATTGTTCAGCACCCTTCTTAATGCTTCATTGATGAATTACAGCATGATGACATTGGTGAAATAAAAAATCATAACAAACAGCTTCATGAATTGTAAGAACTGTAAGTGACGGAAGCGCAATTTGTCAACTGTTTACAATTCGTTAGATATATGGGCTTTGTAATGGTTTCAACGAATGGTCATGGTAAGCCTCACTCAAGTAATACGTACATCGTACATGTGATCAGTATACATGTGTGAAATGTATGCCTTCAAGTTTGTCTGAGGTGAGGTGATGTTTCACACATTGTCATGTTGATCACATGGTCCACAAGGTTATAATAACGTAAATACAAACCTCTTAAGTGCTATATTTTCCATCACCTTTCAAATATTCAACAATAGTATGTACGCATAGGTATTCCATACACTTTTGTAACATCGCTTTTCATGATCATTTATTGTATTCCTCAATTTCGCACAATCATAGTTCAACAGGTTTGTAACTGCTTTAACAGTTGCGCAATATCTTGAGTAAAAAATCCGGATACGTTCTCTTAATTCCATAACGATTTTTCTCCGTTGCAATACACTATCGAATCGTGGAATTATTTTGGCTATATATTAGTCAACGATACTTCCATTATAAATTTAAAGTACGGTTAAAGTACATGTTTCTAAGTTGGACAATATATCTGGCTTTGACAAATGATGATTAAACATATAAAAACGTTGAACCAATTGTATTACGTTCTATTAAAGTAGCGTAGTAACTGTAATTAGCTTTCCTTTTTTCAATTTAATCTCTATGACTTGTTGTATCACTGATATATGTAATATCCGCTTCTACAAAAGAAAAACTAGCATGTGTGATAGCTGAATGTGATTGGTTCTTGAATGACATAAAATACTATTATAATTCTATTATTGTTCTGTAATTTGACTGAAAATGCACAAACAATTAGATTCTTTAAATTGGTTTTGATCTGTTCTAGGTTTCTGCATTCAATTTTGTTTATGAATTTGGATGTCTGTTGGCTTTCACATGTTTAATCATTGTGTACATGTATCAATGCTTACTTTTTGTGCGTGGTATTTATATGAATATAATACATGTAGTAATGTCTTAGTCGGATATTTTTGGCTTCTAATTCCGATTCCGTCTGTCTAAAAACTGAGCGTGACGCAATGTATTTAGTAGCGCTGTACGATGTATTCATTGAGCATTACTGAATATAAATATTCAATAACAAAGAACATTTTCCCAGAAGAATTTGTTAATATTACTTTCAATGCAATTTTAGTTTAATATAAGAAATCTATTTAACGCGAATGTTTTAAACAACATGTGATGATGTGTTGTATTGTCTATCTCGAAATTCTATTTATTCATTTATAGAAAATCAAAACATGGGATGTGTATGTTATTTCCTTTCTGGTAAACCCCCAGCGAGAACATGTTAAGACTGAAATCAGATTTAAATTGTGTTTTTATTCATGTTATGTAAAAGATCCGCGATAATATCAATATCTGCTAATATTGTGATTGGGGATTACCCATGAATACGTTAAATATTCATCGCAACATATTCTAAGGTGTATAATTAAGAAATTCCAAAATACGCGAACTTAATTCTTGTTTTAATGTTGGTTTATCATAAGGAAACAATGTTTGAACTTTTAAAATGTTTATTCATGTGTGTCTGATCTTGTACACCAATAATGCAGAATACATACAAGAACATATAAATTTAATATATCATGCCCTTACACAATTGATATAAAATGTTACACAACCAAGCAGGAAAACTGTTTCTTGGAAATATAGTTTATTGTTGTTCATAAAACAAATTTAATTTTTAATGAATATATCATATAATTATGTATAAAATATGTATTGATATGCCAAATTCAAACATTGGAGTAGGTGACACGAAGTTGGAGCAACATGGTATTTGAGTTTCATATTGGTATATTTGACATTGAATCTGATCAAGGCTATACGTAGCTTTAATATACATGTAGGCATTGGAATATTATTTTGCATCCGAGTATACGTTGTGTTCTACATACATAATTAACCATTGTTTGTTTTCTCTTTCAGGGTATCTCGAAACATCAATGGAGAAAAAGTTAATTCGGACATTACTTAGTGAATATGAAAAACGTGGAAAAATGGGCCGACCAACCGCTGAAGAAAACGATACATTGAATGTATATTATGGACTTACATTAATTCAAATACTTGACCTTGATGAACGAAATCAGGTGTTAGCAACGAATGTATGGGCATCTTTTGTAAGTATAACATACAATAATCATAACCTTTATACAAACTCAGCTTCTGGTGATGAGCTGCACTATATAATCTTACATTACACAGTGCCAACCAAAAATAAGTATACGGAGTTATTTCTCCAATCATATTACACTATTTGCAGAACAGAGAATCCGCAATATTTTTGAAGACCATGCATATTTTATTTTATCCAGTGTAAAGACAGTACATTGAATGCTACCCTAGATGTAAAATTTATGATTTTTTGCCTGGCTTGAAAGGCAACTTCGTCAAAAAAGGCGGAAAACGCTACGCTTTTGACCCAATAATTATTTTAATTCAGAACATTTTCATCTTTATTTCTCTCCTATTGTCGACTTGTATAGTAACTATAGTTTCAGGAATTACTATTATTGTATACTTATTTCTGGTGGACACTGTGTATTATATTTAGAGATAAAAATTGATATTCTTAGTCGAAAAACAGAAATTATATTCAGCAGAAATTTCTTTAAGTAACGCAGCCTCACAGTGTTGACTTCGTTTATCAAATTAACATATTTATTAGACTAAAACAACACCAGAACACCGACGATTTAACTATTTTTACACCAAACAAGTTGGAGAACAACTTGTTGTCAGTTTGAAATAACGTCATCGGTGTGATTTTGTTATCTTAACGACCACTTCCAATTGATCTAAACTTTTAATCGAATGTTTGGTACGCCAGTATTGCCTCCAAAACACTCTACTTCTACACCAACTTTGTGCCCAATGATATAAAAACAACTGACAACAAGATATAAAGGTTTCGTCAACATAACTAAATAAAATTTCCTGGAAAAGAAGCATTGCAACAAAAACAACATACACTTTTGACATGTAGAACATGACGAATAAATTCGTGTGAATGCCTTTAACTGCTTGCATTTAATAGGGAATCAAATCTTACTGAACATTCATTACGCCAAAAGAACACACATGGAATATACTCTGCAATATTAACATAAAAAACATCGTTATTTTGCAGCAGCACTGAAATGAAATTCATTAATATTCGTTTGTTTTCGTTAATATCTTAATGTAGATCGAAATAATGGATTGAGTCATGAATGCACTTTTTGAAGTATACTTTATATAGTAACTTGTTTAAAGACATGGCTAAGAGGACGGATTATATGTATATGAAAATCGTCTAAAATAGCACATAGGTGTACACAGTGTATACAATAGTTCAGTTGTAATGTTTCAATACTTATATATTGTTTCCTAGAGTTATTGTATTAATTTATTTAACGGAGATATTATTCTTAGAAAATTTTGTAATACATACTCAATCTACGTTTGGCATCGACCAAGCTTATTCCATCAAATGATATATGAAACAGAATCACTATAACAAGTACACACCCAATAATAATGAAACATGTAATTTTTCTGGACCAAAATAAGAATTTAAGGAATATGTCAAACCAAAGTACGCATAACTAATTTAATCAACTACAATGTATGACTATTACATGATTTTCCGATATTTCAGGGATGGTCGGATATCTACCTTAGCTGGGAGCCAGAATTATTCTCCAATATTACCAAAGTTCGGGTACCGGCAGACAAAATATGGATTCCAGATATAAAGTTATACAATTAGTAAGTTCGTGTAATATTTCCGAAAACAATTAATATTTACTTAATAGTTATGTAGTTGATTATATAGTTCCAGCTGGTTTTAAAATGACCGATGCCTATCCAAGTGTTGCAAAAAGAATACCATAGCCGAGTTTTGACAGCCAAACTGATATTATTATCGCATAAATGATGTCATTCAATGTTTTCGTAACATCGATTAAGATCTGAGCATGTTGACAGCTTAATGTGTTTGGACTTTAAAAAGTTGGTCCAAAAGGAGAGGTCACAAATATATACGTAGGGCGTTCCAAAAGTTCCAGGAAAAGTGCTCTATTTTATTTATCTTATGGTCAATATACTTCAAATTTTGCATTTACTTATAACAATTCATGATACATAGTGTGTTATGAATTGAACGTATGAGGGTGTGTCGTACAAAATGACACGGCTGCCATAGTAACGTCAGTTATGGCTACCCGGGGCAATGTTATATTTGACCGTACGTTATTAACATGTTCTGACTATATCTAATTCAAGTCAGTCAAAGGACACACATATTACACCTGCTACAATAACAACAATGCTTTATATTCTAAAAGAATGCCTGGCTTGAAGGTATGCACTGCCAGGGTCCGTTTGCAAAGTATTCGAAAGTGTCACAAAATCAAACAGAAACGTCCAACGTAACGACTAGCGTCTGATTCACAGCAGGCTGTACCTTCCTATTATCATCCCCAGCAGTACCACAGGCAGTCTGGAAGCGTTCATATTATGCATACATCCTACCCAGTGACAAAGAACATTCTTAAGAGGCAGTGTTTATTAATTCTATTGGTTCAAGTCTTAATTTTACCTGCCAAAAGACAAAAACTGGTCAAATGTGAATGATTTACTGACATTTGAAGGCTGATTCTAATACGGCGACAAATAAACATGAACACAACAGTAGGACTATTTAAACTATGGCAGAAATTGACCAAAATGATGTTATACCGCCCTTCACGAATGTTCCATACAGTAATTTTAGGTCATTGTTGATTTGTAGCTGTTTGGTTGGGAGCAATGCGTAGGTAGGTTTGGCGATTTCTACGACGTGACGTCAAAATTGCCCCGGGTAGCCATTATTGACGTTACTATAGCAGCAGTGCCATTTTGTACAACACAACCTCATGTGTTTAATTCGTGGTATAATATGTATCATGCATTGTTCTATTTAAATGCAAAGTTTGAAGTAATTTGAACATACGATAAACATTATAGAGCACTTTTCCTGGAACTTTTGAAACGCCCCTCGTATAGTTTGGTCACAAACGTGACGATATTGTGACGATACTATGTCAGGTGTATGTACGCATCGTCTGGACAAATGCTCTGGATACAGAAACAAACTCTAAAACCATGTCAATGCATCATAATTTGATCAATTGTGCGAACAGTTCACATAACATGTGATTTTCGGACGATATAAATATGTAAGTGAAATATATTAATGGGAAACTAATGACACAACGGCCTAACTTTCTGGCAGCTGTCAGTACAACTCGGAAGGTTAAACCAGTTTAAATGTATGGTATTTGGATTGAATCAATCTGACATGTTCATTACTGAGACACACACATTATAATCTGCTTATACTACAATACAAATTGTAGATTGATGCTCATGTCTTCAAAACTTAAATCACAACATAGTATACAACTGTAACAGGTTCTTGGATCGTTCATTACTATGTTATTGACACACTATCAGCTACAGACAGTTAGTATCCTTTTCCATTCAACATCTTGGACATGTAGTTCTCAGAGTTTTCACAAAATGGTATGTCATTGCTATTTCCACGAATTTATACACTTCATGTCGACGACGAAATAACAGCATAACACAGTTTGCATTTATATGCACAGCGCCCGACCAGAAACGCTTTAAAACCTTTATTTCTCTGGACATCGTGATATTGTCGTATATTAAGATAGCAATGTGCTAGACAGGTTAAGTGTTTTTTTATTTTTGTTAATGAAATAAATTTAAGATATACGAGGGGTGTACCAGAATTACGTAGACTTTTGTCATAACTTTTTTATTTAGGCATGTATTCTCATCAAATTTGCCGTAGGAAAACATCAGACCATTTTCAAAAGAATCGGTAAAAATATTTTCTAACAGAATGTTAGAAAGCCATTTATTCTGTCGCCATAGTAACCAATAGTTGGATAGGCGGGGCAGCTAAATTTAAAAATATTTTCAACATTTTTCAACTGCTTATACCTCACAGATACCAAGTCTTATTTTTACGCGACTTCATGACATACAAGCGCAATATATGTGGAACGTACGCCGTTAATTTCGACTTTATAAAGGTTACCGTTGTTGTTTTTTGGTACAAAACAAGCAACAGCTGCTGTGCGTCACCAGTGAAAATGTGACGTCAGCGAAATACGCTGGAAATCGAACCATCATGAAGTTTTGTGTGAACCCCGGGGAGACGCCAGAACAAACGCTTTAAATGGTGGAACCTGCTACCTCTAAATCTCTTTTATCGAGTTACCTGATTTTCAAACGACACAAGCGCATCATTCGTTATCGATACCAAACTAAATGACATGGACCGACGGCGAAAACCAACGGCGAATGCGACGTCACCAGGCGTTTTCTAGGACCACATGGACCTGAATCGACGTTCTATTATAAGGGTTATATGCGACATGACTGGTAATATATTGGAACTGTTTATCACATTCAATGTAGTAAATAAACATTTGTAAGTTTTGTACTGTTGTGCCCATCTTTATAGCTACAATGTACACAGTTAGGAGATTCACTTATCCGGGAAGTTCCGCCGACGTCGTGACGTTCCGATGACGTGCCCCGCATACCGTACCCCTACCTATCCCCGGAAGCTTCAGAATTTGATCGAAATAAGATACGGCTTTGAAATTTCACGTACTTACGCAGTACATATTATTTGCACCCCACACAAAAGTATTTGTTCGTATGATGAATGGTATGGAACGTATGACAAAAGTCTACGTAATTCTGGTACAACCCTCGTATACAGGTACCGTATTATGCTCATTGATTTCTAAATAAGGGCTGTATAGCTGACATAGTTAACGCCTAAAATAATCTACTTAAATCGAGATGCTAGGTCATTTAAGAAGACTAGGTTAACGTTAATAATAAATCCATTGCCAATATTCCTTAGAGATAACCAAACTTATCAGGCATTCAATAACCAAAGTAGCAGGGAACGTGATTGATGTTCAACAATATCATTTAGGATTGAAGCTTGGAGATTAATATAAATATCAAATAAAAGTTTAGTTTACAAAGCGTTTACCAATCATTGATCAAACTCAAATAGTTGATACCCAGAAATGATTGATGATATAAGTACTGCATTACAAACTAGTATATTGCACTCATAAATTCGCGATTTCACCGATGTACGTAGGGCGTTCCAAAAGTTCCAGGAAAAGTGCTTTATAGAATTTACCTTATGGTCAATAAACTTTAAACTTTGTATTTACATAGTTCAAGTCATGATACGTAATGTGCTATGAATTGAACGCATGAGGGTGTGCCGTACAAAATGAGACAGTTGCCTTAGTAACGCCAGTTATGGCTACGCGGGGCAATGTTATATTTGACCATACGTTATTAACATTGTCTGACTAAATCTTACTTAGTCAGTCAAAGGACACACAAAATACAGCTACTACAATAACAACAATGCTTTATATGCTAAAAGAATGACTCGCTTGAAGGTATGCACTTCCAGGGTCCGTTTGCAAAGCATTCTAAAGTGTCACAAAATCAAGCGGAAACGTCCAACGTAACGTCTAGCGTCTGATTCACAACAGGCCATACCTTCCTATTATCATCTGCAGCAGTACCACTGGCCGTCTGGAAGCGTTCATACAGTACTACGCATACATCCTACCAAATGACAAACAACGTTCTTAACAGACAGTGTTTTTAAATTCTAGTGGTTCAAGTCTTAATTTTCCTGCCAAAAGACAAAACCTGATCAAATTTAAATGATTTATTGACATTTGACGGGTGATTTTAATACGGCGACAAATAAAACTGAACACAACAGTGGGACTATTTAAACTATGGCATAAATTGACCAACATGATGTGATACCGCCCTTCGCAAATGTTCCATGCAGTAATTTAGGTCTTGTTAATTGGTAGCTGATTGGTATGGAGCAATGCGTAGGTAAGTTTGACGATTTTTAGGACGTGACATCAAAATTGCCCCGGGTAGCCATTACAGACGTTATTATGGCAACATTTCCATTTTGTACACCATACTCACAAATGCAAAGTTTGAAGTAATTTGAACATACGATAAACACTATAGAGCATTATTCCTGGAACTTTTGAAACGCCCCTCGTATATTTATTTTCACGAAGCTTATTCCTGCCTAATATTATCAATTGTTGTCGTGATTTACGTGACAAGGTTATGTGTATGTATTATGATGTATACCGATGATACTTTCAAACCTATTGCGACTTCTCCGAACTCTACGTGCCTGCAAAAAAATACAGATTTGCACTAACATTTACAATATTCAATATTTACTTTATTCATTGTGTGGCTATCATATGTCAGATTGAAATGCAATGGGAAAGAATTGGTTCATTAAGCACAGTTTTATTGGAACATGTTTACATATTCCTGATGGTATTTCCTGACGTTATTCTTCTTGAATTTGATTTGGGCCACTGATGTTTGTGGTATTGATAGCAAAACGATATGTCTGATCATGGTCACTCAATAAAACTTTAAAACTTGGTTTAATTATTTTGGTTGAAAGTATGAGATGCAGAACATGAATACGTTTTCATACACAAGGAGGTCACCATTGACTTAACACGGAATTGATACGATGTCAGTGCCTCGAAAGATAACTGAATCAGGACTTTGTTATACTGACTCTGGTCGAGCACACAATTACACGTCTCATAACCAGATGTTTGAACTACCAGTTCACATTGACCGGCCATTGAATACTAGACATATGTGCAATTTTTAAATGAATAGAGGTTTTGGGATTCTGAATAAGAAGCATGTTTTTTAATGCTTACTATACGACACTGGAAGTACCATGACAACAGAAAACCTCGACAATAAAATAACATTTCCATATACTGGCCTAACGCTCGTCTTTGCGTTGTTGTATGATAATTGCCATATACATATAGCATGAGCATATATTGACAGGGCAGTTATTACAGAGTATTCGCATCGTTTCAGCATTAATGTATATCGATTCTACCATTATATGTTACTTTAACAATTTCAAACCAGCCAAACGCCAAACCAATGAGACATAAACTGATATAGATTGTGTTGTTTCGTGCTCTAAGTATTTTAATAGTAAATGTGGTATCGTTAACTGCAATTGTCATCCCGAAAAGCACCAAACCTATGTAAACACACATTTTAACTTTTGTAAATTATACAAACTGTACGTGTATGTACATGTTTTGTCATGCACAAAGCAACTGTTCATGTTGAAAGAACGTAACTAAAGTTTCATGAATTCATAATATATTAAATACACAGATTGTAAGTACATGTAACGTATGTTCAATTATCGTCAGCTCAAAATTAGTGTTAGCTATCTAACACGCACAGTATATTCGTAAAGAAATCATCCGTTACGAATAAAGTGTGCGAATAACGACATGCGCTGGTGATATCAACAATTCATAGTCAAGGTTTCCGAATAAAAACGAACATTTTACGACCAATTAACCATCTATAACCTTTGCAGCAAGTTTCAACAAAACGTATTGATTGGTGCAACTTTTGTTGTAGAGTTCTGAAAAAAAGTTTTATTATTTTTTGCAAAAGCATTTTGTAATAAATTTCAAATAAACGTGTATGGTAACATTTAAGAACAGAACACGACAGTTTGTAATAGCAGCAAAACAACTTTTAGTTTTTTTCCGTTGCATTACGATGCATATATTTCCTCTCACGATATTCATTGTTTTCAGTATAAAGTAACTTAAATTCAGCCATAAACTGCTTCAAATAACATTTTGGACCGTAGTGTGTTAAGTAAAACCTATTTCCTTTACGAATTAAGTTGCAGAATATGATCGGTGTCGAACAGAAGTGTAATAAAATTTTCGAAACTTAATAAAAGCAGACGGTTGTTTTACCATTGTAATAGAAAATGTCATTTTCGTTTCCTGTAAATCTCTCTACAGGCAATCTCGAAAATTGTTAGACACATAACCAGCATTACAATTACTTGGTTTGTCAGCTTACAACACTTGTACTGGCATTTCGACAGCGGAGCATATACAGCTAGTATTAACTATATGCTATAAAAGATTTGTTTAAAATGACACAGATTGAACCTGTCACACGTGTTCGATTCACCACAGAGCTATATGACGCTTTGTATGAAAGCTTATTATTAAAATCAACAAAATGTAAACAAGTCTTTGGTGTTCAACGTTAGCTGATAGTTGATTCAAAAGTACATTTAAAAACACAAACAAGAAACCAATATAATAATCCTCCTTAGGACAATATTGTAGGTCGTTAAAAGGTTTAAATCCAATTATGTAAACATACAAATATTCAAGGGGTGTAATGTATTTTTGATCTTATGATAGAATTACCTTCGAACTACTCAACTTTGGTTAATTTCTTTATTGTTAAAAAATTACCAACTTTCGACCTTACGAACTTATGCATCCCAAAACATCACTGGTTAGCCTAGTTCAGAGACACACTGTGATTTTAGAGTTTACGCCAGTGCACGCAATTTTTTTTCAGAAGTTCCAAAACATATGAATAGACTTTATCCTTGAATGCATGCTGTATGAGTTATGATTGTGACAGTAATATGTTTGTGTGAAGAATGCCTACATCATAAAAAATAACTACAAATAAGAAGCCAAACCGATTTATTTTTTAATATTGTCTCATATTTGTTCAAAAATAATCAAACATGGCATTATAAATTTAGAGCTTTATGCTCAAGAGTCACATTATATTTAACATCTTCACTTGTGACATCGATTATGGTTAATTTACAAAGTTAACTTAAGTTCTCAAGAAAAGTCAGCTTCCTGCTCGCCTGTTACATAGACTCATCGCTGCACAGCTATGTATATTCTATAAATATCGTATGCATAAGACAATCCAACCTCGATCTATGGACAACTGACGCACACATTTTATTCTACCGCGAGAAAGTATCCACGATTTATGTAGTTTGTACTCTTATAAACAAGTACTTTCCTCTATACGGATTCCTTGAACATAACGCGGATATAAAAATACATTAACCTAAATTCCAGAATAAGTCCATAAAAAAATTAACAACAGCCTTAATCAAATGCGCTGGGTCATCGCAAATAGAACAGCAATTAAGTAGTATGTGCAGCGATAACATAAAAGGAACATAAACCACTCTTCCTTCGAGCAAGTCGGTACTAAATTCGTCCCTAGTTTCATTAACTGTCAATGTATTGGTCATATGGAGAATGTTGTATTTGGCACTCTAGATGGTCGTAGACGGGTTCGATGTTATATAATTACTGGAGCTCATCTCTTTTATTTCTTTCGGAATAATATTAACGTCAATAGCCTTTTCCAGAACCATTCATCGTAAACATTCTTCCATATGTTTAGATAAAACGTGTTAAACGTGTTATATTATTTTCTAGCTGATAGTTTGGTCGGTTGTTCAGACTTTGGGTAAATATAATCTCAATTTGGCCATCACTTATGCATGTAGGCGTAATTTTCAATGGTATTGTATACAATAATAACAAATTCCACATAACTCTAGACATCTATTATCGTTTTGTCTGTCTATATCTAAAACATATGACCAAGACATTTCAAAATATGTCCAGAAGAAAGCAACAGGCTTCCTTTAACACTGTATAATGCGATTATTTTCCATTCCAGTGCGGATATCAGACTAGAAGAGAAACGAGAAACATTGGTAGTTGTTCAACATGATGGCTCAATCCAGTGGCTTCCACAAGCAATTTACAAAAGTTCTTGTTCAGTTAATATTCAATATTTTCCATTTGATACACAGACTTGTAAAATGAAATTCGGTTCATGGACGTATGATGGTAGCAAGATAAATCTGGATTTACTTTATCAGAGTATAGAAGGGTTTGATTTATCTGAATACATAAAAAACAATGAATGGATGATTGTATCAACAAACGCTAGAAGAAATGTTCTCCGGTATGCCTGCTGCCCCGGAGAACCGTTTATAGATGTCACATTTGAGATAATTATTCGACGACAACCAGCATTTTACAACTACATTCTCATATTGCCTTGTATATTGTTATCCTCACTGACACTAGTGTTATTCTGGCTTCCACCCGAATCACCAGCTAAAATGCAACTAGGTAAGTTATTGTGTAATTCAGTTGTCATTACAATTTGTTGATTTGCAAAATTGTCGTATCCTGCTGAAATCATGCATAATGAAAAATGTGGGTATTACCTGATGAAGAATTTATTTTATAATTTAGAATAATGATATACGAGTATATTGTTAGAATTACTTGTCAATGACATTTGTTGTTTTAGAAAAGCCTTATGTAAGAAGTGCTATTTTCAATTACCAACAGGTATAGACATTACACTATCAAGACATGCATAATTGATTAAACTCTACATCAGTGTTCGATTGTCGAATATGAACTAAATTATGACATTGTTCTTGGTCTCTGGGCTATATCACGTAGATAATGTGTCTAAATTACATCGATGTTCTCTATGTATGTACCGATGCGTGTAAGAATACTGAGTTAAGCACACTACGTTTTTACGGTTACGTATTCAAATAAGGCGAGGTTGAAACCTCCATAAGGTCAGAAGCTTGACATTGCATTCTAGAAATACGTGTAATGTCATATGTGGCAACCGTCTACGACAAAATAGAAAAAACACAAAATAGATACGTTTTAACATGTCATCGTAAACAGAAGAGTGGTCGAGGGCAACTTGCACTCTAATGCTCATGGTCATTTCCTTTCGAGGACAAGTGTATAAATGATGCATATGTCAACTTAATCAGCTCTATTATACTTATATTTCAGGTATGAACATATTTGTTGCATTTTTCGTGTTGTTGTTATTACTTGCTGAGTCAACCCCTCCATCAGCATCGTCTATACCTCTCATAGGTAAGTCATGGTGTTCTTAGTGTATGTTTGTACATTACATTTGTATATTAAAGTAATACAAACTATATTTAAACATCATAACCTGTTATTCTTGGCACTTCATTTATTCGTGACCGACTCAACTACGATTATGATATACAAAGTTGTATATAATAATAATGATGCTTTGATGTGGGCGTAAAGATGTTAAAATTGATGTCCCACGTACGGATGTTGAGATGACCGTACTCGAAGTCATGGAGTGTCTATAGTTTGGTCATTTTGTCTGTATTGTCCTTATGTTAATGTTTTTACAATAGAACAAGAACTGGACAGGGAAATGCAGCACTGAGAACGAAACGTTATATTATGAAAGTACAAAACGAACATTATGTATACAATATATAGTATATTGTTAGTGAAGGGGATTTTATCCTGGACGAGAAGCTCCATGACAAGAAGGATATCATCAAGATAGTTGCTTCTTTTATCGCTATGACTGGAGTGGAAGTGTAGCCATAACACTTAAAGAGTAGCCATAACACTTAAAGAGTAAGCCATATGGATACGAACAGACAGAAATTGATACATTAATTCAAACAAAGTGATAAGCTCTTAGTATTTCAGCATTAAATGTTGTTGTTTGTATATTTTCAGGTGCTTATTACTGTTTAAACATGGTACTGATCACACTATCCGCCTTCCTCTCTGTTATTGTTGTCAACTTATATTTCCATGGAGCAAAGAGAGAAGTTCCTTTTCTTGTTAAAAAGGTGAGTATCCGTAATGAATGAAAGCGTCATTGCTGGTCACAAACGACTTTCCTAAAATAAACGGATGATAAATTACCTTACTTCCATGAGTATATAATTACGCCGCAGAAATGTCTAAACTACCTAATGTTATTACATAAAGTCATATTCCCGTTTTGCAACACACATAGTTGATTTATATCACAGCAGACAGTAACTAGGCGATAAATCGACGGCTACATTACATAATCGCAATATATTCGTACTTAAGTGATTACATGTATATAGAGGAAACATTAATTTCTTGTGAATGCGTACTAAAATATACATTGTAAATGATTTCAGTAATGAGTGTATTGTGTCCGAAATCAACACGCGCATCAAATCAACCGATCGATGAAGGGAATTCTTTTTTGAATTGCTCGTATATGATAATACTTTCGTTTTAAGTGTACATTTAAAACTCATATCATGATTTCGACAGAAGAGTCCAGTGGTTTACTTAAATGATACATGTAGCTATGAGCCAACGGTTTGGCTAATATTCTTTCCTTGCTAGATAGCAAAGGTTCGGTCAATATACTTTCCTCGCTAGATGTTAACGGTTCGGCCAATATGCTTTCTTATCTAGATTTAAACAGCTTTTTCAATATTCTTTCATTAGGCCTATTATACGATAACGGCTGAGTCAATATGTTTTCCAATATGGCAACTAGCGGCACGTCAAATATAGGATATTGTCCAAATGTATCTCCGTATGGTACTTGTTTAGCACCATGATATATAACTTGATATGATTGTTCCTTTCATTTACAGGTTGTGATTGACTGTTTAGCTCGAGTGTTTTGTATGAGGGAGCAATTTGAAAAATTAGAAGTAAACAGTCGGGAATTGGGCAGCAAACGTTACAATGGTTTGTCCTCGAAATGTAACAATGACTTGTCATTGAACGACAACCATGTACCATACACCGATATTGCTGATGAAGAAATCGTGATAAAAACTTTAACAGACGGACAGACAAACAAACCTGAGAGCGTCTGGTTACGTAGTCTTGCCTTCGATATCCGAGATATTCGTACACAGTGTGACTATCTCGTCGATAAGCAGACTAAGCTGGAGAAACTTGAGAAAACAATAAAAGAATGGCGACTTGTTGCGGTCGTTCTAGATAGACTATTCTTCATCATCTATCTTCTCATCATGGTTGTATCAGTGTCCACTGTGTTTGACTTTGTACTGTTTGGTAAGGATGGAAATAGTAGTTCATAATAAACATTAAAACATTCTGTAAGTACTGCCTTAATATGCAATGTTGCAAACATATAGCCGCAATAATTTCGCGACTCCATTAAACAAGTTTCGTTTGATTTTTAATTGTTTATAAGTATATTAAAATAGTGCAAATACGATGTTGAAGGAAATATACCATTGAAATATTAAGTTCGAATATAATAATATATCCTGGTATACCACGTGTTATGTGACGTCATATTTGGAAGCAAACATCAATTACGTGTAGATGTCCCATATAAATTGTTACAACAGATGTTTTGGTTCGAATCAATGAATTTGTGCGGTTTATGTAAGTATAGATGTGTACTGTTTATAGTTTATATACGAATATTGTCTACTAGATATTTATAACTATGAATAGACATACTCCGGACTAATCTGTAGGTACAAATTAATGTTATAATCATTGAGTTACTTGAATATTCATATATGGACAATATAGTTGGGGTCAGTTGTGTTTGCACATGAATAGACCAGCTGTGTTTATACCTACATGCAAATTAACGGAAAACCACATTGCACAATGTTCCGGATATCAACTATTACGAACCGTGTGGTATACATCTTACGTCATTGCTCGGTTTAGGTTGAATATTCGTCGGTTTTATATTTTGTAATGAAACATTTTATATGGAATGCGCCATATAATGCATGTTTTTAATATGATTGATTGTCGTAAACCAGTATTGTTACACATACTATTATAGCTTTAGTATGTACACTCTAATTTAGTGACATATTCGGCAATGTTAGGACTTCCTAAATTTGAACAAATTGTGAATCATTCAGATTAACAATGGCATATGATATTATTAACATATGTTGAACTTTAACCATATTTGACCGTTGAAATAGATACTTTTAAATTATTAGAATATTTCAGATTGGAGATCCTTTGAAACACTCAGACAGTAGAAACCATAATACTTGATGACAATTTCAGTATTAAGAAAGTTTGGGATAGCAATTTGTTCTTTTTCTGGTTATGTTAAATAAACCAAGACATTAAGACCCATTCAATAAAACTACTAGTACTGGTTTGTTCCACTGAATTATGTATTAATGAGACAAAGATCCATTAATTAAGACCTTGACAAACTTTTCATATGTGGATCTGGAAAGGGCTTTATTGCCAATATTTATACAAGAATCGTTTATTTTTTCATCGTAACTTATATTAAATGAATTAAATATATGAGTAAGACACACTGTTGTTTATAGCATACTGATGTTTTGATAGACTTTCTTTTTATTCATATAACACATTGTTATGTTGTTTTGTGCATAATTTTCTTTAGACTTACAATCCTATGATTGGTTTCTAAATCTCAAATCCGCGGTCTTTCATGTACATTCACTTTTATTCTGAATCAATGTACGTTTCTTTGATAACATCTACAGTTTCTTGTTATTTTATCATAGAACACCACTGTCAATTCTCCGAGCCGCTAAACTTAAGTACTGTTCACACAATTTAGAATCCAATTTAAGAAAGTTTCAATTTCAATCAGTGGTATATGGTACGAATATGTCTAATTGGTTTGAATCAGTTTAGTAAATAATGTATTTATATGCGTGCAAGTTAGTTTTGCATATGTCAGAGGGATGTTTTGTCAACTTTAAATGTAAGCAATGCAGTTAATTGATTAACCAGTGTACATGTATATAATCAGACCGCGAAAAACAACAAAACAATATACAAAAAGCTTTGAGTATTGTTATAACTAACTATATCATAGTTATTACAATAGTCGACAAAACGTATTACACAACTAAATCATTAAAGTATAACGAAACAATCACATAGTAATATATACCATTAACTTGCAAAATTAATAATTATGTGATATATTTGATGAAACCCAAATTGTAAATGAAACATGACTGTTGTTATGGGCTTTTGCATATTTAAGATTATTGTTGCATCGATTCACATGACTGGTGCATATATGTATGAGCTGTTTTCCAGGAAAATCGGGCTTATTGACAATATTACGACCATCGTTAGAAAGACGAGACTCTTATGAACATTTTCTGAAAATTTGAACGAATTATTATATAAATTTACGAAGTAATAGACTTTTGAAGCTAACTACTCCCGCCAAGTTTTTGAGTGACGTCGCAAACGTCTTTCGAGCGTTATTTGACGTTAACGTTTACCATCATTGCATTAACCCAGTATTTGATGAATTATTGACGTAAACTTTTCATTTTTTGTCACATTTTACAATACTATTTTGATTTTAATAAAACGCGACAAAAGTGTGAGTGTTTGCCTAAAGGGAAAAGTAGCTGCTATGTTAGCCACTTACACCTTGTTTTTCTCAATTGGCATAGTTTTCGGAAATTGGTCTCCATAGCAACGAAGGAAGTATTTCTATCATATTTTACCAGAAAATTGAAATCTTTTAGATAGAACTATGTTATCCAACTACTTACGATTAAATCGTTGAACATGACTTTTTTCTTATTTTAGACCTATTTCTAAACATTATAAAATATTTACTATTGTTATGTCAGTAAGCCCGGTTTTCCTGGAGAACGGCTCATATATGTTATACATTCATAATAAAAATTAAATATATTATATATGTGCGGTGACGGAATTGACGATACTGTATGAATGGATGAATAACTTGTTTTGATATAGTTCCTTCATGTATGATATTATTGTAACTACAAGCTACCATTGTGATCACCATCACTATCAGCCGAACACTTTCACATCCGTCCATTATATCTTCATAAACACACGTTTCTCATCCTATGTAACTACGACATGATAGACCGTTCAATTTTTCCAAACAACCTTAGCATATAACACCATGTCACACAGTTATTTACCATAACAAAACAATACACATTTCGTGTCATGATTAGCAGTAAATTATCCATACACTCGAAACTACGCTGAGACATTGTGTATGACCAAAATTCATACAAAACAAACATATCATTAATATTATACAAATTTTAGAATCTGAAATTCAAATCTTTTTAGGTGACTTTTAATATTGTTTTATCGTGCACAGTACTTTCCTGACAGGCAGTTTGACAATTGTACATAGCACGTCATATATTTCTCGGAATTCACCCACAGTGTTATTTATGTACATATTTAAATCACACGCATCTTACATTGCTTAGTCAGACCTATCATGATAAGCCAATATCTGGTTATTCAAAATATGGTCTTCTTAACCGGTTAATTAAAGGGACATCGTACACCAAAAATGCGTTTGCCACGACCATTTAAAGCGCACGGTGGTATTTTTAAGTCAGCTTGAATAAAAGGCTGTCAGTCTTTTATTGACGACAACGATATTTCCGATACGTCTGAGAGTTTAACTGAACATGTACGCTGCCTTTCAAGTGAACATAAGTGAGCAATACTTACCATTTCAGTTTTTTCCGCAATGTTTTCGGTTTTGATAGGTACCGAAAGGGTCGAGTTGTGAAAGCCTTGAAATCTGAGGCTGAAATCGGCAGGTTTAGTAAATCTTGAAATGTGTATTCTGAGTAAACTAGTGGGATATTTGTATATATTTTACTGGGCCTTCATTTAGGCATTAAAATAATTCCAATTTGATTGCTATTTTAGACGCTTCAGTTCCAGGGCATGCCTCTTTAACTATTCATAGCATTGATATTGTTTAAATCAGATGACTGGTTTCTTTAAGTGAACCCTGCACAGCTTTAACTTCGACTACCTTTAATGATCAAATAATCTATACAGTTGTAATCTCTCATAACAATGTCAATTTTATGTCATTAAGACATTTTAAATCGGTTAGGTATAACATAAATTGTTGTCTATTCTTATGCCATTACCTGCTCGCAAAAGAGTACCCGATTTGTTTCAAAACGCAGAATAATGCGATGTTTTAGAAATGTATGGCGATATCACTTGCATGATTAAAACAATATACACGTATCTTTACCCCTCTAGAGCTATCCAAACCTTAATGAAATGGAAAACGGTATTGGAATTAAACAATATTATATTCTAAGCCTTTTTATAAAAAAAACTGTGTTATTTCAAACTGTGTTATGTAATAATGTTGTATATATGAAAATGAGTATCCGAGAGGTCATTATTCTTGTAACTAGACTGTGTCAATTGTCTCGTAATAATTTAAACATTAGGTTTGGTGATTATATATATTTCTATGTCGTTGTAAGAAAACGTGTTGTATCAACGCAATTGATATGATGTAAACATAATTTGTATGATAAAACAAAGAGAAATAAAGTAATTTATTCAAAGGCACTGCTTGTCTTGTTTTTCTTGTTTTTATAATTGTATATCAACTGCATGTCAAGACGACAATGCGATTCCCTCCTAATGAAGAATCAAAATCGTCAGGTATGAGGTGTGGAAAACAAAACTGTAAGTTCATGCATCAAAATATCGATATTTACGTCCGACCAGGGGGACAACAAAACAGATACAACGTTTGAGTCCACGGAGATATCCAGGTTGTTTCACCAACATGAATGAGCTATTTATTATTTTTAAAAATAAGATCAGAATCAAATGCAACACATGAAAATGGCAGAATGACATGTATAAAACATAAATCAACATTCTATGTACATTACTGTGGATATTTATTATAACACATTTTATAATTTCAGAAAGATTTATTCACATAAACATCTTTTCCAAGACCGAATATCGCTTTTAAGAACACTTATAGTATGCCTATCACAAAGTTATAAAACATGTAGCAGGATCATGCAACTATTTATTTTTTGGAAGAGCTGTAATGAACCGAATAAAATAGCAAAGATAGTAGCGAGAGCTGGAGAAAAGTAACCTAAGTTTAAATTCTGCTTTCATCATTTTTGCCACCCATTCACAATTTTACTGAACAGTGCCCAATGCGGAAAACAGTGTTGTTGTGCTAACGGTATTTCGACAGTTCTTATTTGAAACAGAGAAGGGTGTCCCGCACTCAAACACGAGAGAAACATTATATAGAACATTCAAGTTACTTCTGGTAAATGAGGGCCACGCTGGTGTGGTGTATAGAATAGCAAAGTTCATATCAATTGTGCCATAATGAAAATATAGATTCAGTAAATAAAGAAAAACGACGACAACCCTTACCTCTCATTCTGGTGCTTATTATGCTGATCGTAGTCAGGGCATAGTACTTTTGTTTCTCGTTAGCCGAAATACAGCGTGGAATTTAAGTGTTGTGTTTCAGATACCATACTTAGTGCTAATGTGTGTATAGAGCCGATACCCATTCTTGAAATTTGACCATATGATCGAAGAAAGATTATATCAACTATGTATGTCCAAATGTGTTTTAGGCACAAGAATAACAAGCTTTGGATACAAATGAAAACACTATACAATATGAATATGACATAAACTGCTAAAATATAATATTTAAATAGATTTCGAGCAAAGTAATTCGTTTTCATTTTAAACATATTAGTCGTCTCATTCAATGAAGGGTGTCTACAGTATTAATTTACCTTCGTAAATATGCATTGTATACAATCAAAATTGGGTAGGCATAAACTACATACCAGAACGTTCGACTTAGTAATGTGTGATGTCGATTTCTTGACCGTTGTTTCTTTGCAGATTTTGAGTAGTAGCACCCGAGGCCTGTTAAAATTATGTTATGAATCCCTAGAGGAATCTAACGATTTGAAAATAACGTAATAATGCAACGTGTATATCTAGAAAATTGCCTTATTCTCATCTCTGTTGTGTAAAGATTTTACATATTCTAAACAACCTGTTTTGTCTGGTACTTTGTTGCCTAAAGCGATATTGTAACATTTATTAGATTATAATATTGTCGCAACCATTCAGGTATAATGCTCGTTAAGAACAAATTATGTCTTCGCATAACATTATAACAACATTGCAGGAAATGCTGTAGCTGTAGTCCTTAATGCAATTTTAGTCGTGTATGGTAGTATATAAGATTGGTATGGCATGATTTATATTGTTATTATTTATGTATTGTTCTTTTTAGACCTAGGCATTTTCTGATAATTGAATAAATACTACTTCTTCGTTCAAAATTTTTGGGACAATACGAAAGCCGGCTAGAAATTAAATTTCTAAGTATTCAACTTTATTATCTAACTCGATAAATCACTTGCATATGTGTCTATGTTATAATTTGGTGGAGCCAAAGCAAAATGGTCTAGTAACAATTATGTTAGAGCAAATAACACAATAATGATTATGTATATTTTGGCACAGTCAAGAGTACCTTTATAGACGAGGATTCCGTACGTGAATTCATGTAATTGAGCAGTTTGTTGTTTGACCTGTACTTCACTCTAAAATTTAGGAACATTCCTGATGCCATTAATTGGCTAAACTAATTATTATCACCCAGGTTAACAAACATTTCGTTTACAGTACGGTCAGAAAAGAGTACATACTATGTTTTTGAACACATGCAATTACATTGGTCTCACAACCGAACCAAGGCTTTGAGAACACCACATATTGTGTTACGAATTACGTGATATTTTTATGTACATGCATGCTGAACTTTCTGTTAGAGATATATAGAAAGGAGAACAGTTGCCACTATCGTCCAATACTGTCCCGAGTGTTACACATGTACCATGGCCGCAATATCGATGCGACAAGTGACTGTTAATTTAATGATGTTTGAAAAATAATGGGTGTTTATATGCAGCTACATTACATGGTATTCGTCCTCATGGGTGTCAAATCTATCAATGTTGCTGCATTCTGATCGCCCCCTAAGTTTTATATTTCCTTCATCGATCGTTTTAAAAATGTTTGGTGTGGAAAGAACCAGACTTAACAGTCATTTTATGTGCATAGTAATTTCCTAAACAAGAACATACATTGCTGCATCAGACAAAGTCAGTACGCCCGACGTATTTATTACGTTTTGATATTGCCCTCGGTATAATAAACTATACCTTCAGTGAACAGTCGTGCTGCCAAACGTCGCTGAGGTGCTCATTAAAGAGTCTAGCGTCTGCCGGTGAACAGTACACATGTCGTCTAGAATGAAGTTGTGTAATATGCGATAATTGTTGTACTTCTTGAATCTGTTACAAACAAGCTGAAAGTGTAATACATTGTGTTATAATATGACATTACTGGAACCAACACTCCTCACTCCCTTTTGTACAAGCACAAACATGCAGTAAGTCAATACTCGTACAAATATAGTAACAAAACATCGACTAGTATTTCTGTGTGGTAGTATGCTATAACTGAAGTACTTTTGTAGTCTGTTGTGAACTAGGCTTATATGAACTTTACTGATGATATAACACATTGTGTGTTTAATATATGAGCACATATCGATGGCTTAGTATTAGAAGGTTGTAACTACTAAATTGATATTTTGAGAAAACACGATAAAACTGTCTGACATTTACTCTTAAAATATGGTAAAACAAACTTTTACAACTTTATTTTGGTCAACATGACAAGTTCAGATTTTTATGATTGGGCTCATAATTAGCGCCTTGTAATGCTTATTTTAAAAATGTATGAATCATAAAAGGTCGTAAATGGAACTTACGACCTTCTAATTCTAAGCTATCGATATATTACTTTTTTTTAAAAATTCGATATGGCCTAACCACCTTACTACTTTGTCATAAACCACGTGTATTTCATAAAGGTTGTACCAGATTTCGTTGATATAAAATCCGAAACTCTTTGATGATCAGATTGAATAGGGGTTAACCCCATTACTACATATATTTGTGTGGGTACTTCAAGAGTTCTATTAATGATCAGAGTGGATCAAAAGGGCCGTCATTCCTCCTTAGGAAGCCCGTAACTCACTAAATAAACATTAAACATATATAATCTAAGTCATTGTCTCACCAATTCTTCATTACAGGATCTTAATTATGTGTAACTCTCCTGTATATTATTCATTTTTCGTATTTACGAACACAGTATTCACGCCGAATGATCATTGAGTAGTTAGAAGACATTTTAATTGAATCAGATCCATGTGTTCATTTTGCCGAGAATTGGATTTGTTCAGAAACCATAATTTTCGATACCTCATGCTAATTACCAAAAATCTGGAGGTATTTTCAATCATATTTGCAGTAAATATATAAACGGATGTACCCACACATCATCAACGTAGCCCTTCAAACAAACAATTCAAAGGCTTAACCCCGCCCTGTACCAGTGTCCTGTTCTGTACCATTCAGCACGCATTTAATCCTGTACAATATAACATCAAACACGAGTCGTAGGTGATTGACTGTGCGACAAATTGATGTGTCAATCAGTCAATTAACGATGCTTAAATTAACTGGTATATCATGTTAATAACGTTAAAAGTCAACCAAAATATATTAATATATGTAACCCAAGTGACGATAATGTGCTACTGTGCTATCAGCATATGCATTTGTTCCCTAACATAACCACAATTCGTTGAACCTTGGTGTAGTACGTCTGCCAATGTATACTCATCCATTTTTATGTTGTCATAATGTCTGCGAATATCTGAATGCAGCAAGGGATGCGTTTATGTTTTTATATAATATTAATATGTGGTAAATACGAGCGTCGGCTGTTATGTTAATTATCATGTTCAGGAATTCCCAGGAGGTTCGTTTCTTGTTGCGTTAGTCATTTTCTAAGTTTTTTTCACTTTCGATAACTACAACTCATTATGCTATGTTATAATTTTTACTGGAGAGTGTCGGTTGTGTTTAACAATGTTAATCATAGGTATTAAATTTATCTTAATACTTTAACTATGCGGGTATATTATGCAACTCTCTGCATCATGGCTTAATCGGTTGACTTCCTTAGATACTCCTCTTTCATTTCAACTGACCTGTTGAAATATTTATAGTGAGTGATTTCAAATGAACCCATTAAAAACGCTAGACAGCCAGCATTTCACTTTTTATTATAAAGCAGTTCCGTACTTATATCGACACCGTCTTTCCAACTAATTGATAAACAAGATTATTCATTTGTGGCTACTATTAAACTGCATTTTATGATTCAAAGCATCGCCCATTTCGATAAGAAACTTTTGAATTAATAGTTCTACGCTGTATGAATATATTTACTGCAATAGACACTTATACTTATGCAATCGGTACGTTCCTCAAATACAGGAGTAATAACTAGTAAGTGAAATTAAGCTCAGAAGTTGTTCTAGTCTTTATGGATGCGCGATCACAATTAAAGAAGCGTGTGAAATTTATTAGCAAATGGTGCTGTAAGGGTACTGAAAAAAGTTTTTTGCTTTCCTAATTATAACATGTTATTTCATTTGTAAGAACTCTCGTACAGTTTTGTGGGTTTTTTGCCTACATTGAGGCAAATAGTTTGGGTAAGTTGATTCTGCAAGAACGTTAAGCATTGTAATTGAGACAGCTTCTCCTATTTATAAACAACCTTTATGTGATTCCCGTTTTGTTTGGCATGGGAATCAAGACAAAATGCATATACTGTTCTATATAGAACCACCATAGAGTAGTAAATGATCAACAAGGGATACTGCAAATAAAGGATACAATGTATATTGGCACGCATATAAGTGAACGAGCAAGTTTACTCTTAGGTGTTATAATAACACAACCATGGCTGAACATTCTTCAATACTGATTTAACTCTGATAGCATTTGTACAAACGGTTTATAGTATGGGACAAGTTGTTACATTTGATTAATAATTAGCCAATATTCATTACAATATAAAAATAAAGTACTAGTATATAAATTATAATATCACATGTAATACTACTGCATAACAAAAACAGATATAGAGTATATGATGTATCGTGATCCTAAACCAAGGGGAATAACTCCAATAGCCTACATATGTTAGTTCAATTTGATTATTACCTAAGTTGAAAGCGTACACTCTTTGACAGTGAGGTTAATTACGTATCAATGCATCCCACGTGTTCCACTGTATCATTTTATAAAATGTAAAGAGACTCTCGTTTTTGCCTCTAAAGTTCCATTCCGGATACGAGTCAAACATTATTTCCACCAAATACGATATCATTTATCAGGCTTAGAACAACATTTTAAGACTCATAAATGTTTGAAATATGCATTATAAGACACTTCTTGTGAGCCTATTTTCATGAACATCGCAACTTGTCATGTTCACCAAATGTCTTTTGTTAGTAACATTGTCAGCCGGTTCATCAGTGTCCTTGGTTGTCTGAACTTGTTCTTCAATATATACGTTTTTATTACGTCAGAAAGGGTTAGACACACACGGTTCTTAAATTAATTAACAGCATATTAAGTTTAATGTATTACTAAACTAATCAAATACACCAGCGCTTTAGGTTACGTCAACCTTGATTTCGAAGGGTCGAAATTCTTCTGCCATGAAATCTAATTATATGACCTGATCCACTGGGTATTCCAATTACTGCCAAAGGCGTTTTCTACAATGACTCTCAATACTATTTTCTTGACAAGAAGTTACGTGGTTATTCAATTACGGACGTGTGTTTACCACTAATCAGCAAAAAGTAAATCTGAAAAGATTCTTCTTAAATTAAACGGATTTATTTTTCAATCACAGCGGAACTTAGGCTATCGTAATATGAGGATCGTAGATGTCTTATTGTCTTCTATTCTGGATTAAAACCCCGAATGTATTATATTACTGTCCGATTACGTTGGTCGGCTACCAGCTATTAGTGAGGTATTAGTGTTCGAACATTGAAGTAACATACGCATATTGGTGTTAAAAGTTAAAACCATAAAACACTGGTGGAAAAAAAAACAAGTATATTGTGCCAGCATTTTTTAAAATGAAATCAGTCGAAAACCCTGACAAATATCTTTCTCATAAGCACATATTCCTTATTGTCATCTCATCGATATCAAAAACCACTAAAATATGTACAACCTTGGTTTGTCTCTCACAACATATCCCTTGTGCACAGCCTTAAGCTTCCGTTCATATTTTAGCAGTTTTTACAGAATATCAACGATATAAACGCTCTTCAAGTTTGCTTCATAGATGTTCAAAAAACTTGAATGTCTGCTAATACATTAGCAAATAGATATATTGTCATCTTAAGCAGTCTTGCAATCAGAATTTTGTAGAGAACCTTCGAAGTGTTAGTTCTGATGCTTGACGTATGGCAATAGTGTAAGTATATGTTAAACTTGTTGTGAGAAAAAAGATCTATATGATAATGAGTAACGTTATTGTAAAAGCAGAACAAAACTCACAGCAGGGAGTGTGACATAGTGTGTTCAACAACTGTTCCAAAGCCATTGAGTACTTGCTAATTTAAAAACTGTTTACTTTTCAGTAATTTGCCTAAGATAATCCCTTAGGATTCTTGGTGTACGCGTATCAGTTATATGATCTACTTTTGTCATTTTGGGCCAAACGTTCCTGTGTCAAAATGCTTTCAGTTTTTTTATCTGTTTTCTGTCTCCGATACTGAAAATAATACTGTAAAAGCTTCAACGATCCTCTTTGTTCTCTTGATATTTCAAGAATAAAAAATGCAAATCGCTTGAAACAATAACTTTACGTGCAGGAGGTCATTCGAAAAAGTATTTCCATCAATGCTCCGTGGGGAGCGGTGGCCTAGAGGTAGGGGAAGTTGAAATGTCAAAGGGTGCTTGAGCTGAAAAGAGCTCTAGAAAATTGGTAACTTTTTTTAACTTTAAAATGAATACAATGGCAGATATTATAAAGAAACAATACTGAGCGTATGATAATTAGATACATACACATATTGATTCAAATGTAGTCACAATACTGCGTGACTTATATACTATGTATAACAAACATCCTGTCTTGGTTTAATGTTATCTTTATTTCATTTCTATGGTCGATTACCTTAAATTAAGGGAAATAATTCAGAAATCAATGCAAAATAAAAGGTTGATCGATTGTATCATTTATATATAATTTCATTATTGTGATGCATGTTAGATAAATGAGTTCTTCCAGACATAAGAAGACTTAAGAATGATTTATTCCAAATGCTTTTGCACAAAATATTGGCATGCATAGTAGGGTTAGTGTAACACAGGCTGCATCTATCTTATTTACGTATTAAATGTTTTGATACTCACAATGGTTAAAAACGCATGTTCAAGTGTGTCGAAATAAATACACCTATCTAATGTGTAATCTAATGGTTTAACCATCCTACACGAGTATGTTTATTATCCTTAATAGCTATCATACTTCCGGGTTACAAATTAGTTTACATTATGCACGTGTAAATTAACTTGAATTGGCATCACACTATTTGGCAAATATCCAAAACGCATCTCAATTTTGTAGTCAAGACAGTACGAAGGCTTGTTGGGGTTACTCCATAAATAATACACCAACTGCAATTTCAAGGTAATTATTGGTGTTCTAGAATAACATTCAATTTAAACTCATGTCATTACATGTATGTATAAGAGAGGAATATAGGAGCAATAGCTACTCAATATATGTGCTGTTTTGTTTTAACCTTTCCCTACTTAACTTTGAAGAATGTATAATGAGAATATAGCCCAAACTGTTAGTGCCCTTAATGTCACTCACCTCGTAATTCCTGCGTATCCGTTCATACGTACTTGGAGTCGGTTCCATAATTATTGGATCATGATTATGTAACTCTATCACAGAGAATAAATTTATAATCTATATATATATATTATATTAAAATAAATATCAATTTATGTAAGATTATCTTCATCAATGAAACATCAACCAGTGTATTGGTCATATATCTGTACAATGAAGTACTCGAGCATGAAATGGGCCGTACCGTAAATTAAAAACGATTGATTGATTTTGCTTGCATTAGCAGTTTCACTGGATCGAATAACATACATTTTAGAAATTGCTTCCATGAAATACCATTTGTTTTTGCCTATATGAAGTGTAGGGGTGGAAATATAATCCAGTCTATAACACCATAGGCATGCACTAAATTAAATATTGCGATACATTTATTGGTAAAAAAACTTTGCTTCTTTTTGTCAGATCTTCAAAATATAGTATAGTATAGTTTATTCAAGAAATAGGCATACATGCCTGTCATTCTACATATATATACATTACAATTTTACATAAATTACAATGGTTAATGGTGATATGTATTAAAAAGATGCATAGATAAGTTGTTTTCAGTTAGTAATAATACATAAATATAAATTATTTCTAGTATATTGTTCTGACTAACACAAATGTGGAAAAGTAATTGCATTTTAAATATTTCAAAATAATTCTATCAATTATCACATTATTAGAGTCTACTGGACATGAACATATATTGGTATTAATAGTGCATTTTTAATACATATACTCATATTACAATTATACAATCAACAAAATATACATATTTACAAAGTGGGAGAGAGTACGTAGTTGGAATATACAACAGTACTAATTAAAAACATACATGATTGTCATACGTCTTACTTCAAAACTTTTATGCAGAAAGTAGTCTTATAATATATATATATACAAGGAACACTTGAGTAATTACATTTGTATCCAGCTCAGACAGTTTTATAGTTATCGCTAAGAAATATCCTATGAAATAACCCTTGGGGGAAGTTAAAATCACAATAATATGGACTTCACATATAATGAATGATTTGCCGCTAATAGGAGGACAATCAATATAGAACTATACGCCGACAATCTCAGATGCATACCAGGCTTTGTACATACTAATGCAGATTTCTTATCTCGGCCAACCAAATCATGATAATATGATATTATGATAGAGCGTTGTATTAGATTGTTAGAATGTGACACATCCTTCATCATTTCCTTAATTGCTTCCATAACAACTTTTTAGTGTGGCAATAATGGTATTTAGAGTAGTAACCCACTGACTTATTTTAATGAAACAAGAGATACACAATAACACATATAATACAATTAATAAGATCATGAAATTTTATAATAAACATAGATATTGCTACATTTGTAACATTGTGTGAAATATCGACAAAATACCTATTTTATCACCTGTATAATAACACTTTGTACTTAACAATTAGTAAAGAAATTAGTAAAGCATATACTATGTACATGTAATTGATTTGGAACCATTCAATTTTACTGTTATAGATTATATGGTCTTCTTTTGATGTCAGAAAAAACAAAATGTACAGCTTAGAAATATCATATTCAAATTATATTCAAAGTTTGAATGAGCGCCACCATAAGACGTTCTATATGTGAACAGTAAATCTCGAAACAGTAAATACATAAGTGGGGTTTCATCCATACAACGCCAAATTGTCCAAGGACTAGTATAAGTCCTTCATAGATGGACAATATTATTTTCGTACTTGCTGCATGGTAAATACATCATCTTGGTATATAAAGAATATTTCTTGCAAGCAGTCTAGACCTGCAGATAAAGGTCCCAGAGCAATAAAACATAAATATCAATTAATGGTGTGAACTCCAATATACGAAAGGTGTTCAACTTATTTATGAACAAAACATGAACACCGATTGTGCATTATTGAATAAAAACAATTGAAATGTCTTTTTTTAACCATGCGAGAAAATGTTTTAAGTTAAACATATGATCATCATACATTGTATATTTCATTTAGTTAAAGCTTAAAACAACAATTTAGTAGACGATGTTGTTTTTCCTGTTTTTAAGGCAAAATGGACCTTTTACAAAATGTATAAGTATCAAGAAAGTGTAAGTAAATTTTTATTATGCATTTTTAATGAGAACATCAGTAATATTTGTCGTAAGACGTGTTATTAAAGTTCTGTTTCCAGTAATTGTGAAATGGCACCAAAAATTGAAAATTGCCCAACATTGCCAAAACCTACACTATAAAGTTAAATTGGTTGTATGATATCTATGATGAATCTATTAGCACAACGTGGAATAGTACTACAGATGGGAGTGTCCATAGAAACTATCAGTGACATTATTTCGAAACAGTTTAATGCATAGTTCAGGGAAAATGTGAAGTTTTTACGCTGAAAATCAAGAATAACATACCTCGCATCAAAAAGTCTTGGAATCTAGAAATGCGAAATAAACAACACTATGTGGAAAAATTGTTTCATTATGGCGAAGCAATGCTGAATCTTAAAGAATGTTATGATAGATTATGGTATGCTGTTTTAGAAAGGCTCACAAGGACAGAGTTAAGTTCGTGTTTGTCCAGCTTTATGTGTTCACGGCCGTTTTCATGGAAAGGCATTGGGTTGGTTATTATGGAAATACGCACATCAAAATCAATATCAAATTGGCGAAATTGAAGGCTGTGGTCTATGTACAAACCGTTTCAAATCAGGTTTTCAACAAAAAAGTGGTACGTATCGTTCCTAGTGACTGTTCCAAGAATATAGTGTTTCGACCAGATTCAGCTTCAAGTCACCATATACAACGCCAAATAAAAAAAACATAAGAATATAATTTTGGTATATATTATAACCAAACAGTGTATGTCGAAGTCTTCTCATGCTTTAACAATATAATTTTCTATCAGGTAAATACTAAAACAGCGATTAAAGAAGGAAAATGTAAAGGTAATTATTACGAGTTCCGGACCTTCAAAACGCAAATTACAACACCCTTTATCCTAATGCTGATTTTGATTTAACCGTAACGTATTGGCTATATACAATTATTATATTTACTTCTTGATATTCTTCTTTACACAATATAAAAGTTTTTATTCAATTTCATTGTTACTGTAACAAAATATCGATGTTCATTTTCTGTTCATAAATAAGTTGAACACCTCTCGTATTCCTACCACGGTTATTCTTAATGCCATTAAACTAAAGTTTTGTTACTTGCTAGGGGAATATAAATTATATATATTTTTGTGCTTATACATGCAATGTTAACCACTAAACGATTTAAGACCTGTGCAACAGTAGTTTATCATGGAGGATCCTATTCTGATGGAATATTGTGGGTGTATAATACTGTTTACTGTTGTGCCGCTTATATATTATTATATACACCTAGAAATAAGTTAAGCACACCCCGGAAATTTAAAATTGGTTGTGATTGAAAGCACTGTCATGAAATGACGACTTAATTGAGCTAAAAATAGTAATATGATAAATAGCGATAGCAATTTAGTAATCATAAAACAGTAAATTTATGAGTTTAGTTAATTCTTATCCAAATTATTGAAGCATAAGCAAATGTGTTGTTTTTACCAAAACTGTATGGTGTTGGAGCGTTTGCAAAAGATTTACTGGTGGATATTTTTGGTAAATGTTGACGATTACTTAACCTTAAATGACATTATGTAGCCACATTTTTAATAACGTGTGTAACCGCGACGTGCCCGGATGACAGCCTCAACCCTTCTCCTCATACTACCAGTAAGGCGTCTAATGCGATTTTGAGATAAATTTTGCCATTCTTGGTGCAGAGCTTGTTCCAGTTGTTGCAGGTTGATTATAGGTGGGTTCAAATTCTGTATTTTCCAGCCAAGAATCTTCCACACGTGTTCCAGTGGGTTTAAATCAGGACTCATAGTAGGCCAGGGAATGGTGGTGACGGCATTACGTTGCCAAAACTGTGTTACAGCATGGGCTCGGTGCGGTCTGGCATTATCATCCATGTCAACAGGTCGGGAAGCCAATGGATGATTATCAAAATGGTCCTCGACGACTAGATGTAGGATGGCTCGTACATAAGTATCACCTGTCAGATTTCCTTGGACAGTTACAATGTCCAACTGACAGTCATGGGACAAGCAACCCCATATCATAACTTATCCACCACCAAAGGGAACCGTAGGAAGAATGTTTCTTGTTGTGTAGGCTGTATTTCGTTGCCTCAACACTCGAATGCGCCCGTCTATGACGTGCATAAGGAACCTGCTTTCATCTGACCAATGGATCTTTCTCCATGATCTCAGGTTCCAACCACGCCTTGCCAAGCACTATGTCAGACGGTTCCTGCGATGAACAGGTGTCAACAAGGGACGTTTTATTACCCTTCTCGACTTTAAACCTGCAGATCTGAGCCAATTGCACAGAGTTCGTGACGACAAATGCCTGTGAGGTAACCAGTTTCGCTTTAGATAAGTGCTTGTTGCAAACGGAAAACGTCTAACGAGACGTAAAATATTTCGTTCCTCGCGTGCCGTTGTTACATATGGCCGTCCAGATCTTGGACGGTCCCTTACGTCATGCGTCTGCCGATACTTCTGAGCTAGTCTGCTAATGACAGAGTGATTATAGCCATGCTGACGACCAACAGCACTGTAGGACATGCCAGCGTTAATCATGCCTATTATCTGCCAACTGTCGCCATCCGATAAGCTTCTCCTAACCATTTTGTTGACAAGAGGTCAAAATAATGACAATATGTTAGAACAAAATCAAATTTTGTACATGTTCTTTGTGTTAATTGAAAGTGTAGTTTAACAATTCACGAATATATTGTCGAAATGGCGAAGTTCAAGAGCTTTCCATGCGCGCAACTCTATCGGAGATACACATGATTAGTACGGAAGGTTGTTCTTACCATTGCTCAAATAAAAATAAAAATTTCAGTTGTGGTCATGTCAAATTCGAGGCAAAATGCCGGATGTACTTAACTTATTTCCAGGTGTATATATTATATTGCACGAGGGATATTCTGATAGGGTGTTTAAGATTCGAGTAATAATACACTATTCATCAAATTTATTCAATTCGATACTCTGTTGTAAAATAGGACATATCGCGGTGTTTGAATATAAGAAGCCGGCCACTTGTGACTAAATTGTATAATTTGAAATCTACATCATCAGACTCTTCTTATAAGCCTATTTTCATGAAAATCGGAATTTGTCATGTTGAACAGACTAAAGTTGTAACAGCTTGTTGTACCATAAGTAAAGAGTGATTGTCAGACAGTGTTGTCTTGTTTTCTCAAAATATTGATTATGTAGTTACGACCGTCTCATTCTAAGCCTGCGATGTAGCAACCGTATCTTAGAATCGACATTACTATTCAATCATAATTAATTGAATTAAAGAGTAACATAAGTGAGTAAATTAACGGTATGTAGATAATGAGACAATATACAAATTCTCACCATCATGCCATTCAGCTACTGAATATAACAAATGTGCACCCCACTGATTCTCTTTGTGATGATTTATCTCTAAATTTTCTACAAACAACATAATTATGATACATCTCAGATACACATGGCTCCGCAAGAATCTTATGGTGCTAATTACATTCGGAAGCAGGTGATCCGATAAGTGTTGAGGAAATTTATTATAAGTAAAACAGGTGATGCTTATAACACTGTTTACTTTTGAATTATCAAGTAAACACTATAAAGACGAAATAATGTTTATACAATTAGCTAAAGCAATAAATCTTACGTACGTTCGTTAAACTAATATCTTGTCATAAACGATTCACTTATATCGTAATATTTGCATTAACTGTGTGGTGAAAGCATGGTTGAATCCTTAATGTATATAGTCATTGGCCAAAGAATACGTATACCGGATGCATGTGAGTTTAGTTAGTGATTGTTTTTCTGTGCGCTAAGGTTGATCTTTATACTTCACTAAAGTATGAGATGCCTCGTGTAGTACATCACAATATAATGATTCCGAAAAATGTTCAAATATTGATCTGAGCTGGCAGCCAAAGAAAGTCATATATGATGCTGAACTATATAGTACATTAGAAAACAAATATGATATACCCCTTGGTTCGTATATCATATAGTGTCCTGATACTTGAACAGAGAGTTGCTACACCATACATATACTCGACCATAGCAGTTGCCGTGAAATGCTTGCGTTCGTAGCTTTGTTCATGATTACACTACTGCACATGTTTTGTCATTAGGTGAATGCAAATATTTAGGACGCTGATAAGATTAGTGATATCTCATTGATCAGGGGATTCCCTCTCACACAGACATGCACACAAACACATGCATCGATAGCTTCACAAAGAAAAGATCCGTTTCTTATCACAGGAATGGATTAGTTTGCAAACTATTTAAAACAAATTCCATCACTAGGGCATTCTTTCGGTGTTTTTATAATTGTCATTCTCGTCAGAAAAAAGACATTTGTCATTAGTAAAAACACTACAATTATTTCAATATGAATCAAATAACCGCCTTCAAGACTTAGCATCTTGTGAATGCCAATTTATTCTTCTGTCGGGGTTTTATATCTCACTTTAAAGCATTCACGAGAGAATTTGATTAAAATGTTCCGTCTACAAGTTTCGATTGCACTTTTATTTCTTTGTTAAGTAAATATAGAACAATACTGCTAACAAAACGAAGTGAATAGAATGTCGTGTGAAAAGAATATCAATGTGACACACAACTATTCACATATCAGTTCCACAGAAGTCAAGAAATATCAAATACAATTTTAGTCTATTCTGTCTAACAAGACAGTGGTGACAATGAATGTATTTATGAATTGTCTGAAGACGATTGGGTACCACAGTAAGTATGCTGGTTTGTATGAAATCATAAATGTTACCTTCTCAATTAGATGATACTGATTAGAGGCGTTACGAGCTCACATTGAAGGGAAGAAATGCATAAGGACAAACATTTTGCAGTACAATGTTAATAAAAAAGCATTGGCCTGTTCGATAACTGAGTCTTTGCATTGTAAAACATATGCAGTTTCTTTTCAGCTAGCTAGCATGTACGTACATGGCGTGTTAAATGTATTCATGACGAGAAAATAAACGACACTATCGGCAGAGCTGGCAGTCGCATACAAATTTATTCACTTTCTTTCTAATCCCTTAATGTGACTGATTACAAACTAATGGTCGTGAAATCTCTGCACGCAAACTGCATTATTGAGTAAGTTATCATGCTTGTGTGAGAGGGATTTCCACTTAATTGATGGGACTCGTTAATCTTGTTAGCATCGTAAATATCTAAATTAGCCTAATGACCAAACATCATGGGTAGAACCGTTTTAAAGATCAGAGTACAGAGGAAAGTAAATTTTGACGGTTGCATACGTTTCAGACATGCAATTATACGGTCTAGTGTGAGAGATGTGAAAAATAACGTATGTGCACAAAGCAGCAATTGTGAGTTGAAATATCTGAAAGTTTTTCCTTAATTTATATCGTTATAAGAATATGGACGTATCTTTTGACATGATACTACCAATTTATGTTTCGCATAGATGACTTTTATGTTTTAAGAGGTAGTGATGCGTTGTTTTTATGAACGTAATTAACGTGTGTTGCTTTAGCTAAATTTGAAAACAGAGTTCTGTCTTCATGTTATTTTTGTAATATTTCCAACGGAAGCGGTGTAATATGTAACAGCTGTTGTACTTGGAGAAATCTATCCAAACAATTAGTAGATCACCTGTTTTCACAACCTGGCTGATCATTTGAAGGCACGGGTTATTTCAGGTGTACGAACACATAGGGGTGCGCGGACTAATTCAAACAATATTAATATTAATTAAACATGAAATAATTATTTTGGGTCTTCTGTTTCAACGTAACAACATTGGTTGTTGCTTTACATTATGCGTTCTCTTAGAACTACTGTGTGTAGTACATGTATGTGCTACAGCGTAAAAATATATTTAAGTAAATTAAAGAATAATGTACGGCGATTAATGCGATAGCGATAATTTATGAATTTGTTTCCACTGTTTTCTATGTTTTGGTAAATTGTAATATTATAACTTATAATTATAATGAATCTTCATGAATAAATAAACAATGCATTTTACATAATATGGAGCTATAACGTGTTGTTTAATTTTATACAATCGACTTTGTTCCATTTGCAGAATACTTCTATTTACAGCGGTATGAAGTGCTGGCATAGCGTGTATTACATGCGCTTATCAGCAACATTCAACATTCATGTACTTAAGTTGTATGCCACTACATGTAGCAGGTTAATGTTCCTATTTCAATCAAGTTTCAATTCAAGAAATTATATTATAATAATGACAAAATAACGCAGAAATTTCGGAAGCGTCTTGTCTGTAATAAGAAATTCATTCATTTTTATTCCTAGTTCAATCATTCAAACGTTCAAAGATATTCATCACGTTTTTTGTTTGTATTTGCTTTATTGCATTTTCATTACGACATGAATATTCGTTATGAGGCACATTGAGTAATATCCGAAATTATATTACACAAATTACTTTTCACTATTTCAGTGTATGATACACACTTTGAGTGCATATTTGATAGAAATTATTGAGTAAATTTATAATTAACATATACGTAATCGGTAATGATGAAATATAAATCTTTATTGTTGCTACTAATCGCAAGTAAAACACCAAAGCACTTCATACCGCTGTTAACATGATGTATGGATTTTATGCGTGATAGCGACACCTCTTGTAAATGAAAATAAAGGTCGTGGATTGCATATCGCTGCTTTTCCTGCGTGGTAGTTAATGTGTTTTGCATGTAAGCAGCAATGAATATATTCACATCGAGGGTCCCTCGTTTGTTCACACAGGTGCGTTTTACTAGTAACTGTGTGCCTCCCGTAAGCAATAATTTCAGTTTTACTATTCCAATCTTATGATGCATTAAACGTACTTGCGTAGCCCCGTGCTGAGCCAATCAATCATACATAATGGTTCCTTCATTTATTACATTTTATGTTGTAGGCGCCATAACATTTCCACATTAAGTGTTTTTATTGAACATTACTTTACTGAAAAAGTTTCTAAACGTTAAGATAAGATAAGATAAGATAATCTTTATTTAACGTCGGTAATGTTTAAACATATTAACATAAGCTTGAAGCTTGTATCCGACATAAACATTGACTATCCAATAACATACAAACAAACAATCTATAAAATAAACTAAGATTAAACATATTAATGACAGTATTACATTCAAATATTCATTATAATATAGATAGGTAAAAATATATAAATACTCCAGGAAAGACGTGGGTACAAACTAAAACTAAGACATGTATATTAAAGAATATAACACAAGTTGAGCAGATTAATAGAAACAATGGAAACCAAATCTAGATAAACAGCAAGATTATTGGAACAAAAGTACATAAAAAACAGTCACAAAAATTAAAATTAAAAACTGTATTTATAAAAAAGGTCATGACTAAAATAAATAGCAAAGAAAGACATGTTCAATGGAATAGGCATTAAGTGGTTAAAATAGAAGTACAGAATGGCATACAAAATGGCATACATAATGACATACAGAAATGACATACATAGTTGCAATCATATAATTAAAAAGAATTCAATAAATAATCCATGCAGTTTTATGTATACAGCAACATGATACACGTCACAGACTGTACATGTATATGCAAAGTTAGGCAAATAAACGAACATAAAACGAAAACATAAAACGTATACAACCAGTGTCAATCAAGTGGATGCAATACACCCTAAAAATTAATTAAAAGGGGGAAAAATAAGAAACTGAGAGGAAACGTGAAGCAAAAGCCGACGATTAAGATAGTGCTAAGAAGGCGTATCACCTCATATCAGATATGAAATGAACAGATTGACACTGCTTGTATACGGGTAATATCAACAGTAGGTGAAGCAATAATAAGTACATACGAGCTAGTCAACAGTGTTTTAGCACATGATTATAGCATCACTGTGTTATAAAGTAACATAGATATCTATATATATAAGCATTTAAGCAAATGATGAACTCAAACATAAAGGTGACAACATGACATTTGTAGGTAAAGGGGGGTAACTAGAAACAAAATAGCTAAACGATGTACATATGACAAATACAGCACATAAGCATTTAAGGAAAAACAAAAGCACAACTACACTATGTACACATGGTACAAGCACACTTAGAGCCACTCCAGGTACGGATCAGTCTCCTGAACTCGTTATAATCCGTAGTTACACGTAACTTATTCGGAAGACTGTTCCATACCTGAGTGGCTGCGAAGCGAAAGCTTTTCTTACCATATTTAGTGCTTTTGACTGTTGGCACTTCAAGAGTGTTTGTGTTCCTGAAATTATAGTATTTAGATTTAACATTTAGAAGTTCTTGTATATATATAGGTGAGATGTTATTTAAACCTTTAAAGACTTCAATGGCTATTTGTCGTAGACGACTTATATGTAAAGTTGGCATATTTACTCTATCCAGGAGTGATTCATAGTCAGATTCAAAATCGTTAAATACTAGTTTTAATGCTCTGAATTGTAGTTTTTCAAGTTTGTTGGTGTTTTTCTTACTGCAGAAATGCCAGACTATAGGACAGTAGTTAAAATTAGACCTGACAAAGCATTTGTAGATAAGAAGTTTAGTTTCTTTAGTTAGACATTTACTAAGTCTGTATAGGACATTTAGTTGTCTTGCTGTTGTTACCTAATAAAAAAATTCCATTAGACTATTCACTTTATACCAATGCATGTACTTAAACGTTCAATTAAATATCGTATACTGTACATTGTGATCATCAGTATTTGCAAACATCGTCAGATACCAACAGAGAATATCATTTAATACATTACTAAACATCAGGCTGTATTGGGAAATGATTCATCAATCAATCTTACGACATACCAATCACGCAACATGTAATGTGAGGCAAAATGTTGTAGCATGTTTACCTATACAATTTTATATTTCACGACCGCATTTATAGAACAGCACGAAATTATGTAATGAATTATTTTCTATTACAATGCATTTGATTAGTTTTTAGATTTATTTTATATGATAGGGCTTTTCGAAATAGCATACTTTTGTCGTAAGAACCACAATATAAAAGTCCATTGCTTTGAATTTTTAATAACGGTATTATTTGAAATTGACGATACTAGATCTGATTGTAATAGTTTTATCATCAATAATGGGTCTGCTGCAAAGTCAAATTATGCAGCGTCAGCAACTTCCAAAATAACTTCTGATCTAGCTATTTCAAATGCGCGAAAATGAACTAAATTGTTTGCGGAGATTGATTTACAAGTGGTTATCAATATATTCGAGAACTTTCCTTCTCAATTTTGAAATATTGGAACTACAGTAATGCAAATTACACGCCGATGTAGATTGATCAATTATCTCGCGATTTTTCTAATTTTCTTTATGATAACCCCACTATTTACTTGATGACGTCACTTTTTGTAACCATGGTAAAGGGCGCTCCGTCGAGCATCTCGGGCGTAACGTTATTTCTGAGAAACGACTCGCTACTGAAATTAACGCAAAACTTGTAAATTCCTCGCGATACCTCCAAAATGACTTAACTTAATTGTTCATGGATTCTGTGCGCTCCCAATTAGGCATTTTCATATGATTCCGTTGTTTATGTGATTGTAGAGTCTCTGCCAAACGGATGAGTCAATAAAATAAGGATAAACAACAAAAATAACACCGCGTTAGGGACACTTTCCGTTCAATTCTGCGAAATAAGACGCATAGATCTCAATCAAATGTAACAGGTAAAAACGAAGACTAGTATAGGCTACAGCAAATAACATCTTTGACTCAAAATGAAAAGGGTTATTTCGATATTGCGTCCTTAACCTGTTACATGTAGGTCCTGTTTCAGTCTTAATTGAAATAATCTAATTTTGTAAAGCCAACCGCCCTATTCCGAGTTTTGTTTCAAATAACGCATCGATACTCTTTTTATTGCACCTCACATTCAAGCATCGGCTATTATCTACTTATTTCAGTAGTAAAAGACAACCAGTATCATACATGGAACCGGGTATCAGTTCAGAAAGCAGCTATGTGCTGCTCCGACGGTGACGCTTGGAATGACGTCCAACGTCACGCGCCCCTTGTATGAATCAAATATTTCTATTAGTGCATTCGGTCGGAGACATCTTACTCCGAATGATGTTAAATGGCTTTGTGCCTTGCTGCCAATATGAACTTGCTAGATGAAAAGTCCTCGAATATATTGATCACCCTTCGTACATGTGTTGATCAATTGTATTTTAAATTAGCTTAACATTGATAGAAGCTCAGCATGCTTGGTATCTCATTTTCAGCTACCTGTGAAACTGGGATAAGATCAAACACTATCAGTATCACTTCATTCACCGCTTACTAATTCATCTTATACAATACTAACCACCTGTTGTGTTTGTGGTTATCTAATTCGTTAATTTTTATTTGATTTAAAGCATTTCTTATAATTGAAGGTGTACTAAAGTCAGTGTAGCCACTTTCAAAAACATTAATATATCTTTTCTTGAATACTTTCTACGTCTAAAGAACATTTTGGAGACATTACATGTTTCTACCTCTAGGGTATTTTACGGTATTTAAACAAGTTGTAATTGTAATATTTGCTTTGGTATTTTTCAGTTAGTAAGACATGATTGATCTTACTCTGTTCTACACGTATAACATTTTGTACAAATATATACATGTAACACGATTAGTAGTGCACATTAAGGATATAGGAATATGCAATGATATTAATATCATTTTCATTCCTCAAGTTGACTTCAATGGTTTTATGTGATTCTTGATAATTGGCTATGTACTCATTTCTTTGTCCAGGACACCGGGTGTTCACATATAAACGATATGTATTCTAAGTGGTCAAAAAAATTGCGTTGACCACAGTGCATCATGAATGCCTTCTAAACCTCAAACTGTGCTGCAATCTGTTAAGTAGTGAGCTAACACATGTTTGCAATCATTAATGAACGAGTCATGATTGTATATATCTATTTTGTACTTTTAGTGCTGTCGTTAAAGCCTTACAGAAATTAACTGATATAACTAAACAGTTACACCCATACAGTTATACCCGTACCGATAATACTCCAGACATATATACAAACGGCTCGAGTGTTAGTTGTTCAGTTTCAGCGTCATCGGAAACGACGGTGTTTACTTTTTTAAGTTTGTCTGAGTGTCTGTCTTGTATTTAGGACTTCATTATGCATTACAAGACCATTTATATAATTACTAAAACGCGTTCAATTCAGCAACGAGGACATGGTTATATAATACGTTCTAGCTTTTAAATGGCTTAGTTAACTACAAATGTGAATTGTCTAGTCGTGAGTAAAGGTGGAATAATCGGTATATGTCTACATGATAACTTATCTAAAGTAATTTTTAAAATCAACCTAAATCAATACAACATTAAAATGTTAATGCGGCCATTTCCGTTGTGTCGTGTGATGTCTTTATATAATGCATTTGTAATTATTTAATACTGTATAAAGTCGAATTGGATATAATATTTAATGTAAATTGTTGATTCAGTAATTAGTTTATTGTTGTGAGAAATAAAACCAATTCATCCTTACTAGTGTCGAGTTGTTTAAAAAAAGACCACACTTTAGTAATACAATGTAATACAATGTACATCCTGATATGAACTCAAGACAACATATTGCACCAGCTCTATAAAAAGTGTTAAATTTGTTCAACCCATTAAGTCAATTCTTATTATTACGATTTCGACTTACAACAAACATAGATAATTTATTTATAAAACAAATATATAGAAAGCAACACTCCTTTGAAAAAGCCTAGTACTGAAGGCCAAAAAGAAACACACGAACAGAGACATCACAACCCACATTGACACACCACAATGCCTAACTTAAAACTAACACTTCAGTTACAAATTTACTTGTGGCCAGTAACCTGATCTAAGTAGTAGATTATCCGCTACAGGCAGTGTAGTTACGAAATATGTTATTGCTAAATACATGACATAAAACATACTTTTGATGTTTACATTGAATTACATCCGCATGATTGGTTAATTGCAGTAAACGCTAAGCTGGATAGATTTATTGTATAATAATGATGGAACAAGTTAAAATGCAATTATGATAAACACTTAGAGCGATTTACTAAGCTGTAACATGTTGACGCTTATGTATGTGAGCAGTAGGCACACGTACCAGGGATTACAACTTCACACACGCCGGGTGTTTTTATGCTTATCTACATTTTTGTAACATTAATCCCCTTTCGGATCAAATAAGTATATTTTTGTTGTTATGATTACACGGTGATTTGGAATATTATTAATGATATGATTAGCATTAGCAGTGCCGTACAGTTTGTATTGCAAGTGGATGATATTTCACGTATATTGTGAAAGTTATGTCATTGCATGAGTTTAAAAAACATGTGGCAGTATCATCTTCGGAGATGATGAATAGAGACAGTTGTCAACTAAATTCACGAATTCCATGCAATCCAAATGGTTTGAACGTATAAAACACTTTTTGAAAATTTTAAAGTTACGTAATGCAAAAAGACACATACGTGTCAGATTATGACTCAAATATTCGTAAAATATACCATCACATCGGTAATTATAAGCGCATCGATGGATATGACTATTTTGAATAAACATCGCATTACTGAACAGTCAAGTAAATCGTTTTTAATTTTAGCATTTTTTATTTACAAGTAATTATCCCATTCAATTAGGAGTGTCTGATAGTTTACCATCGTAAATCTACATTATATACATGTACTAAATCTGCTCCGATGGCTTGGTGAACAAATGTATTGAACGAAATAAGTCACCAAGAAGTACAAGTATTGCAGCAGTAGGCGTTCGGTGATCCATTGACATAGGTAGTTCCTGGCTAGACAGATATAATGAATAACGTAACTTTGTAGTCTTCTTATTATGATTTGTAGATGAAAATGGAATGTTAACCAAAATAGTCTATAAATTGATATTGCACGTTGTAGTTGTGTTTCAGTTTACTATCGTTAGCTGAAAAATAAAACAAATAGTTTACCATCTTTTTTTTAATCGGCCATTATCCTTCAACTCAGCAGATATCACTTGGGTTTGAGCGTTTTAATGGCGTCATTGTTGCAAAAATATTTTATGATTATGGTAAAGGACTTGAAATAATCACCAATCAAAATGTAGTTAATGATTAAAAACGTATTTTTGAATTGAACTATGATATACACAATCGATTATGTAAGCATCGAAGTCATGTTTTGAAGCGTTCTTTGATATTTAAGCAAGTGTTTTAGATACAAGTTTGGGGAATGTAGATGTAGCTAGTGATATATTCACTGTTAAAATAAAATAACCTACTATAAAACCTGATGTTTTCGTGAGAAGCTACATATCTTAATCATATATTTTATAAAATCTTATCCAACCAATTGATATTAAACATGCCTGTCAAAGCCATGCACGTGGAACTGCAACAACCTTTTGGACGTTTGGATTTCGGTGGTTTGTCTGTGACTGTCTCTTGTGTGGAGAATTAGGCGATGCCGCCTTTTTGTATGTGCATGCACAGTAATATTTCTCTAAAATGGATGTTTCAGACTGGCCTGAAGTGTTAGATCATGTACACATGTCTCCGGTATAATCCTACCGCAAAACTGTTTTTAAGGATTGAAGTACAAGTAAGGAATTTTTTTAAATGCTAGCACATACAGTGTTTATAATTAAATGTAACATCAATAGCAAATACTTTATGATGTTAAAATAAAACAGTTTGAACTAGTTCCGTTAGTTTTGCTTTGCTAACCGGAAGGAAAATATTTATTTAAGCTCTAAGGCTAAGAGCACTTCCGTTTATTAGTTCACAATAGACATGTGAAGGTCAACATTAACAATAACATACTAAGTATCTTTATTATTGTATGGTGTAGGCTTCATTATTCATACAGGCCATGTATCCATACCATCAATATTCTATACCGATATCCTATAGACTCTAAATATAGTATTCCTTACATGTTCTTGATGTGTCAATATCCTTGTTTATCGCTTCCTAGTCCTGTACATAACCAAGGCCGCAGAGTATAGACAACCATTGTCTTTACTTATTGTAAAATAATCCGTCTAATTCCAAGGAATCGCCAATCTACATAATTGTAATGTTGTGTTTATGTCTGTTAACGACTCGACGTTACAAAATTGCGTACGAAAATACGACCTCAGTTTATTGAACTGGCGTGTAAGGACGATGTAGTCAATTAACCCAACTGTACTAAAGTAATATAATACATATATATTATATGCATCTCGTCCATGAAAAAATCAGGAATAGACAATCACGTAAATTTTAACAACGACATAAACAACAAAACAAATATAAGTAAAACTCAGCAAACAGGCACGATGTCCTAAAGCATAATATAGAAAAAACTCGGCTAACATTCAAGAGAGTGCTCAAGTCAGATTCAATGTTTGAGACAGTCTTTATCTTTATTTCAATCGACTGAGGATAAAATCGAAAATATGGCATCTAAACAATTTCACTTCCGAGAAGAATGAGCTCAATGGTGTGATTCATGTCTTGTTCTGTTTAATCATAGAACTCCCAGCGCGATTTCTGTGTTTGTAAATACAAAATACCAAAACACACAGGGGAGTCACAAACAGTTAAGATCATATTATGAAGCTTTTGAGAGATATTGCCTTAGATTATGCATGTATGATGTTATATAGTGTTGTGATGGCTTTCAGGGATTATGGTTCATCAGTTCCATGATGGTCATTTAATACAACACTTGAAGTATTTACATGTACAAAATATAATATTATGTATAAATCAGCTCAAGTCCTATACCATTCACACATCAAAGAGATATGGGATATTTATAAACCAGACATTACATTTCGGAGATGCATGTGGATTACGGTAACCTAGTACTTGGGCCATATCGCGTTATAAAAAATCTTCGTGCTCCAATCTTCCATAGCAAAAAAAAACTATAATGTATGTTATAACAGTTGATGTTACAACTAGCAGTATAGTTGTTCATATCTAACTGTTAACATTCGCCAGAATCAGATGAATATGTATTATTTGGGTAATCAGTTTTGTAAAATATCTTCCCATACGCCATTCAGTGTCACTGTCTAGTGTATGTGACAATACGATGTCACCTGTCTATATGGTTTTGTATTCTCTTAACATTGCAGTATAGACATGTTTTGGAATTTAGTAACATATCTGTCAAAATGTTAAAAATTTAACAGCGGAAATGTGGTATGGAATAAAGTTAAAAAAAATCGTTGATCTGTTGAAGGATTCTCCATCCTGTGATACACAGTGCTACATTCCAGTAAGTTCGTCGGCAAATATTAAACAATATCTCACAATGGTAAATACATTATATATTTAGGTACCCAAGTTCCTGCATATATATTTTATTGTACTATACATCACTTTCCGCTTTAAATAGAGATACAGGTTAATGCAAGAAACAGAGACGCGAGCTAAGATACCACGTACTAAACAATTCGAAGTAATACGTATATTATGCTAGGGAAATTAATCTAAGAGGTTTTCTTGATAGTAAGTGAAGTTTAAATGATTACTATACAAATGGGAACACTATTTGATTTTGGGTAATACTGTTTTTATATATTAAGCTTCAAATGAAGCCTTTTTCTTTTTGACCGTACAAGTAACGTCAAATTAAAAGCTATTATCATGGAATGTATTGCTAAATTACGTACCACTTACGCGTTAGTAATAAGTTGAACGAATGTTTATTTAGCATAGTGTTTGAAGCAAGGAGGGGTCAAATGCTACATACTGCTTAATTACATGTATTCACGAACGGAATGCATGTATGTCAGTTTAATGTAATCTCGACCAAAAATTCATTCAACAGTATGCCAAAATATACATCATCATTATTGTGTTATTTCTCTTACATTATTGTAACTAGACCATTTTGCTTGGGCACTTCACAATAATAGTATAGACAAAAGCATAACTGATTTCTGGAGAAAGATATTAAAGTTGAAGACTTAGTTAATTCCAAAACCGATTTTCATCTTGTCCCTGGAGTTTTATACGGCGAATTACATGTAGTATATTTATTCAATTATCAGAAAATGCCTAGGTCTAACAAGAACAATACATAAATAATAACAATATAACTCATGTAATAACACTCTCAGGTACTCACAGACAGGACTACAATTGCATTAAGGACTGCATCAGTAGTATTCCCAGCAATGTTGTAATAATGTTATGCCAATACATAACTTGTTCTGAAAAATCAATATACAAATGTACCTGAATGGTTGCGACAAAGTTATAATATGATAAATGTAACAATTACCCCTTAGACAACAACATCTCAAAACAAACATGTTAAAGATGAGATAAGAAAATGTATTAGCTGTGCACATACATAGACCTGCACATACATGTACTACATGTAGTATAGACTATTACTAGTAGTACATTCATTTCATATCATTATGTTCATTTAGGGATCAATAACAAAACGTAACAGGCCTTGGCTGGTTTTATTCACAATTATGTATAGATACAACGGTCTAGAACCCGACATTTCAAATTACTTAGTCTGAAGTTCTTGTAACAGTTTATATGCGCAATCCGAATGCATATAAGGTAGATTTACGATGCTTATACATGTATATTTGAGTCTCGTCATTTAATGAGACGAATACTTGCAGATTCAAAAAGTTTAAAATGAAAACGATATACTTGTTTTCATTTGTATTATTTCATTGGTAATTCTTCTGTGTGTAAAACACTTTTGAACATGTAACTGCGTGTAGTCAAATTACAATAATTTTGTATCAATTGCTTTCCTACAATAGCTTGCATGCAGATACCTTGCATATAGACGCGGAGTTGATTTAGGTTTGATGGATGTGGACTTTTTTATGCCAATAGTTTCGTTCTCTTTATAATGTCTCAGTTTTGATTAGTTGTTTGTATCCATTGCCGACTTGTTGCGATATACCTTGTAATTATTCTACATCCATTTTGTCTTCATTATGTCTCCCAGTATTTTACTTTAGGGAGCGGAAAAGTTGATTGAAAGATGCTGTTCCTTTCAAGTCATGAGGAGAACAATCTCGTTCAGCTTAGATTATATTACAACAGGATGTTTACTAACGTAAAAGCTTTTACGTACAAACGTTACCGAGGACTACACTTGTTGGTAACCAAGAACAACTGCCAACATAAATGTTTGTAAGTTTATATACAGTAAACGTCATTCAAGATAATTGGTTTTCCCTCGTAATGTTTAAAAACTTTCATGTCAAACCCTATAGCTCTTTTATTATAATTTACATTCCATTAATTTCTGACTTTTCAGGTGCTTTATGCAAAACACGTCTACTACCTCAAAGCAGACCAGATCACTGCCGTTTATTTGCATTGAAACATATAGAATTACAACGTCATAAAAACTGATAACTCTCATCGTAAACTATTGTATTTACAATTAATGCAACAAGCACTATTATAACGTTTTTAACCGACGTGCAAGTATTTTTTTGATGACGTATGATGTTTGTTATATAAAGCTACAAGTGTTTAAAACTTACCGTAGACCTATCAGTTTAACCAGTTGATTGATCTTTGATATAAAGTAATGGTGGCTATGTTCCATTTGCACTGAAACGGCAATTACTGTACATTGCTGTTCGCATTTGTCCATAAAGTAAGATACAGTGGTGATCGTTTTCAAGCATGTCTAATTCTGCTAATAGGACATTATATATAGAAATTAGCTAATCAATAATTTATGTTCCCAAGTTGCTCCGCAACATTGACAGCGCCATTTCATCATGTCATGTTTCATCTGTGTAACGGTGCATAATGTTTAGATATAATTGTCTTAAACTGACACAAGTATTAATATAAATTATTGAACCAATTGTTTAGCAAATCGTTTGCTTATTACATTAGGTCCAATCTAATTGATCCTAAATCAATTCCATATTATAGTTGTGTATAATCATGATACTGTTCAGAACTACCTAGTGATATGTCTCACATACTTTGCATTATTTGTCTTCATTAATCTAACACTAAGTTATTGTATGGTACAGTTTATTTGCATACTATGTGTACATTTATAAATGTTTAATATCGTTTATGTGCCGTGTGGTATTCGCATTTTACTGCATACAGTTAGTCTCTTATACGTTGTATAATGATAAAAATGTTAATATACCAATATTCAAACGGATGCTGCGTAACAGCGTAGTTAAGGAGCGAATATAGTTATTATAGGAATGGTGCTACTAAAGGGTATATAACGAATTGCTGTTTTGGACAAGTGGATAATGGTATTCAAGTTGTAATATAATGTGCTGCTTAAGGCCTACCGCCGAATACTTATTGGGACACATACTTGACTGTTTGCACGTGCTTGATAGGAACGTCCAAGTACGGGATTAAAGCATAACTAAAAAATAAGAGTATAGTGTATGTTTTATTATTTTGCAATATCGTAACACCTTGCAATGAATACTGAATTCATCAAGTTTGTAATTGTTTCGTTTAACTATATGTTATAACTCGATAATAACATTTGGTATTATCTTGCTAAATATGTTAACTATAATAAACTGATTAGATATACATGTAGAATTGCCTGTGTATGTCAAACATTTATTGCATGCATGTTTATGTAGTGAAGATGTGGTAGCTCAGTTATTACCTAGAATTACACAACACAAATGAACATACAGTCATGCACTGTTTGATATTACCTGCTCCAGTTGCTGGTTGTACAAATAGATTGACCGAAGTAAGTCACCTTATATATACCTCCGTAGGTCAGCGGTTAGTGCGCTTGCTGTCTTATCTGGCGACCCGGGTTCAAATCCGGGTGAAGGTACATATCATATATGCCTGCACTAGTTCGGTAGAAAAAAGCAAATAAAAGCCATGCTCGGCATAATTCAACAGTATTAGTACACCATTATACACCATATTATGTGTTCAGCGGTCCGTGGATATACGTAGTTCATTGACTTGCGAGTCAGGTATTTAGAATAACGTAACTTGGTTGTCCCCTTAACTTCGTATTTAAATAGGTGATACTTCTTCAACTCAGCAGATGCCACTTTGTTTCAGTATTTTAATGGCGTCACTGTTTTAAAATAGTTTATGAATATGCTATCAAACTTAAAAATAATCACCATTCAAAATGTATTTTATGATTGGAAAACGTCTTTCGAATTGCAATGTGATGAAACAGATCGACTATGTAAGTATCGAAATCATATTTTGAATACGTTTTTGAAATGTAAGCAAGTGTTATGGATTGATAATGTCTTAGCATTTTAAGATGCGTTTGAAATAGATCATTTAATGTATCCAACTTAACAAATGCGATTGACTATGAACTTGCATATCACAATAATGAACTTCAATATAATATAACATTGATGGTCATTGTGAATGCTGTAAAAAATATTTATGCACATAATATGGACCTATAACTATACTGAGCGTCAAACGTTTTGCAAACGAATTAAAAATTCATTTCGTTTAAATTGTTATATCGAAAACACTTTTTACTAACACTGTCTGCTTGTGTACCCATAGTGTTCATGTTGAACCCATTTCCGTTGGCCTCCGTTACGCTTGAATGGTCACACCATCACAAATGGTAAAACGTCTATTCGAGCGCTCAAAGTAGGGGCTTTTCATGTTCGTCTTAATTTCCACTGCCAATTTACTTCATACATGTCTGTGATACGAAATACACAAATAAATAGTCAAATTAGTTTGCAATGTACGTTACATTTGGTGGCACAAATTGACAAGTGATCTGGTCTGTCTTGTGGTAGTAGACGTATTATTGCCTGTAGCACCTGAAACGTCAGCTTTAAATGGAATGTAAATGATGAGAAAGAGCTGTCGGTTTCAAATATTATAAGGTAAATCAATTATCTTGAATGACGTTTATCGAAAATAAAATTACAAATATTTATATTGGCAGTGGTTCTTGTTTCCAGCAAGTGTGGTCCACGGGAACATTTGCACGTAAAAGCTATTACGTTAGTAAACATCCTGTTGTAATATACACTCAACCGCTTTAAAAACGCACCACATATGAAATATCGGTTTCAGTGATGAAAATGTCAATCTATGGTTATTTATTTTCGGATTTATAATCTTCAGTCTATACACAACGACTTGTGTGATTTTCATGCCATTATTCCGAGTTTAAAATAAATTATGATATAGATAACACAGTGACGCATGAAAGTGAAAGTCACAATTTCAAAAGCAATTATAAGAGCCCGGTAAATTGATGCATGTACGTGGTTTCTCCTCCTAAAGAACAACACTCATTACGTAATAGGATAGATTTATGTTCGACGTGATGTTTCTAACCATCCAAGCAAAGCTTAACTTGAATTATAAATGTTATGTGGCTTTGGCTGTCTGGCTTATACCATACGACCGAGTGCGGTCCAGGTATGCGCATTATGTGAACCTAAGATGGATTACAAGCATTATTCAAACTTGAAATCTTGGTAATGAGCATTAGACTGTCAGGATATTCCCCGTGGTGCTTATTTGACACCTCAAATCAACACTATGAGGGAGCTTGAAGACAAAAAATTGGGACATTCTGCTCTAAACGGGAGAAAATTCGATAAAAAGTGTACTAAAACAATTTTACTTTTTATTGACAATTATGAAGAGAAAAGTTATGAAAATGCAATAATGTACTTTTGACGTGTTTATTGACACCCGACATTCTTTTGGCACTGTGTGCAGCCATCCGGAACTAATTACATTGGCACAACCTGTGTCATGTTTCCTCACAGCTCGGGCTCTATACCTTTAGCTTGTTTCATCCAGGTCGGTATTTGACTGTGTCATTCGCTAGGAATCGATGTTCTAAGCCCATAATAGTTGTGTGGAGGCAGCTGAACCGTCATGCTAAGGCACCGATGCTCTTTTCAGTTGGAAGCGAAGGCACAATCATCCGAACAAATATTCGAGATATTCGCAGCAGAAAAATATTATTAGTAAATACTGTTTATGTTGTTTTTTCAATGTGTAAACCATCAGTGTACAGTTTAAAGTCAATATTGACCACATAGGTCGACGCGATCGAGTTACACGTGCAAAACATGCAAAATCAAAAAAAGTTCTTGGGACGGGGGTATTCCGAATAAAAACAAAATCGTTTTCTTTAATTAGGTCAAGCTTATGAACTGAACAAACCCTGTTAACTATTAATTTTAGCAAAAAATGATTTTTGACAAATTTTGATTATTTTCAATAGTGGTGCGTTTTTAAAGCGGTTGAGTGTAATGTAAGCTAAACGGAAATGTTCTCCTCATGACTTGAAAGGAACAGCATTTTGCAATCAACGTTTCCGCTCTCTAAAGTAAAATACTGGGAGCCATAATGAATACGAAATGGATGTAGAATAATTACAAGGCATATGGAAACACAGAGCTGATACAAACTGAGACATCGTAAAGAAAACGAAACTATTGACATCAAAACATCCGCATTCATCAAGCCTAAATCAATGTTTCGGCCAAATGCAAGCTATTGAAGAAAAGCAATTGCCAGCAAGGAATATTGTAATGCGCCTATATGATCGAAGAAAGGGTTATATCATTCATTATTGTATATTCAAAAGTGTGTTTCAGACGCAGAAGAACTGTAAGGATGAAATGCAAATTAATACACTATACAATATGGGTATGATGTAACATTCGGGAACATACGAGGGTCATTCAATATATAATGCAAACTAACAAATATCTTTTTACAAATTCTATAAATCATTTAAACACAGACATAATCATTTACAGTAACTTTTCGTGTGGTCAATGACCGACTTTGATAATTTCGACAGGCCTTCTATCCCCGTTGCTAGGCAACTTCGCAAATGCACTTCTAACGACTGGGCCACGGCCTATTTCTGTGTATTCATTCCAATTTAAATTAGCAAGTCGAATTCTCATGTAATTGCCGTTTTGGTTCCGGGTGATGAGGACTTATGTACTTCTCATCTGTAGATAAAAGTATGAATACAAAGTTTTGTTCTGCCGCACCGACGCGCTAAAGCAAGCCGGTATCGATTTTGATGTGACGTTACCTCGGTTCCTAGCGTAATCCTTGTCAATTATAATCTGTTCGACAAATTCAAATAAAAAGAGCCTAAACTACGCTTCGATTACTTGGCTATTTCTTTGCATGTAAATATTGTGTTTGTTTTAAAAAAATATGTCATTGTTTCGGTTATGTATGGCTCCGTTAAACCGATATTTCTTCCTGTACCTTGCTATTCTTTAATTGTAATTTCGTAGGTCATATTTTCATTTAATTTCCTAGCCCCTTTCGACTATAGAAGAGAACATTTTGACACCAGTCTCTGGTTAAGCAAGAAACAATCGATTCACTTATGTTTCGGCGACATTCGATTTTTTGACAACTTTGTTTTTCTTGTGACGTTACCACATCCACGTTGCGTTAAGTGGCGTCGAAGAAAGGCACGCGCTGATGACGTCATCGGCGTAAAGGACCTTATTTTTTCTGACCAAACCTCAAAGGCCATAAATGTTCAGTGGGCGAATTTTCATAGCATTCTCTTGATGCGTTTGAGAGATAACATGTAGTTTGCATTATATATTGAATGACCCTCGTAGTACTAAATATTTTCATAGATGATGAGCAACACTATCTCTCCTGTTCTTCAGGTGGTTTGTCTTCTGTCAAAGCGTACTTCTACTTAGATTATAGTAGCCACTTGGTGCCAATAGGTCACCACTGAGTGATTCAGCAGTTAATGATAGGGTGCATTCCACACGCTATGACAAACGATTTGAGTATTGAAAGTATTGTCGATTTGGCACCATTCACCACACCTTGAAGGTTTTAAGTTTTTTTTAAATATTATTCCGTGGTTCCCACCGGCCAATAATCATGAAAGTTATGATTTTCAATAAATGTTTTATTCTCTTAGTTGTACTGCAGAAGTATTTGACGTTTATAGGTGACATTTGCGTGTGGATTTCTACACTAATATGTGGTCCATTCCTACAGTCTTGTCGTCGTGTGTGTAAGGTTTAGTTGTGTTGTGGTGTTTCTATATGGGCTCGGCTGGATTGGTGATACCATCAATGTCTGATTTAGTTATACTTTTTTAACTTGACACTCCATTCCAAATTTTTTCCTTATAACTATTTCCATAGGACGGATTTGGATGATATCACCCAGTCACTTTACTTTAACAAATTTCGTCCATTTTCACATAATTATGGGCATATTGTAGTTCAAATCAGAACATCTGCAATTCCAAATAAAATTTCCGTTGATCATTACCTGCGATTGCTCAACACACATGTGAATGCTTCATTGATGAATAACATCATGATAACTTGGGTGAAATAAAAAATCATAACATACAGCTCTGTGAATTGTAAAAACTGTATGTGACGGAAGCGCAACTGTTTACAGTTCGTTAGATGAATAGTCTTTGTAATGGTTTCAACCAATGGTCATGGTAACCCTCACACAATTATGCATACAACGTACATATGATCAGTATACATGTACATGTGTAAAATGTATGCGTTCAAGTTTGTCTGAGGTGAGGTGATGTTTTACACATTGTCATATTGGTCCACATTGTCCACAAGGTTATAATAACATAAATACAAACCTTTCAATTGCTATATTTTCCATCACCTTTTAAATATGCAACAATAGTGTGTACGCAAAGGTATTCCATACACTTTTGTAACATCGCTTTTCATGATCATTTATTGTATTCCTCAATTTCGCACAATCATAGTTCAACAGGTTTGTAACTGCTTTAACAGTTGCGCAATATCTTGAGTAAAAACCCGGATACGTTCTCTAAATTCCATAACGCTTTTTCTTCGTTGCAATATCGAATCGTGGAATTATTTTGGCTATATATTAGTCAACGATACTTCCATTATAAATTTAAAGTACGGTAAAAGTACATGTTTCTAAGTTGGACAATATATCTGGCTTTGACAAATGATGATTAAATATTCTAAAAACGTTGAATAAAGTGTCTTATGTTCTAATAAAGTAACGTATTAACTGTAATTGGTTTTCCTTTTTTCAATTCAATCTCTATGACTTGTTGTACCCAACACGTTAGTTTGACAATTGTAATGTAAAATCTGTATAATCACTGCATTATGTAATATCCGCTTCTACAAAAGAAAAACTAGCACGTGTAATAGCTGAATGTGATTGGTTCTTGGATTACATAAAATACTATTATAATTATATTATTGTTCTGTAATTTGACTGAAAATGCACAAACAATTTGATTATTTAAATTGGTTTTTATCTGTTCTAGGTTTCTGCATACAGTTGTGATTATGAATTGTCTAAACTTGGATGTATGTTGGCTTTCACATGTTTAATCATTGTGTATCAATGCTTTCTATTTATGCGTGATATTAATACGAATAGAATACATGTAGCAATGTCTATGGCTTCTAATTCCGATCCCGTCTGTCTAAAACCATAGCGTGATGCAATGTATTTAGTAGCGTTGTACGAATTATTCATTGAGCATTAATGAATATAAATATTCTATAACCAAGAACATTTTCCCTGAAGAGTTAGTTAATATTACTTTCTATGCAATTTTAGTTTAATATTAGAAATTTATTAAACACGAGTGTTTTAAACAACATGTGATAATGTGTTGTATTGTCTATCTCGAAATTTTATTCATTCATTTATAGAAAATCAAACCATGGGATGTGTATGTTATTTCCTTTTTGGTAAACGAGTTGAATTCCCCTAGCGTGAACGTGTTAAGACTAAAATTGTGTTCCTATTCATGTTATGTAAAAGTTCAGCGATAATATCAATATCTGCTAATATTGTGATTGCAGGAACATTGGGGATCACCATTGAATATGTTAAATATTCATAGCAGCATATTCTTAGGTGTATAGTTTAGAAATTCCAAAATATGCGAACTTAATTATTGTATTGGTTTATCATAGGGAAACAATGTTTTACCTTTTCGAATATTTATTTATTTGTGTCTGATCTTGTACATCAATAATGCAGAATAACTATACAAGAACATATAAATTCAATATAGCATGCCCTAACATAATTGATATAAAATGTTACACAACTAAGCAGGAAAACGTTTTCTTGGAAGTATAGTTTATTGTTGTTCATAAAACAAATTTATTTTTATTAAATATATCATATATGTATACAATATTTATTGGTATCCCAAATTCAAGCATTGAATCAGATGACACGAAGTTGGAGCAACATGGTATTTGAGTTTCGTGTTGGTATATTTGGCATTGAACCCGATCAAGGCTTTACGTTTCAATGAGATACATGTAGGCATTGTCATATTGTTATGCATCCGAGTATACGTTGTATTCTACATATATAATTAACCATTGTTTGTTTTTTCTTTCAGGGTATCTTGAAACATCAATGGAGAAAAAGTTAATTCGGACATTACTTAGTGAATATGAAAAACGTGGAAAAATGGGCCGACAAACCGCTGAAGAAAACGATACATTGAATGTGTATTATGGACTTACATTAATACAAATACTTGACCTTGATGATCGAAATCAGGTGTTAGCAACGAATGTATGGGCATCTTTTATAAGTATAACATACAATAAGCATAACCTTTATACAAACACAGCGTCTGGCGATGAGCTGCAATACAGAATCTTACATTACACAGTGCCAACCAAAAATAAGTATACGGAGTTATTTCTCCATTCATATAACACTATTTGCAGAACAGAGAATCAGCAATATTTTTGAAGACCATGCATATTTAATTTATCCAGTTTAAAGACAGTATATCGAATGCTACCCTAGATGTAAAATATTATGTTTTTTTGCCTGGTTTGAAAGACAACTTCGTCAAAAAGGCGGAAACGCAGCGCTTTTGACCCAATGATTATTTCAATTCAGAACATTTTCATCTTTATTTCTCTCCTATTATCGACTTGTATAGTACATGTAACTAAAGTTTTAGGAATTACTATTATTGTTTACTAATTTTTGGTGGGCACTGTGTATTGCATTTAGAGATAAACGTTAATATTCTTAGTCGAGAAACAGACATTATATTCAGCAGAACTTTGTTTAAGTAACGCAGCCTCCTAGTGGTGACTTTGTTTATCAAACTAACATATTTATCAGACTAAAACAACACCAGAACACCGACGAGTTTACTATTTTCACACCAAACAAGTTGGAGAACAACTTGTTGTCACTTTGAAATAACGTCATCGGTGTGATTTTATTATCTTGACGACCACTTCAAATTGATCCAAACTTTTAATCGAATGTTTGGTACGCCAGATTGCCTCCAAAACACTCTACTTCAACACCAACTTTGTGCCCAATGATATAAAAACAACACAACAACTGACAACAAGATATAAAGGTTTCGTCAACATAATTAAATAAAATTTCCTGGAAAAGAAGCATTACAACAAAAACAACATACACTTTTGACATGTAGAACATGACGAATAAATTCGTGTGAATGCCTTTAACTGCTTGCATTTAATAGGGAATCAAATCTTACTGAACATTCATGTCGCCAAAAGAACACACGTGGAATACACTCTGCAATATTAACATAAAAAACATCGTTATTTTGCAGCAGCACTGAAATGAAATTCATTAATATTCGTTTGTTTTCGTTAATATCTTAATGTAGATCGAAACAGTGGATTGAGTCATGAATACACTTTTAGAAGTATACTTTATATAGTAAATTGTTTAAAGACATGGCTAAGAGGACGGATTATATGTATATGAAAATCGTCTAAAATAGCACATAGGTGTACACAGTGTATACAATAGTTCAGTTGTAATGTTTCAATACTTATATATTGTTTCCTAGAGTTATTGTATTAATTTATTTTACGGAGATATTATTCTTACAAAATTTTGTAATACATACTCAATCTACGTTTGGCATCGACCAAGCTTATTCCATCAAAAGCTATATGAAACAGAATCACTATAACAAGTACACACTCAATAATAATAAAACATGCAATTTGTCTGGACCAAAATAAGAATGTAAGGAATATGCCAAACCAAAGTATGCATAATTAATTTAATCAACTACAATGTATGACTATTACATGATTTTCCGATATTTCAGGGATGGTCGGATATCTACCTTAGCTGGGAGCCAGAATTATTCTCCAATATAACCAAAGTTCGGGTACCGGCAGACAAAATATGGATTCCAGATATAAAGTTATACAATTAGTAAGTTCATATAATATTTCCCAAAACGATTAATATTTACTTAATAGTTATGTACTTGATTATTTAGTTCCAGCTGGTTGTAAAATGACCGATGCATGTCCAATTGTTGCAAAAATAATACTATAACCGAGTGTTGACAGCCAAACATACGTATTTCAGCCATACCGCAACTGATAGTATTAAAGCAGAAATTAGGTCATTCAATGTTTTCGTAACATCGATTTAATATTTTAGTAATTTGACGGCTTAATGTGTTTTACTTGGTTTTAAAAAGTTGTTCCATAAAGGAGCGGTCACAAATCTACATGTTCCAGCAGCAGTTTATAAAACAATATAATAGTTTTGTCACAAACGTGACGATATTGTGACGATAATATTTTAGGTATATGTACGCATTGTTTGGACAAATGCTCACAATGCTGAACTAAACTCTACAAACATGTCAATGTTGGTCAATATTGCGAACAGTTCACTTAACATGGGATTTTCGGACGATATAACCATGCAAGTGAAATATACTTATGGAAACCTAATAGCACAACAACCCAAATGTCTGGCAGCTGTCAGTACAACTAGGAAGGTTAAACCAGTTTAATAGCATATCTATCTATCATTCGACCTTCAACCCTGTAACATATCACGGTCTAAAAACACGTGTATTATATGTATGGTATTTGAATCGAATCAATCTGACATGTTTATCACTTAGACACACATATTATAATCTGCTTATACTACTAAACAAATTGTTGATGATCATGTCTTCAACACCTAAAACATAACATAGTATATATGTACAACAGTAACAGGTTACGTGTTTAACATCTTGGATCGTCCATTACTTTGTTATTGACAAACTATTAGTTACAAACAGTTAGTATCCTTTTTCCTTTTAACATCTTTGACGTATAGTCCTCAAAGGGTTCACAAAAAAGTATGCTTTTGCTATTCCCACGAGTTTGTACACTCTTTGTCGACGGAATGACAGCATAACACAATCTGCCTTTATATGTAAAACGCACGACCAGAAGACTCTTTTAAAACCTTTATTTCTCTGGACATCGTGATATTGTCTTATATTACAAAAATGTAAGATAGCAATGTGCTAGACAGGTTAAGTGATTCATAGTTTTGTTAATGGACTTTAAAGAAATTTAAAATATACAGGTACGGTATTCTGCTTATTGATTTCTAAATGAGTGTTGTAAAGCTGACATGCTTAACGCCTAAGATAACCTACTTAAATTGAGATGCTAGGTCATGAAAGAAATATAGGTTAACGTTAAAAATAAATCCATTGTCAATATTCCTAAGGGATAACCAAACTGATCAGACATTTAATGACCAAAGGAGCAGAAAACGTGATTGGTGTTCAACAATACCAATTAGGATTGAAGCATGAAGATGCATATAAAGATCAAATAAATGTTTAAAAAGCGTTTATCTATCATTTATCAAACTGAAATAGTAGATACCCAGAAATTATTGATGATATAAGTACTGTATTACAAACCAGATTTTCCAAGTTGTTGTTTTGGTTATGGTTTAATTAGTCCACTGATATAATCTATACTTGTCTCAAGCATGGGATATCCAAAAATATCACTTGAACCACGTGATGACCTATGTTAACACAGCTTTGAACTTTTGTAAATTATTTGTTTAGTACAGACTGTATGTACGTGTTTTGTCATGGACGAAGCAAATGTTCATGTTGAAAGAACGTAACTCAAGTTTCATAAATTCATAATATATTAAATACACAGATTGTAAGTACACGTAACGTATGTTCAATTATCGTCAGCTCAAAATTATTTTGAGCTATCTGCGCTTTCGGGGGAATACTCTAGCTATCTAACATACACAGTATATTTCTAATGAAATAATCCGTTACATTATTTTTATGTACGATAAATAGTGTGCGAATAACGACATGCGCTAGTGATATCAACAAGGTGTCCGAATAAAGTCAAACATTTTACAACAAAATAAACCATCTCAAACCATTGCAGCAGTTTCCAACAAAACGTTCTGATTGGTGCAACTTTTGTTGTAGAGTTCTGAGAAAAAGGTTTTTTGAACTTAAACAATGATATAACATAAATAAGTGTAAGTGATCTTTGTGGCTTTAAAACAGTTTCATTTTTTTTGCAAAAGCATTTTGTAATAAATTTCAAATAAACGTGTATGCTAGCATTTTAAAACGGAACAAGACAGTTTGTAATAGGAGCAAAACATTTTTTAGGTTATTTCCGGTCCATTACAATGCATATATTTCCTCTCACGATATTCATTGTTATCAGAATAAAGTAACTTAAATTCAGCCATAAACTGCTTTGAAATAACATGTTGGACTATAGTGTGTTAAGCAAAACCAATATCCGTTAAGAATTAAGTTGCAGAATATGATCGGTGTCGAACAGAAGTGTAATAAAATTTTCGAAAACCTAATAAAAGCAGACGGTGGTTTTACATTTGTAATGGAAAATGTCATTTTCGTTTCCTGTAAACCTCTCTACAGGCAATCGAAAACTGCTAGACACATAACCAGCCTAACAATTACTCGGTTTATCAACTTACAACACTTGTACTGGCATCTCGACAGCGGTGCATATACAACTAGTATTAACTACATGCTATAAAAGATTTGTTTAAAATGACACAGAGTGAACCTGTCACACGTGTCCGATTCACCACTGAGCTATATGACGCTTTGCATGAAAGATTAATATTACAATAAAGGCATGAGAAAATCCGACAGGGAAGGTAGCACTCAACCTAACGAACCAAGCACAGAAATCAGAAACACCACGACACAACTACCCTGAGCAATGCCCACACAAACCCATGCCAAAACGACATGTCTTTGATATTCAAAGTTAGCTGTTAATTTCGAAGTACATTTAAAACAGAAACTAATATCATAATTATCCGTAGAAAAACATCGTTCAATGGTCGTTTCTCGGATTTGAGAGTGTTTGCTTGATTTACTAGACAATTCAGTGTCGGCATCTTCATCAAACCCTCTGATTATCTACACTATTGTCATTGATACATCGCCTTGCACTTATCGCAATAGAACCCAATGTTTGTCTATAAGACGAAGATGTCTGTCCGAGAAATCTTACTGGATTTAGCGCAATTTCTGTTCTAATGTATGTGTAACATTTACACGAGTACGTGGCTTTGGTGGGTTTACATCACATTATGTAAATATACCAATATTCAAGGGATGTAATGTATTTTTGAATCCTACGGTTAACAGACCTTCGAACACACAACGATGGTTAATTGCTTTATTGTTAAAATTCTACCAACTTTCGACCTAACGAATTTATGCATGCCAAAAACATCACTGGTTAGTCTAGTTCTTGGACACAATGTGATTTTAGAGTCAGAATAATGAATACGCTGGTGCACGCGATTTTCTTCTAGAAAGTCCACAAAATATTAACAAACTTTACCCATGAATACATGTTGCATGAGTTATGAATGTGACAGTAACATGTTCGTGTGACGAATGCCTACATCATAAAATCAATTACAAATAAGAAGCTAAACCGATTTTTTTTAATATTGTCTCATATTTGTGCAAAAATATTCAAACATGCCATTATGAATTTAGAGTTTTATGCTCAAGAGTCACATTATATTTTTGTTTCACATACATATTTTACTATTTCCTTGAATAGAACGAGACAGGAATAAATAATAGCGCGCTGTATTTGTCTGATCAGTATCGCGTAGATTAAGTTACATAGTGTTTAATGGTTACCCATTTCTTACATTGCTTTTACATAATAACATACTGCAGCACTATATTTCAACCTGTTGTGACAAGGATTATGGTTCATTTACAAAGTGTTTTGAACTAAAGTCCTCAGGAAAATTAAGTTTCTTGCTCGCCTGTTACATAGACTCAACGCTACACAGCAATGTACATTCTATAAATATCGAATGTACAAGGCAATCAGACCTCGATCTATGGACAACTGACGCACAGTTTCTACGAGAGAACGTACATGTATCCAGGAATTATGTATTTAGTTTAGTACTTTCCTCTATACAGATTCCTTGAACATAACGCGGAGATAAAAATACGTTAACCAACTTCCAGAATAGGTCCATAACAAAAATTGACAACGGCTTTAATTAAATACGCTGGGTCATCCCAAATAGAACAACAATTAAGTAGTATGTGAAGAGATAACATAAAATGAAAATAAACCACTTTTCCTTCGAGCAAGTTTGTACTAAATTCGTCCCTAGTTTCATTAACTGTCAATGTATTGGTCATATGGAGAATGTTGTATTTGGCACTATAGGTGGTCGTAGACGGGTTGGATGTTATATAATTACTGGAGCTCATCTGTTTTATTTCGTTCGGAATAATTATTAACGTCAATAGCCTTTTCCAGAACCATTCATCGTAAACATTCGTACATAGGTTTAGATAAAACGTGTTAAACACGTTATATTATTTTCTAGCTGATAGTAAGGTCTGTTGTTCAGACTTTGGGTAAATATAATCTCAATTTGGCCATCACTTATGTCTGTAGGCGTAATTTTCAATGGTATTGTATACAATAATAACATATTCCACATAACTCTAGACATCTATTATCGTTTTGTCTGTCTTTATCTAAAACTCCTGACCTAAACATTTCAAAATATTAAAAATATGTCCAGACGAAAACAACAAGCTTCCTTTAACAGTTGTATAATGGGATTATTTTCCATTCCAGTGCGGATATCAGACTAGAAGAGAAACGAGAAACATTGGTAGTTGTTCAACACGATGGCTCAATACAGTGGCTGCCACAAGCAATTTACAAAAGTTCTTGTTCAGTTAATATTCAATTTTTTCAATTTGATACACAGACTTGTAAAATGAAATTCGGTTCATGGACGTATGATGGTAGCAAGATAAATCTGGATTTACTTTATCAGAGTATAGAAGGGTTTGATTTATCCGAATACATTAAAAACAATGAATGGATGATTGTATCAACAAACGCTAGAAGAAATGTTCTCCGGTATGCCTGCTGCCCCGGAGAACCGTTTATAGATGTCACATTTGAGATAATTATTCGACGACAACCAGCATTTTACAACTACATTCTCATATTGCCTTGTATTTTGTTATCCTCACTGACACTAGTGTTATTCTGGCTTCCACCCGAATCACCAGCTAAAATGCAACTAGGTAAGTTATTGTGTGATTCAGTTGTTCTTACTCTCAATTTAATTGCACAATTATCGTATCCTCCTGAAATCCTGCATAATCAGAAGTGTTTGTATTACCTTATGAAGAATTTCTTTCATTTGGCATAATGATTTACGAGTATATTTCTAGAATTACTTGTCAATGACATTTGTACATAACCACGATCTTGTTTAGAATTTCTTTTTTTAGAATAATCTAACGTAAGAATTTCTATACTTTGCCAAAATTTGATTTCAATTTTCAACCGGTATAGACATTACACTTTCAAGACATGCATAATTGATTAAAGTCTACACCAGTGTTCAATTGTCCAATATGACCTAAATGACGATACTTTTCTTGATATCTGGTATCCCATGGATAGTGTGTCTAAATTACACCGATGTTCTCCATGTATGCTCCGATGCGCGTAAGACTGATGAGTTAAGCAGACTACGTTCTTACGGTCAAGTATTTAAATTATGTAAGGCTGAAACTTCCATAAGGTCAGAAGCTTGACACTGCATTCTAAACATAAAATAGTTACGTTTTAACATGTCATCGTAAACAGAAGAGTGGTCGAGATCAACTTGCAATATAATGCCCATGAACATTGCTTTTCGATGAGAAGTGTGTAAACGATGCCTAGGTCAACTTAATCAGCACTATTGTACTTGAGCCGCGATCTGAGAAAAGGGCCCTTAATGACATTGACATCAAATTGAGAAAATTGAGTTTAAAGTAACGACATCATTTTTTGTGAATTTCAGAATGAGGCAAAAAATTCAAAAAAATCTTTTACGTTGTATCCTGCATCATTATTGTTGCCTTTTAACATACTTAATATGGAGTTCTATACTAACACATGAAGCCTATATTTTTGGGTTAAAACATGGCAAAAAACAAACAAAAGTGAGGGTTTTTGGAATCGGCAGACCACATGGTCATTTACAGTCCTATTTTATTGAAAACCACTGCAATATGAGTGTAGTATCTTGAAGTGTTATATAGCATATGAAATTACCAGTTATTGATCAAGATACGATATTTTGGGGTAAAATCCTTCAAAAAATAAACACAAATGGTGATTTTTGGAATCGGTTTACTGTGATGCCATTTATTATGTTATTTGATTATAAATCAGTATGGTGGACACATGTTGTCTGTCTGCATAAGATATTGCTAATCTGATGGCTCAAGTAATGTCCATTTTCTGACATTTTTGGGGCAAAAACATCGAAAATTAAACAAAAGTGAGGACTTTTGGAATCGATTGACCACATGTTCATTTATAGTCGTATTTTATTGAAAACCACTGCAATATGAGTGTAGTATCTTGTAGTGTTATATAACATTTGAAATTATCAGTTATTAATCAAGATACGATATTTTGGGGTAAAATCCTTCAAAATATAAACACAAATGGTGATTTTTGGAATCGGTTTACTGTAATGCCATTTGTTATGTTATTTGATTATAAATCAGTATGATGGACACATGTTGTCTGCCTGCATAAGATATTGCTAATCTGATTTCTTAAATGTTGTCCATTCTCAGAAATTTTGGGGCAAAAACAATGTAAAATTAAACAAAAGTGAGGATTTTTGGAATCGATTGACCACATTGACATTTATAATCGTATTATATCTAAAACAACTGCTATTAGTTTGTAGTAAGTTAAAGTTTAAAATATCAAATAATACATGATCTTTTTGGATCACTATATGCTATTTTGAGGTAAAATCGTACAAATTATAAACTAAAATGGTGATTTTTGGAATCGGTTTAGTACAATGCCATTAATAACATTATTTAGTAATAAAGCACTTAGATAGTCACATGATGTCTTTCCGCTGAAGATATTTATAACCTTGTTTCAAAGTGATACGTGTCTCGACCTACTTTTGGGGTTAAACAGTGCAATATATTGACAAAACTCAGGATTTTTGGAATCAATTGATCACAACGTTATTCATAATCATATTTTATCTATAATAACTGCAATTGGTTTGTAATAACTTGTAGTAAAATATATAGAAAGAGATTGATAACTTAAAGCTTTTGTTGAAGATACCATGTTTTTGGGTAAACTGTTACAAACTATAAACTGAATTGATGATTTCTGGAATCGGTTCAAACATAACACCACATACTGTTCTGGTTGATAATTAAACAATACGAATAGGCACATGTTGTCATTCTGCACAAACATTTATAATATATTCTAAAAAGTTGCTCATTGTGTGATATTTTTGGGGTAAAAGATTACAAAATATAAACATATTAACTTAAGTAATTTTGAATCGGAAGACCACATAATTATTAATCATGGCATTTAATAATAACTTACTGTGTTAGGTTGGTGGTAACAATTTGCTTAATACATCAAGACATTTCAGTATAAAGTGAGTAACATGTGTGAAATGCGATATTTTGGGATAAAACACTAAAAGTGTAAACGAAAAACCTGTTTATTGGAATCTGCTAACTACAACGATGTTAATAAGTTAATTTCTATATAAAGACTGTAATATGTACATACCGATTGGCATTTACAGCATCCGAACTTTAGTGACAGATACGACTTTAGTGTGTTAAACTAAGTCAGATATAAACAAAAAAATGAGGAATTTTAGAATCGACAGACCACAAAAACATTAATTATTATGGGTGATTAATAGCAATGTAATGAGTTAGCAGTCTCTTGAAGTACATTTTTGAATAACATATCAAAACATCAAATATCTTCATTTTATAATAATGTAGTATTGAAAAGTCAATATTTTTATGTTAATCCTTACGTAATATATTTTTGGAACTGTGTGGCCAGTAATGATGTTATGAAATAAATATCAATAATTTTAGAATCAATCTGCCATCATAAATCATCGTATGCGGGAATTGGTTTATATAAGTAAAACTTTTTGAGAAAACAAGACAATGAAGAACATGAAGTTTAACAAAACACGCCACTAAAAATTGCAAGCAAGACAGAGGCCTACATGTTTGAATCTACGACGCTTTGTATTATATTTTACATCTATGTTGCCATGAAAACCACTATATTTGTCAGAATATAACAATATTCAAGCGTAAATGTTATCATTATATGTTTTTCCCTTCAAATTCCATATACAAAATTTCATACACATACATTGGAAATTCTTTGAGTTATGACAGAATTCCAGATTTTGAAGTATTTTCAATATTGCCGTATCCGTAGCAACCACATTCTTTGTTAAATTAAATTCATTTTCAGATGTTCATACTCTTCTTATTGTCCCCTACGTACATACCAGGTTTCATAAATCGAGCTTGGGAACTGTAGGAATAATTTCAGGGTCCAGTATTTTATTACATTTTTTTACTATTTTGGTCTCCATAGCAACCACAATTTCAGACATAATAAAAATAGACTTGCATAATTTTCTTTATTGCCCCTTATCCACATATCAAATTTGCTAAACAGAACTTGAAAGATGTTTTAGTTATGTCAGGATCCAGATTTTTGACGAACTAACTAACTAACTAACGAACTGACTGACCGACGGAGGGCAAACCGATAGGCCCCGTTTGAAAACCGGTTGGAGACCTATTTAACATACATACCCTGAAATAAAATAACTTCTGTATCCAGTATTACTGTTTTGCTCCAAACATAGACTGCATTTATTTGATACAAAACCCATATATTGCAGTTGTAATGTTTTCCTGATTAGTAGTAAACCAGGGAATTTTGCATAGTTTAGTAATTGAATAAATGGTTGCTATGGCAACAAAAAATAGGATAAAGACATATTTATACACACACATGTTACTCCTCACAAATGCGTATCATTATTCAAATGATAAATTCAATCCAAGCAGATTAACAGCAGTGAAAAAATGCCACTTGAACACCAAACGGTAACAAATATGTCCATGTTGCGATACCCGTTTTTTGCCAAACATTTTCATGTCATTGGTTCCTTTAAAATGTCATAAAATTGTTAATATTTGAAATTTTTACAATTTTTTTTCTTTCTTGTACACAGGAAAGATAGATTCTTCGGAAAATGCAAAAAAATGAAAATCGAAAATTTTTCATTAAGGGCCCTTTTCTCAGATCGCGGCTCACTTGTTTTCATGCATGAACATATTTGTTGCATTTTTCGTGTTGTTGTTATTACTTGCTGAGTCAACCCCTCCATCAGCATCGTCTATACCTCTCATAGGTAAGTCATGGTGTTCCTAATGTATGTTTGTACATTACACTTGCATATTAAAGTAATACAAACTATATTAATACATGCTATCCCTACGACATTAATTCGTGGCACTTCATTCGTGGCAGACGCAACTATGATTATGATATACAAAGTTGAATATAATAATGATGATGGTTTGATGTGAGCGCAAAGCTGTTAAAATTTATGTCCCACGTACGGATATAGAGATGACCGTACTCGAAGTCATTGCTGAGTGTCTATAGTTTGGCCATTTTGTCTGTAGTGCCAATATGGTAGTGCTTTTACAATAGAAAAAGAACTGGACAGGGAAAGGTAGCACTGAACACGAAACGTTAGATCATGAAAGTGCAAAACGAACATTATGTATACAATACATACATGTAGTATATTGTTAGTTAAGGGGATTTTATCCTGGATGAGAAGCTCCATGACAAGAAGGAAAGTATCAAGATAATTGCTTCTGTTATCACTATGACTGGGGTGGTAGAGTAGTTAGAACACGAAGCGAAAAAAGCTGTGTGGATACGAACAGACAGAAATTGTAAATATAGTGATAAGCTCTTGGTATCTCAGCATTACATGTTGTTGTTTGTATATTTACAGGTGCTTATTACTGTTTAAACATGGAACTGATCACACTATCCGCCTTCCTCTCTGTTATTGTTGTCAACTTATATTTCCATGGAGCAAAGAGAGAAGTTCCTTTTCTTGTTAAAAAGGTGAGTACCCGTAAATAATGAAAGCGTCATTGCTGGTTACAAACGACTTTCCTAAAATAAACGGATGATAAATGACCATACTTCCATGAGTATATAATTACACAGACATTCCTAAACTACCTTATGTTATAAAATAAAGCCATATTCCCGTTTTGCACCGCACATAGTTAATTCATATCACAGCAGACAGTAACTTGGCGATAAATCGACGGCTACATTACATTATCGCAATATACAGAGGAAACATTAATTCCCTGTGAATGCGTACTAAAATATACATTGTAAGTGATTTTAGTAATTAGTGTATTGTGTCCGAAATCCACACGCGCATCAAATCTACTGATCGAAGAAGGGCATTCTTCTTTGAATTGCTCGTATTTGATAATACTTCGTTTAATTTTGTACTTTTAAAACTCATACCATAGTTATGACAGAAGAGTCCAGTGGTTTAACTAAATGATACATGTAGCTATGAGTCAATGGTTCGGCAAAAACTCTTTCCTTGTTAGATGTTAACGGTTCGGCCAATATGCTTTCTTAGCTAGGTTTTAACGGCTTGTTCAATATTCTTTCGTTAGGCCTATTATACGTTAACGGCTCAGACAATATGTTTTCCAATACTAGTATGGCAACTAGCGGCACGTCAAATATACGATGTTGTCCAAATGTATCTCTGTATAGTACATGTATAGCACTATGGTACATGTATATAACTTAATAAGATTGTACGTTCATTTACAGGTTGTGATTGACTGTTTAGCCCGAGTGTTTTGTATGAGGGAGCAATTTGAAAAATTAGAAGTAAACAGTCGGGAATTGGGCAGCAAACGTTACAATGGTTTGTCCTCGAAATGTGACAATGACTTGTCACTGAACGACAACCATGTACCATACACCGATATTGCTGATGAAGAAATCGTGATAAAAACTTTAACAGACGGACAGACAAACAAACCTGAGAGTGTCTGGTTACGTAGTCTTGCCTTCGATATCCGAGATATTCGTACACAGTGTGACTATCTCGTCGATAAGCAGACTAAGCTGGAGAAACTTGAGAAAACAATAAAAGAATGGCGACTTGTTGCGGTCGTTCTAGAAAGACTATTCTTCATCATCTATCTTCTCATCATGGTTGTTTCAGTGTCCACTGTGTTTGACTTTGTACTGTTTGGTAAGGATGGAAATAGTAGTTCATAATAAACATTAAAAAATTCTGTAAGTACTGCCTTAATATGCAATGTTGCAAACATATAACCGCAAGAATTTCGCGACTCCATTAAACAAGTTTCGTTTGATTTTTAATTGTTTATAAGTATATTAAAATAGTGCAAATACGATGTTGAAGGAAATATATCATTGAAATAATTGGTACAACGGATGTTTTGGTTCGTATCAATGAATTTGTGTGGTTTATGTAAGTATAGATGTGTACTGTTTATAGTATAGACGAATATTGTCTACTAGATATTTATAACTATGAACAGACATTCTCCGGACCTCCGTTAAACTGTAAGTACAAATAAATGTTATAATCATTGAGTTACTTGAATATTCATATATGGACAATATATTTGGGATCAGTTGTGTTTGCACATGAATACAAAACAATTCTAACTAGACCTGCTTTGTTTGTACGTACATGCAAATTAACGGAAAACCACATTGCACAATGTTCCGGATATCAACTATTACGAACCGTGTGGTATACATCTTACGTCATTGCTCGGTTTAGGTTGGATATTCGTCGGTTTTATATTTTGTAATGAAACATTTTACATGGAATGCGCCATATAATGCATGTTTTTAATATGATTGATTGTCGTCAACATGTCTTGTTACGCATACTATTATAGCTATAGTTTGTACACTCGAATTTAGTGACATATTCGGCAATGTTAGGACTTCCTAAATATGAACAACTTTGTCAATCATTCAGATAAACAATGGCATACGAAAATGTCAAAAATGTAGAACTTTAACCATATTTGACTGTTGAAATAGATACATGCAAACTATTAGAATATTTTAGATTGGAGACCCTTTGAAACACTCAGACAGTAGAAACCATAAAACTAGATGACAATTTCAGTATTAAGAAAGTTTGGGATAGTAATTTGTCCTTTTTCTGGTTTTGTAAAGTAAACCAAGACATTTAGACCCATTCAATAAAACTACTAGTTCTGGTTTGTTCCACTGAATCATGTATTAATGAGACATAGATCCATTAATTAAGACCTTGACAAACTTTTCATATCTGGATCTAGAAAGGGCTATATTGCCAATATTTATACAAGAATCGTTTATGTTTTCATCGTAACTTATATTAAATGAATTAAATATATGAGTAAGACACACTGTTGTTGATAGCATACTGATGTTTTGATAGACTTTCTTTTTATTCATATAACACATTGTTATGTTGTTTTGTGCATACTTTTCTTTAGACTTACAATCCTTTGATTGGTTTCTAAATCTCAAATCCGCGGTCTTTCATGTACATTCACTTTTTTCTGAATCAATGTACGTTTCTTTGATAACATCTACAGTTTCTTGTTATTTTATCATAGAACAACACTGTCAATTCTCCGAGCCGCTTAACTAACGTATTGTTCACACTTTGTAGAATCCAATTTAAGAAAGTTTTAATTTCAATCAGTGAGATATGGTACGAATATGTCTAAATGGTTTGAATCAGTTTTGTAAATAATGTATTTATATGCGTGCAAGTTAGTTTTGTATATGTCAGAGGGATGTTTTGTCAACTTAAAATGTAAGCAATGCAGTTAATTGATTAACCAGTGTACATGTATATAATCAGACCGCGAAAAACAACAGAACTATATACAAAAAGCTTTGAGTATTGTTATAACTAACTATATCATAGTTAATACAATAATCGACAAAACGTATTACACAACTAAATCATTAAAGTATAACGAAACAATCACATAGTAATGTATACCATTAACTTGCAAAATTAATAGTTATGTGATGTATTTGATGAAACCCTAATTGTAAATGAAACATGATTATTGTTATGGGCTTTTGCATGTTTATGATTAATATTGAATAATTTATTGATTCACGTGATTGGTGTATATGTATATATATTATACATACATAATAAAAGTTATATATTATATAAGTGAGGTGACGGAATTGACGATACTGTATGAATGGATGAATAACTCTTTTTGATATAGTTTCTTAATGTATGATATTATTATAACTGCAAGCTACCATTGTGATCAACATCACTATCAGCCGAACACTTTTACTTCCGTCCATTATATCTTCATATATACACGTTTCTCATCCTATGTAACTACAACATGATACAAATGTAGGCCGTTTAATTCTTCGAAACAACCTTAGCATATAACATCATGTCGCCCATAAGTTATTTACCTTAACAAAGCTATAAATATTTAGTGCATTGATTGGGAGTAAATTATCCATACACTCGAAACTTCGCTGAGACACTGCGTATGACCGAAATTAATCCCAAACAAGCATACTATTACACAAATTTTATAATTTTAAATTTACTTTTTTAAGTGACTATCAAATATTGTCTTATCGTGCCCACACGTCATATATTTCTCTGATATCACAGTGTTATTCATACATATTTAAATCAAATCTTTCATTGCGTAGTCAGACGTATCATTAGTAGCAATAATCTGGTAATTCAATGTATGGTCTTCTTTACCGGTTCATTAAAGGGGCATCGTACACCAAAAACGCGTTTGTCACTCGTAAAACCAATTATTACCGAAAAGTCAAAGCAGAATGTGCGTTCAAAAATGACCCTATAACGCGAACGGTGGTATTTGTAAGTATGCTTGAAGTGAGCCTTTTATTGACGACAACGATATTTCCGATACGTCTGAAAGTTTAACTGAGCATGTGCGCTGCCTTTCAAGTGAACATAACATGAATAATACTTACCATTTCAGTTTTTCCGCAATGTTTTCGGTTTTGACAGGTACCGAAAGGGTCGAGTTGGGAAAGTGACAAATACTTTCTGAGGCTGATATCGGCAGGTTTAGTAAATCTTGAAATGTGTATTCTGAGTAAACTTGTGGGATATTTGTAAAAATATTTTACAGGGCTTCATTAATTGATTTGGGCATTAAACTAATACCTATTTGATTGCTAGTTTAGACCCTTCAGTTCCAGGGCATGTCCCTTTAACTGTTCATAGCATTTATATTGTTAAAAACAGATGGCTGTTTTTTAGTAAAACCTGTACAGCGTTAACTTCAACTACCTTGAATGATCATATACTCTGAACAGTTGTCATATTCCATAACCATGTCAATTGTATGTCATTAAGGCATTTTTAAATCGGTTAGGTATAACATAAAATGTTGTTTATTCCTATGCCACAACCTTCTCGCAAAAGTTTACCCTATTTGTTTCAAAGCGAAGAAAAATGCGATGTTTTAGAAAAGTATGGCGATATCACTTTCATGATGTAAAATATTATACACGTATCTTCACCCCTCTCGAGCTATCCAAACCTAAATGAAATGGACAGCGGTATTGGAATTAAACAATATTATATTTTATGCCTTCTTATAAAAAAACTGTGTTAGTGCAAACTGTGTTATGTTACAATGTTGTATATATGAAAATGAGTATCCGAGAGGTCATTATTCTTGTAACTAGACTGTGTCAATTGTCTCGTAATAATTTAAACATTAGGATTGGTGATTATATATATTTCTATGTCGTTGTAAGAAAACGTGTTGTATCAACGCAATTGATATGATGTAAACATAATTTGAATGATAAAACAAAGAGAAATAAAGTAATTTATTCAAAGGCATTGCTTGTCTTGTTTTTTCTTGTTAATATAATTGTATACCCGCTGCATGTAAAGACGACAAAGCGATTCCCTCCCAATGAAGAATCAAAATCGTCAGGTGTGAGGTGTGGAAAACAAAACTGTAAGTTCTTGCATCAACCTATCGATATTTACGTCCGACCAGGGGGACAACAAAACAGATACAACGTTTGAGTCCACGGAGTCATCCAGGTTGTGTCACCAACATAAATGAGCTATTTATTATTTAAATAAGATCAAATGCAACACATGAACATGGCAGAATGACATGTATAAAACATAAATCAACATTCTATGTACATTACTGTGGATATTTATTATAACACATTTTATAATTTCAGAAAGATTTATTCACATAAACATCTTTTCCTAGACCGTATATCGCTTTTAAGAACACTTATAGTAAGCCTATCACAAAGTTATAAAACATGTAGCAGGATCATGCAACTATTTAATTTTTGGAAGAGCTGTAATGAACCGAATAAAATAGCAAAGATTATAGCGATAGCTGGAGAAAAGTAACCTAAGTTTGAATTCTGCTTTCATCATTTTTGCCACCCATTCACAATTTTACTGAACAGTGCCCAATGCGGAAAACAGTGTTGTTGTGCTAACGGTATTTCGACAGTTCTTATTTGAAACAGAGAAGGGTATCCCGCACTCAAACACGAGAGAAACATTATATAGAACATTCAAGTTACTTCTGGTAAATGAGGGCCACGCTGGTGTGGTGTATAGAATAGCAAAGTTCATATCAATTTTGCCATAATGAAAATATAGTCGCAGTAAATAAAGAAAAACGACGACAACCCTAACCTTACAGCTTGATGATTTTATACTGATCATAGTCAGAGCATAGTACTGTTGTTTCTCGATAACCGAAATACAGCGTGGAATTTGAGTGTTGTGTTTCAGATACCATACTCTATGCTAATGTATGTATAGAGCCGATACACAAGTATTTAAGTGTTACATTATCAGATATATTTCATAGGGAATACCGACGAAAATCGAGAACATTATGAAATAACAAACTCCCAAACAATGTAACAAGTCATCGGGACTTTGTTGTCTAACATAACATTTCAATCAATTGACAACGGCTCAAACAACGGATTGAACAGGTAGGTCTACAGGAGGTCTTTAAAACTACGTTATATAGTTAACATCATTTGTTAATAAAGCATATGCACACCAGTTTAAAACGTAGTAAGGTTACTTGTTGAATTTATTGTAAATACGATAATGTTCGATAATAGTTATGTTGTTTTGCGAGTTTTTATGACGTTAAATTGTGCATGTATATGTTTAACTGTAAATGACAAGAAGCGATATGATCTGCCTTATGATAGTAGACGTGTTATTGTCTATAGCACCTGAAACATCAGAAATCAATGCAATGTAATTTATAATAAATTAGACATCGGGTTTCATATGAAAGGTTTAAAACATTATGATGTAAACCAATTATCCTGAACGGCATTTGCTGATTATAAAGTTATAGATATTTGTATTGACAGTTGTTCGTGGTTGCCAGCGTGTGTGTCCACAGGAACGTTTGCACGTATCACCTATTGCATAAGTAAACATCCAGCTGTCATTCATATTATGTAAGCTGAACAGAAGTGTTCTCCTTATGATTTGAAAGGAACAGCATCTTTCAATCAACGTTTCCGCTATCTGAAGTAAAATAATGGGAGACATAATGAATACAAAATGGCTGTAGAATAATTACAAGGCATATTGCAACACGTCTACTATGGATACAAACAACTAATCAAAATTTGGACATCTTAAAGAGAACGACACTATTGACATCAAAACATCCAGCCTTAATCAATTCAACCTTACATACATGGTAGCTGCATGCTAGCTATTGTAAGAAATCAATTGATACAAAATATCATGGATTATTGTAATCTGTTTATATGATCGAAGAAAGGTTTTATAAACCACGTATGTTCAAAAGTGTTTTACACGCACAAGATTTACAAGGTTAGAATGTTAAACATTGTAATCTGCTAGTAATCGTCCCATTCAATGAGGAGAGTGAATAGTATACCAAAGTAAATCTGTATAATATTCAATCAGAATTGCGTAAACATAAATTATTACCAGAACCTCAGACTAAGTTATTGCTGATGTCGCGTTCTAGACCGCTGTTTCTATACAGCTTTTGAGTAGAAGCAGCCAATGCCTGTTATGGCTATGTAATGAATTCCAAGAGGAATCTAGCGATTTGAAAATAACGTAATGATATAACATGTATATGTATATCTAGAACATTGCCTTATTCTCATCTTTGTAGTGCAAACATTATACGTATTCTACACAACCTGTTCTGTCTGGTCCTTTGTTGCCTAATGGGATATTGTAACATTTATTAGATTATAATATTGTCGCAACCACTCAGGTATAATGATCGTTTAGAACAAATTATGTCTTCGCATAACATTATTATAACATTGCTATGAATGCTGCAGCGGTAGTCCTTAATGCAATATTAGTCGTGTCTGGTGGTATATGAGAGAGATATGGCATGATTTATATTGTTATTATTTATGTATTGTTCTTTTTAGACCTAGGCATTTTGTGATAATTGAATAAATACTACTTATTCGTTCACAATTATCGGGACAATACGATAGCCGGCTTGGAATTAAAGTTCTAAGTTTTCCACTCTAATATCTTACACGATAAATCACTTACAATTTTGTCTATGTTATAATTTGGTGGAGCCGAAGCAAATGGTCTAGTAAAACTATTGTTAGAGCAAATAACACAATAATGGTGATGTATATTTTGGCACAGTCAAGAGTACCTTTATAGACGGGGATTCCATTAATCATACAGACATGCATTCCGTACGTGAATACATGTAAGCAGTTTGTTGTCTGACCTGTACTTTACTCAAAATTTACACTAAATTTTAGGAACATTCCTGATGCTACTAATTGGCTAAACTAATAACTATCACCTTGGGTAACAAACATTTGGTTTACAGTACGGTCAGAAAAGAGCATATACTATGTTTTGAACACATGCAATGACATTGGCTTCACACCCGAACCAAAAAGTGTGAGAACTCCACATTTTGTGTTACGAATTACGTGATAATGTTTATGTACACAAATGCTGTATTTTCTGTTAGAGATATATAGGAAGGAGAACAGTTGCCTCCATCGTTCAATACTGTCTCGAGTGTTACACATGTACCATGGCCGCAATATAGATGCGACAGGTGACTGTTAATTAAATGATATTTGAAAAATAATGGGTGTCTATGCAGCTACTTTACATGGTCTTCGTCCTCTTGGGAGTCGAATCTATCAATGTTGCTACATTCCGATAGCCCCCGAAGTGATATATTTCCTTTACCGATCGTTTTAAAAATGTTTGGTATGAAAAGGACCAGACTTAACAGTCATTTTATGTGCATAGTAATTTCCTAAACAAGAACATACATTGCTGCCTCAGACAAAGTCAGTACGCACGACGTTTTTATTACGTTTTAATTTTTGCCCTTGGTATAATAAACTATACACAAGACCTTTAGTGAACAGTCGTGCTGCCTAACGCCACTGAAGTGCTCATTAAAGAGTATAGCGTCTGCCGGTGAACAGTACACATGTCGTCTAGAATGCTGTTTTCTATTATGCGATAATTGTTGTACTTCTGGAAACTGTTACGAACCAGGTTTGAATGAACTCTACTGAAAGCGTAATACATTGTGTTGTAATATGACATTACTGGTACCAAAACTCCTCAATCCCTTGCGTACAAGCACAAACATGCAGTAAGTCAATGCTCGTACAAATATAGTAACAAAACATCGAATAGTAATGCTGTGTGCTAGTTTGCTATAACTGAAGTACTTTTGTAGTCTGTTGTGAACTAGGTTTATATGAACTTTACTGATGATATAAAACATTATGTGTTTAATATATGAGCACATATGTTGTTTTTTTTTAAAAATGCGATATGGCCTAAGCACCTTACTACTTTGTCATAAACCACGTGCATCTCATAAAGGTTGTACCAGATTCCGTTGATATAAAATTTAGAACTCTTTGATGATCATATAGAATAGGGATCACCCTCATTAATACAATCATATATTTGTGTTGGTACTTCAACGGTTCTATAAATGATCAGAGTGGATCCAAATGGCCGTCATTCCTGCTTAGGAAGCCCGTACCCCACTAAATAAACATTAAACATATATAATCTAAGTCATTGTCTCACCAATTCTTCATTACAGGATCTTAATTATTTGTAACTCTCCTGTATATTATTCATTTTTCGTATTTACAAACTCAGTATTCACGCCGAATGATCATTGAGTAGTTAGAAGAAATTTTAATTGAATCAGATCCATGTGTTCATTTTGCCGAGAAATGGATTTGTTCAGAAACCATAATTTTCGATACCTCATGCTAATTACTAATAATCTGGAGGTATTTTCCATCATATTTTCAGTAAATATATAAACGAATGTACCCACACATCATCAACGTAGCCCTTCAAACAAACAATTCAAAGTCTTATCCCCGCCCTGTATCAGTGTCATGTTCTGTACCATTCAGCACGCATTTAATCCTGTACAATATAACATCAAACACGAGTCGTAGGTGATTGACTGTGCGACAAATTGATGTGTCAATTCGTCTATTAACGATGCTTAATTAACTGGTATATCATGTGAATAACGTTAAAAGTCAACCAAAATATATTAATATATGTAACCCAAGTGACGATAATGTGCTACTGTGCTATCAGCATATGCATTTGTTCCCTAACATAACCACAATTCGTTGAACCTTGGTGTAGTACGTCTGCCAATGTATACTCAATACATCCATTTTTATGTTGTCATAATGTCTGCTAATATCTGAATGCAGCCAGGGATGCGTTTATGTTTTTATATAATATTAATATGTGATAAATACGAGCGTCGGCTGTTATGTTAATTATCATGTTCAGGAATTTCCAGGAGGTTCGTTTCTTGTTGCGTTAGTCATTTTCTAATTTTTTTTCACTTTCGATAACTACAATTCATTATGCTATGTTATAATTTTTACTGGAGAGTGTCGGTTGTGTTTAACAATGTTAATCATAGGTATTAAATATATATTAATACTTTAACTATTCGGGTATATTATGCAACTCTTTGCATCATGGCTTAATCGGTTGACTTCCTTAGGTACTCGTCTTTCATTTGAATTGACCTTTATCAATATTTTATGAGACTGTAATTATAATAAGTATTGCTTCATTGGGTTATCATAATATAGACCATGTCAATGGGACTTATGTTGTTTACAAATATGTGTGAAGAAGTGACTCGCGTTTAACAAACCTAATCAATGACTTGCTTGATACACACAAAGGGGTAACATAGTCTTACTAGGTAGATAATATATAGATGAACATCATACTTGTTGAAATATTTATAGTGAATGATTTAAAATGGACCCATTAAAAACGCTAGACAACCAGCATTTTACATTTATTATAAAGCGGTTCCGTACTTATATCGACACCGTCTTTCCAACTAATCGGAAAACAAGATTATTCATTTGTGGCTACTATTAAACTGCATTTTATGATTCAAAGCATCGCCCATTTCGATAAGAAACTTTTGAATTAATAGTTCTACGCTGTATGAATATATTTACTGCAATAGACACTTATACTTATGCAATCGGTACGTTCCTCAAATCCAGGAGTAATAACTAGAAAGTGAAATTAATTTCACCGGTTGTTCGAATCTTTATGGAAGCGAGATCACAATTAAAGAAGCGTGTGAAATATAATTAGCAATTGGTGCTGTAGGGGTACTGAAGAAATGTTTTTGTTTTCCTAATTATAACAATAGTTTAGCTAAATTTCATTTTATGGTCGATTCCCTAAAAAAAGTATGTGGAAATCCGACAGGGAAGGTAAACTCAACCCAACCAGCCAAGCACAGACATCAGAAACACCACGACACAACCACCCTGAGCAGTGTCCACAGAAATACATGCTAAAGCGGTGACTAAATGAGGCACAACAACTTCGGGGCGTGACCTAGGTTAAAACACTAAGGACAGTGACCTAACGTAATGCGACCTAAAGAGGCACAACTACGACTTGACCTAGCCGAAAAATGGGCAAGGTAGGAATTGGGTGGAAAAAAATATTACATATTCCTAGCAACTACAAAGAGCAATGCCCACACATAAGCGGAAGAAACAATTAAAGACCCAAGGGAAATAAGTCTGAGGGAAATAAGTCTATGAAAAAAAGGTTGATCAATTAAATAATTTAAACATGAATACATTACTATGGGGCATTTTAGTTGCATGCGTTGTCCACGTCTACAAACACAATAACAAGTATGCAATTCTTGAGTTTGTAACAGATAATAAAGACTTACGAATGATATATTCCAAATGCTTTTAAACTAAATTATTTAAGTATCGATTGTTATGATATGTATAATGGTTTAAAATGTAATTCTCAAGTGTGTCGAAATGAATATACCTATCTTATATGTAATCTAATTGTTAAACCATCCTACAAGAGTGTGTCTATTACACTTTAATAGCTCTCATACTTCCGGGTTGTAAATTAGTTTACAATAGGCACGTGTAAATTAACTTGATTTGGCATCACACTATCCGGCAAATACCCAAGACGCTTCTCAACTTTGTAGTCAAGATAGTTGGCATGTTTAAGGTTACTCCATGAATAATAAACAAACTGCACTTTGAAACTAATTATTGATGTTCTAGAATTACATTTAATTTAAACTTATGTCATTAGGCATTAAAGAGGTGTGGAGGAGTAATAGTTACTCGTTATTGGTTCTGTTTTGTGTTTACCCTTCCTTACTTAACTTCGAAGAATATCTAATGAGAAAATAGCCTAAAATGTTATAACCCTAAATGACACTGACCTCGTAATTCCTGCATATTTGTGCATACGTACTTCAATAATCATTGGATCATAATTATGTAACTATATATCAGAAAATAATTATATATTACACATTATGTATATCTTTTATATTAAACTAAATATCAATTTAAGTAAGGTTATCTTCATCAATGAAACATCAACCATTGTATTGGTCATATATCTGTACAATGTAGTACTCGAGCATGAAATGAGCCATACTGTAAATTATAAATGATTGATTGGTTTTACTTGCATCAGCAGTTTGACTGAAAACAATAACGTACATTTTAGAAATTGCTTCTATGAAATACCATTTGTTTTTGCCTAGATCAAGTGGAGGGGTGGCAAGAAAATCCAGTCTTAAACACCATAGGCATGTACTACATTAAAGATTGCGATAAATAGAGCATATAGTTTTATTGGTAAAAAAAACTTTGCTTCTTTTTGTCGATCTTCAAAATGTATCTACAAGGAACACTTGAGTAATTACGTTTGTATCCAGCTCAGACAGTTTTATAGTTATCGTTAAGAAATATCCTATGAAATAACCCTTGGGAGAAGTTAAAATCACAATCATACGGACTTCACATATGATAAATGATGTGCCGCTAATAGGAGGACAATCAATATAGAACTATACGCCGACAATATCAGATACATACCAGGCTTTGTACATAGTAATGCAGATTTCTTATCTCGACCGACCAAATCATGATAATGTGATATTGTGATAGAGTATTGTATTAGCTAGTTAGAATGTGAAACATCCTTCATCATTTCCTTGATTGCTTCCATAACAACTTTTAAGTGTGGCAATAATGGTATTTTTAGTAAAAACCCACTGACTTATTTTCATGAAACAAGAGAAACACAATAACACATATAATACAATTATAAGATCATGAAATTTTACGATAGTTTTGTAAAATATCAACAAAATACCTATTTTTATCACAGGTTTGCGATAAAAAACGTGTTTTTTAAATATATCTCTGTAATTACTACACGTACAATTATGAAAATTTGCACGAATAAATGAAATATATCGACCTAATACACACTCAAATTTCAGTAACATCAGTTAGAAAGGTTTTGTTCATAAGTTCTATGTAACATTTTTGTAGTTTTGTATGAAATATCAAGTTAGTAGACTTGATACTTGCAACAGCCAAGTTTACGGTCACGTAATACGCTTAACGATATATTTACGTTTTTGCAACCTATTTAATATTACACACACGAGGTCCGTCTGTGAATCTGACGAAGTACATGTTATTGTTGTACATTGTTTACAAGCGACACACCTAAATAAACCGAATCATACGGGCCTCCTAGGTCTCTTATTCATAACAGCAATGTCAATCCAGTCGATCACGGATTTAACGGTTAAATAATTGATAGTAAGTCATCAATAGATTACCAGATTACCTCCCTGCGTTAAACTATAAGCATGCAAGTTCAATATATATTAAAGAATAAATGTATCTTAATAAGTGATCTTAAATTATGAAATTCGGAATGGGAGTAGGTAGGAAGTTATTGTAGTTCTGTGTAATGTTTAACAAGAATCTGATGAATAGATGTTCAGAAAAGTTTACAAAGGACGATTTTTTTCTATTGCAAACTAGATATCACAATCAGTAAAGAAATTAAACAAAATGTACCGCTTAAAAGTATTATATTCTAATTGTATACAAAGTTTGAATGAGCGTCTCCATAAGACGTTCTATATGTGAACACTAAATCCCTAAACAGTAAATACATAAGTGGGGTTTCATCCATACATCGACGACTAGTCTAAGTCCTTCATAGATGGACAATATCAGTAAGGAAACTGATGAAAATGAATTTCATATCAATATGGGTTTGTACATGTATGTGATTTTCGCAATTGTAAGGAAGGATAATTTTGTAAATATGCCGCCACAATTCTCTTCAACTTTGCGATCGATATTGAACTTCAGTTACTAGATCGATTCGGAAAATCATAAGGAATATCCAACCTAAAATAGTAATCAACGTCAGCTTTTAACTACCCCGTATTATTTGCGCATGATACACGGTGGTATAAATCTCCTAAACATGGGATCTTATATTGATACGCAAGATTATAAATCACCCATTTGCGTCAGCTGCATAGGGACTTCCATAATATTTACATTTAATATCAGACAATTTCTCCAATTTTCGACAATGTTCTGTTAATTCTATGTTAACGTAGTCCCACAAGTAGTTTGTGTTGTTCGTAGATCAGTCGAGATATGTGTACGTTTTATATGTGAGACTCATAAATTGATTATTTTTGTTCTTACTGTGTGGTAAATACATCATCTTGGTATTTAAAGAAAATGTTTTGCAAGTAGTCTAGACCGGTAGATATAGGTCCCAGAGCAATAAGACTTAAATATCAATTAATGGCGTGAACTCTTATATATTCCTACCTCAATTATTGTTAATGTCATTAAACTAACGTTTTGTTACTAGCTAGGGGAATATATATTATATATAGTATTGTGCTTATACATGTATTGTGAGCAACTAAACGAATACAGACCTGTGCAACAGTAGTTTAAGATGGAGGAGCCTATACTGGTGGAATATTGTGGGTGTTATAATACTGTTTATTATTGTGCTGCTTATGTTGTACGAGGGATGTTCTGGTAGGGTGTTTAAGATTCGAGTAATGGTACAATATATATTAAATCTATTCAATTTTATATTCTGTTGTAAAATAGGACACATCTCTGTGTTAGAATGGGAAGCGGGACACTTACGACCTTATAAGGCTAAATTGTATAATTTGAAGACATCAATGAGTCATACTTAAATATATTAATTGAAAGGTCCAGACTGATCTTTCTTTGGGTAAAGTGAAAGAACTCGGGTATATCTTCATGTATTGATGCAATTATTGATGATAGTTCGTGTTAAGAGTATGATTTGTCTAATCATTTATTATCGTTTATTATTAATTTTGTGCTCCAAATATGTTTAGTGTTAATAGATATATATCTTAAGTAAATCAATACGTCACATTAAAGTAGTTAATTTAAATAGACGGTTAAAAAACTGACTTTGCAAAAACAGAACTGCCTTGAAAAATGTATTCTCTGTATTACTCTATTTGCAATTGTATCTAATTGCTCTGTAATTTTCTATTTGTAAAATAATTACATGCTTTTTACTTTACTAGTTTGCATGTGTATAGTATGAGTGTACTGCGTTTGTTCATATATTAGAGAATGCTTTATGTTCCTTGTAAGTGTTTTAACATGACATGCTCCAAATATGTTTAGTGTTAATAGATATATATCTTAAGTACATCAATACGTAACATTAAATTAGTTATTTTAAATAGACTGTTAAAAAACTGACTTTGCAAAAACAGAACTGCCTTGTAAAATGTATTCTCTGTATTACTCTATTTGCAATTGTATCTAATTGCTCTGTAATTTTCTATTTGTAAAATAATTACATGCTATTTTACTTTACTAGTTTGCATGTGTATAGTATGAGTGTACTGCGTTTGTTCATATATGAGAGAATGCTTTATGTTCCTTGTAAGTGTTTTAACATGACATTGTTTAAAGGGTGTATGGCTGAATTATGGTTACACATGACTGGTGAGAAAGATAATATATTAAAGATATACCACCATAACGGTATTTCCTGACGTGTCTTTATCATAAGGTATATTTTAGATCATATAAGGAAGTACTAGCAATCTTTTATAAATTGACATATGAACTCAATATTGAATCGATTAACCAGTTATGATATTACAAATTAATATTTTTAGAAATGTATTATCTACATCTATTGTACCTCATATGCAAAACTTTCCTTTTCTACAGGTTTTGTTCTATATAATCAAGAAGGCAATAAGGTTTCAATATAGAATCGATTAACCAACTATAATATTGCAAATTAATTAAACTGCATGTATTCCTATTGAAATGATTTTTCCCACAACCATTTTCCCTTTATTCAATCGTTTGACTTTCAACATATTTTTGTTATTTGTTATATACTCAATCTTTGTGACAATGTTTGTTTCTGTATCTATTCTTGCCTTTCTGGTTCTGGTAGGGGTCATCTCACAAATTATTCTATACAAATCCAAATATGGGTGATATTTCTATTTTGTCTTTAAATTGTAGAGGCCTTCAAGGTACTTTAAAGAGACTCCAGGTTTTTCAGTACTTAAAAGAAGCAAATTGTGACATTTTGTGTTTGCAAGACACTCATTTTAATGAGGATCAACTGAAAGACATTTATACTGAATGGGGATCGGAGTGTATTTTAAGCAGCTGCTCCTCCAACTCCAGAGGCGTCGCTATACTTTTTTCGAAACAATTAGAATATAAAATTCATAACATAAAGTGTGACAAAGATGGAAATTATGTTATACTCGATATTAATTTGGGGGAAACTAGATTGACTTTAGCGTCAATATATGGGCCTAATACTGACAAACCATCTTTTTATGAAAATATTTTTGAAGTAATTGATAGTATGGAAAATGAAACCTATATGTTATGCGGTGATTTTAATTTAGTTTTAGACCCTGAGTTGGACTACTGTAATTATAAACATATAAATAACAAACTCTCGCGTCTAGCACTATTAAATGAAATCCAGAATAGGGAACTTACAGATCCTTTTAGATATAATTATCCCGATACAAAACGATACACATGGCGAAGGACTAATCCATTACAACAGGCCAGACTCGATTTCTTTTTAACATCCCCGCTTTTATTAACGAATGTTTCTGATATACTAATTAAACCAAGTTTTCGATCAGATCATTCAATTATAATCTTGAAACTCAACTTTTCAAAGTTTAAACATAAATGCGGTCTATGGAAACATAACAACTCGCTGCTAAACGATATAGACTACTTGAATGTAATCAATGAAACAATCAATGAAACTATCAGACAATATGCTCTGTCTGTCTACAATATCGATACAATTCTTGAAAATCCTCCCTTGGACATACAATTTACAATAAATGACCAACTATTTTTAGAAACTTTACTTATGGAAATACGCGGAAAATCCATCTCTTATAGCTCGTATAAAAAGAAAAATACAAATCAAAATGAAATTAATATAAAAAAGAAAATCGAGAATCTAGAAAACCCTCTCTTAGAAAAAAATATAGACACGTTAAACCAATTAAAAACCGAACTGAAGAATATTCAGGAAAGTAAATTATAAGGTTATATGGTGAGATCGAAAGTTGACTGGGTTATAAATGGAGAAAAACCAAGCAAATTATTCTGCAATTTAGAAAAATATAACTATACAACAAAAACTATCAACAGACTAATTAAAGCTGACGGAACCGAATTAACCGATCAAAAGGATATACTGAACGAAGCATCGTATTTTTATAGAGACTTATATTCTAAAAAACAAAACGAGATAGACTCGGATATTTTTAACAATTTTATACACGATATAGACATACCTAAATTGACAAATGAAGAATCAAACTCAATAGAAGGTTTAATTACATTAAACGAATGTTCAGAAGTCTTGAAAACTATGGCTAATAATAAAAGTCCTGGAACGTCAGGATTCAGCTCTGATTTTTACAAAGTTTTCTGGAAAAGAATTGGTATTTTTGTCTGCAAGGCGCTAAATGATGCTTTCTTATCAAATTCATTAACGATCACACAAACTCAAGGAATAATAACATGTATCCCAAAAGGTGAAAAACCAAGACAATTTCTCAGTAATTGGCGTCCAATTACACTTTTAAATAGTGTTTATAAAATAGGTTCTGGGTGCATTGCGAATAGATTAAAAAAATATCTTGAAAAATTAATAAATACTGACCAAACAGGTTTTATAAAAAATAGATTTATTGGGGAAAACACGAGACTTATATACGACTTAATGAAATATACTGAAATAAATGATATACCTGGATTATTATTACTAATTGATTTTGAAAAAGCATTTGATTCTCTATCGTGGGAGTTTGTACAGAAAAGTCTAACTTTGTTTAACTTTGGAAATGATATAAAAAGGTGGTTCAATGTATTATATAAAGATAGTGTTTCAGCTATTACACAGTGTGGATTTTTATCCGACTTCTTTAAAATACAACGTGGTTGTCGTCAAGGTGACCCGTTAAGCTGTTACATCTTCATATTGTGTGCTGAAATTCTGTCCTTGAAATTTAGATCAAATAATAATATCAAAGGTATAAAAGTGAATAACGTAGAACACAAACTGTCACAATTTGCAGACGACACAACAATTATCCTTGATGGCTCTTCTGAATCTCTCAACGAAACCTTGAATATGTTATCAGATTTTACATATCTCTCTGGACTCAAAGTAAATTTTGATAAAACAAAAATAGTCTGGATAGGTAAACATAAATATAGCTCTAACACCATCAAAACAAAATGGAAACTGTCTTGGAATCAAAGTAGTTTCGAGATGTTAGGAATAAAATTCCACGTAGATCTTGAAAAGATGATAGAACTTAATTATACAAATAAAATACTTAAGATGAATAAAATATTAGCAAATTGGAAGCGACGAAACCTAACTCCCATCGGGAGAATCTTAATAATTAAGACTTTAATACTATCTCTTTTCAACCACATATTTACATCCCTTCCTAATCCTCCTTTTGAAACTATTAAAACTCTAAACGATACATTTTCTGAATTCGTTTGGCAGGGTAAAGCTAGAATAAAGAAAGAAGTTTTGAAACAACACTATTCACGAGGAGGATTGGGAATGGTGGATATATTCGCATCTATATGTTCTTTGAAAATCTCTTGGATAAGGAGAATTATACAAACCAATAGTAAATGGATAAATATAGCAAGTACGCTATTTAGCATTGACAAATTAATAAAATGTAGCACTCGTTACCCTATACTAATAGTAAATACATTAAAAAACACATTTTGGAAAGATGTGTTTAAAGCGTTAGTTAAGTATAATGAACATCAGCCACTTAAGGAAATAGATTTATTAGCTTATCCTTTATTTTATAACCCTAAAATCTTGGTAGGGGGCAATACTATATTTTATAAAACCTGGTATGAGGCTGGAGTGCAAACAATAGGAGACCTTATGAATGAGGACGGTAACGTACTAAGTCTAGAGGAATTCAACCTGAAATTCAGTCTCCAAACTAACTTTGTTCAATATTATGGAGTAAAACTATCTGTAAATAAATGCCTATCAGAATACAAAAATAAATACAATACAATGCTTATTAAACCATTTATTCCGCCGTGTTTCAAAGACATTCTAAAATTTAAAAAAGGTACACAACCTATGTACGATATAATGACACAAACTCAAGTAATGCCATCGAGCAAATCAAAATGGATGGAAAAACTACATATGAATTTTGATGATAAAGATTGGTTCGCAATTTTTGCTATACCGTTTGAAATTACAAGTGATTCTAACATTCAGTGGTTCCAATATAGAATAATACATAGAATCCTTGGAACTAATTCATTCTTATTCAAGATAAACATTAGGCAAAACGAACACTGTTCTTTTTGTAAAACATCATCAGAAACAATTGAACACTTATTTTGGCACTGCCCAGTAACCACACAATTTTTAAAAAATATGTGTTTGCATAATACAACTGTTACAAACTATTTAAATAGAGAAAATTTTATCCTAGGAATACGAGACAAAAACAAAACAGCCTTAAACCTCTTATTCTTCTACACCAAAAGATTCATCTATAACTGTAGATTAAAAGATACAGTTCCCACTATTAATTACGCTAAACACTATATCAAGTACCAATACAACATATTAAAAGAAATAGCTATTAAGAATCACACCATCAACAATTTTAATGATACTTGGAATGACATAACCGGACTTTTCATATGAATCTCCAGATAACACACCTATACAAATAAACAAATAACATACCCCAAACCGTAACCAGAATATTATAAGAAAAATATAAGAATGTCCCATTGTCAAAGTTGAGTTCTTACCATTTTCCCTAAAAACTGAGGAGAGAGTGTTAGTTTATATGTATCATATGCACCATCTATTACTATACATGTATTTTATATAGCAACTTGTTTACAATGTGTAAAATTGTTTAATATTTCTGACATTCTGTAAATTTGACAGTGCAATTATGTGTAAACAACTATACATTATATAGTATCATAATTATGTACTAATCCAGGTACTTACTAACTCAGAACTTGTAAGGTGTGTACTGGGATGTCCTCGACCCAGACACACCTATTGACGAGGAAAATAAACTAATACTCCACCTCAAAAAAAAAAAAAAAAAAAAAATTTGAAGACTCTTCTTATTAGCCTATTTTCATGAAGCTATGAACTTGTCTTGTTGAACAGACTGTAGTTGAAACGGCTTGTTGTACTATAAGAAAAGAGTAATTGTCAGACAGTTTTGTCTTGTTTTCTCAAAATATTGGTTATGTAGTTACGACCGTCTCATTCTAAGGAAGCGATACTGGGTCAAGTAGAGCCCCGCCTACTGGGTTAAGTAGATATCCGTCAACTGTCTTCAATAGATCCCTACTACTACATGTACGTTTAGTAGGGATCCGTCTACTGGGTTAAGTAGAGGCCCGTCTAATGGGTTAAGTAGAGTCCCGTCTACTGCGTTAAGTAGAGCCCCCGCCTACTGGGTTTAGTAGGTCAAACTTTTATATTTTAGGTACATTAACACTGTTTTAACCATATATTTATTAGTCATGATTGTACCGCACTTTTGAACGTGTGTATACATGAAAAAAGGGCTATATAAATATGGTATAATATTAAAGCGATATAGCAACCGATATGAGAACCGACATACTTATTCAAACATAAATAATTGAATTAAAGAGTTATATAAGTGAGTAAATTAACGGTATGTACGTAATGAAAAAATATACAAGTTCTCCCGATCATACCATTCATCTACTGAATCTAACAAATGTGCATCCCACTAATTACTCTTTGTGATCATTTATTTCTACAAATAACTTAATTATGATGGATCTCAGATACCCATGGCTCAGAAGGAATCTGATGGTGCTAATTACGTGCATTCGGAAGCAGGTGATCCAATAAGTGTTGAAGAAGATTATTATAAGTAAAACAGGTGATGCTTATAACACCGTTTACTTTTGAATTATCAAGTAAACACTATAAAGACGAAATAATGTTTATACAATTAGCTAAAGCAATAAATCTTACGTACGTACGTTAAACTAATATCTTGTCATAAACGATTCACTTATATCGTTATATTTGCATTAACTGTGTAGTGAAGGCATGGTTGAATCCTTAATGCATTTCGTCATTGGCCAAAACATACGTATACCGGATGCCTGTTCGTTTACCTAGTGATTGTGTTTCAGTGCGCTAAGGTAGGTATTTATACTTCACTAAAGTATGAGATGCCTCTTGTAGTAAATCACAATATAATGATTCCGAAAAATGTTCATATGTTGATCTGAGCTGGCAGCCAAAGTAAGTCAAATATGATGCTGAACTATATAGTACATAAGAAAACGGTTATGATATATCCCTGGATTCGTGTGTCAGATAGTGTCCTGATACTTGAACAGAGAGTTGCTACAACATACTTATACTCGACCATAACAGTTACCGTGCACTCAACCTTCTGAAATGCCCGCGTTCGTAGCTTTGTTCTTGATTCCACAACCGCAAATATTTGGTCATTAGGTGAATACAAATGATTGAGATGCTTATAAGATAAGTGACATCCAATTGATCACGGGAATCCTTCTCGCATGCACACAAGCACACACATGCATCGATAGTTTCACGAATTAAAGTTCCGTGTGCCATATCACTGGAATATATTAGTTTGCAAACAATTAAAAACAAACTCCACCACTGTGGCATTCTTTCGGTGTTTTTGTAACTTGTATTCTCGTCAGAAAAAAATACATTTAAAATATCATGCTCACGTTCTCTAATTAGTATAAACACTGCAATTATTTCAATACGAATTAAATTACCGCCTTCAAGACTTAGCATCTTGTGGATGCCAATTTATTCTCTTGTCTGGGTTTTATACCTCACTTTGAAGAACTCACGAGAGAATTTGATTAAAAAGCTACGTCTATAAGTTTTGATTGCACTTTTATTTCTTTGCCTAGTAAATTTAGAACAATACTGCTAACAAAACGAATTGAATAGAGTGGTGTGTGGAAAGAATATCAATGTGACACGCAGATACTCCCATCTCAGTTCCACAGAAGTCAAAAATTTCAAATAAATTTAAGTCTATTCTGTCTAACCATACAGTCGTGGCAACGTATTTTGAAGAAGAATGGTTACCGTAGTAAGTATGCTGATTTAATATCGCACATTTTTATGAAATCACAAATGTTACCTTCTAAATTAGATGATACTGTTTAGAGCTGTTGCGAACTCATAGTAAAGGACACATATTTTGCAACACAATGTTAATTACTAACCAATGCCTTATTAGACAACCGAGTTCGGTCTAGTTAAAACTAAAGTATGTAGTTTCATTTCTAACTAGATAGCATGTACATAAATGGCGTGTTAAATGTATTCATGACGTGAACATAAACGACACCATCGACATAGCTGACATTAGCATACCGATTTATTCACTTTCTTTCTATTCCTTCAATGTGACTGATTACAAACTAATGGTCGTGAAATCCCTACACACAAACTGCATTATTGCGTAAGTTATCATTGTTGTGTGAGAGGGATTTCCACTGAATTGATGGGACTCGCTAATCTTGTCAGCATCCTAAATATTTGCATTAGCCTAATGACGAAACGACATGACCAAACATCATGGGTAGTACCGTATTAAAGATCAGAGTATAGACGAAAGTAAACTGTGACAGTCAGTTGAATACGTTCTAGACATGCAATTAAAGGTCTAGTGTGTAAGATGTGGACTAAAGCATATACGCATAATGCAGAAATTCTGAGTTGAACTTTCTGAAAAGAGATCTTCAATTTACAACAATATCAGTAAATGGACGTATTTAGTTCGACATGATTCTACCATTTTATGCTTCGCTTAGATGATGTAATATTTTAAGACGGTTAGTAATGGTTTGTTTTTATGAACGTATTGAACGTGTGGTTCTTTAGCTAATTTTGCAAACAGAGTTTCATGCTAATTTCTTAATATTTCCAACGGAAGCTGTGTAGTATTTAAAAGCTGTTGTACTTGTAGTAATCCATCTAAACAATTAGTAGACCACCTGTTTTCACAGCCTGACTGATCATTTAAAGACACCGGTTAACTTAGGTGTATAAAAAACATGGGGATGTGCGGACTAATTAAAAGTATTAAAATATTATTTTTGAAGTCTTCTGATTCCACGTAACAGCATTTGTTGTTGCTTAAGATTAATGTATTGGTTAAACTACATGTTATTTCGCTATTGTGAAAGTACTAGTAAGTGTTATCCATATGAATTTTGGCGGATGCTTAATGTAAGATATTACGAGCGGCGAGTGTGAAGACCTTATAGTACTTAGTATTTAGTGGCATTCTTGGTATCGGTTTTGGATTCAAGCAACATGTACGTCGTTATAATTTGACAAAGATGCCGATACCATGCCTTTGTAGACAATGACATCATACCACATGTTTCTGATAACTTACGTTAAATTCTTGGCTTGTCAGTGAGTTTAAGTATCATTGCTATCACAATTTAATATTTTTCCATGCATTATGTATAGTTTTATCTCGATATTCGATGATCAATGCCCGTCATGTCACAGCCATATCTAAAATGTTTCAAAGTTAAGCTAACCAACAATGATTATTATAATTATTAAACATTGCAAGCTTATAGAACAACCAACATTTTAAAGGAGAACAACAAGAAGGCAGATCACATGCACTCGCATGGCTTGTGTATAATATACGTACTAAATTCATATACCACTAGTAGGCCAATGTTCCTATTTCAATCAAGTTTAAATTCAAGAAATTGGTATAATAATGACAAAATAACGCATCAAGTTCGGAAGGGTTTTGCATGTAATACGACATTAATTCATTTCGCAGTTTTTATCCTAGTTCAATCATTCAAACGTTACAAGACATTGGTCACGTTTTTTGTTTGTATTTGCTTTATTGCCTTCCATTACAGCATGAATATTCGTTATTACGCACACTGAGTGAGCTCCGAAATTATATAACACTTATTACTTTTCACTACTTCAGTATATGGTACACATGATGAGTGCATATTAGATGGCAATTATTGAGTAAATTTATAATTAACATATACGTAATCAGTTTCTTTTATGGATTAACAATTACTAATGAAATATAAATCTTGATTATTGCTAGTAATCGCGGGTAAAACACCATTCCAAAGCACTTCACACTGCTATTAATATGAAATATGGATTTGTGCGTGATAACGACACCTCCTGTAAATGACAATAAAGGTCGCCGATTGCATTTCGCTGCTTTTCCTGCGTGGTAGTTAATGAGTTTTGCATGTAAGCAGTAGGAATATATTCAAATCGAGGGTCCCTCGCTTGTTCACACAGGTGAGTTTTACTAGTTATTGTGCCTCCCGTAAGCAATAATTTAAGTTTTACTTTTCCAATCTTATGAAGCATTAAACGTACTTGCGTAGCCCCGTGCTGAGCCAATCAATCATACATAATGGTTCCTTCATTTATAACATTATATGTTGTAGGCGCCATAACATTACCTCATTAAGTGTTTTTATTGAACATTACTTTATTGAAAAAATGACTTGACATACAAGGGTCAGTCAAGAAAAAATGAGAGTTGGTGAATAATGATCAGGAGAATAAGTGTTCGTATATTGTCTATACATTATCGTGAAATATGGTATCTCATCGATGTTATGGCGAATACCAATTTTGGGTATGAACATTTTATTATTGTTGCCAGGCAACCGAAGAAGACAACTTGAAGGCATGCGTTCGCGCTGTCTGTAGAACACAATTGTGCGTTGCTATGGAAACATAAAGTTATATGGAACATTTATCAACGTATTTTTTATCTTGTTATACATTAATCTATCAGATATACTTAATTATGGTTGATTTGTTCCTCCAATATAGAAAATATACTTGATGGAACTATAAATTTTCACTCTATTTGTTGGCATTGAGACCACAATTTAACGCCACCCAAAAGAACGCATGATAATTTTCAAAAGCAAAATTATTCTTTATTTCTATTACGGTCACTGGACTCCATTATATACATTCATATTCCTTCTGAGCAGAACTTGTGGATTCCGTGATTAGTTTTAGAATACCATGGCAACGCAAAGAACACATGCCAAGAAAATCGATAAAATACGGGTGAAATTGTTGTTAGGCAACTAAACAAACCAGCATCAGTGACCATTCTGTAACAAATGCCTATTATTATTTGATATATACGATTATTCTAGATACACATGTTAGTTGTACTAAATGACGCTATCTTAAGCTGAAATAAACGTTCGAATTGACAACAAAATCAGTCTCCCAGTCGCTGGCGCGAACGCATACCACTTAGTGATGTTCTTTGGTTGCTTGGCAACTTTATTTATAAGCCTATATCCGATCGCAAAATTCATCAGAATATCCGCAATGGATAAAGTTGCCGATAAATGGTAGAAAATATAATTGTAAATACACTTTGAAGGTTTAATTTAACAACTCTAACAACCTGACCCTCGTAGTAACGTAGAACAAAACTTCCATTAGACTATTCACATTATACCAATGCATGTACTAAAATGTCCAATAAAATATCGTACACTGTACATTGTGATCATCAATATTTGCAAGCATCGTCAGATACCAACAGAGAATATCATTTGATACACTACTAAACATCAGGTTGTATTGGGAAATGATTCATCAATCAATCTTACGACATACCAATCACGCAACATGAAATGTGCGGAAAAATGTGGTAGCATGTTAACCTATACACTTTTATATTTCACGACCACATTTATAGACAGCACGAATTTATGTAATGAATTATTTTCTATTACAATGCATTTAATCAGTTCTTACATTTATTTTATATGATAGGGCTTTTCGAAATAGCATACTTTTGTCGTAAGAACAATAATATAAAAGTCCATTGCTTTGAGTTTATAATAACGGTATTATTTGAAATTGACGATACTAGATCTGATTGTAATAGTTTTATCATCAATAATGGGTCTGCTTCAAAGTCAAATTATGCAGCGGCAGCAACTTCCAAAAGAACTTATGATCTAGCTATTTCAAATGCGCGAAAATGAACTAAAGTGTTTGCGGATATTGATTTACAGGAGTTGATCAATAGATGTTTTAAATTAGCTTAACATTGATAGAAGCTCAACATGCTTGGTATCTCATTTTCAGCTACCTGTGAAACTGGGATAAGATCAAATTCTTTCAGTATCACATCATTAACCGCTTACTAATTCATGTTATACAATACTAACCACCTGTTGTGTTTGTGGTTATCTAATTCGTTAATTTTTTATTTGATTTAAAGCATTTCTTATAATCGAAGGTGTATTAAAGTCAGTTTAGCCACTTTCAAAAACAATAATATATCTTTTCTAGAATACTTTCTATGTCTGAAGAACATTTTGGAGACATTACATGTTTTTACCTCTAGTGTATTTTACGGTATTTAAACAAGTTGTAAGTGTAATATTTGCTTTGTTATTTTTCAGTTAGTAAGAACTGATTGATATTACTGTTTCTACACGTATAACATTTTTTACAAATATACGAGAGGTGCCCCACTTATATTTGAACAGTGTTGAACAGCCCATATTTTCAACATGACATTGTTTAGTCGAAAAGTCTTTATTCAATCGTATACATCAATGTGTCAATTAATATATACACCCATTTTTTGTATTTGTAATTAAGTTAGAACCAAAAATTAACATTTTTGTACAGGCACCTTTTTGAGCTTTTTATGACTGAAAAACTCCAACCAATGTTGGAAACATGTATAAAGTTTAATAAATGTTGCTTTATCACGAAGATTCCAATTCTTTGTTTAACTTTGGCCTTTACTATTCTCGTGCAATAAACATAAAATACGCGTGTTTAAGGTACCTAATTGTGTGATTGTGTTGGTAAATGGTGCTGGGCCTTGACCAAATCACCATGATTGGGAAATTGTCGCTAGGAAAGCCATATGGGATACATTTTGTCGAAAAACATTTTTGAACATAAATGGCATACTATCGTGCGCTGATTCGTCCGTTTGTAGAATAAATATTAGTTATATTTGATTAGTTATAACAAACAACAGCACATATTATGAAACAGGCTGCTAACCCATGTAGCTAACCGAACGTCAACTTCTTGGTGGGGACGTAGATATTTCTCATAAAGCAATCTGGTTGTGTAACGTAAATATCTCAATGATAATCTATTGTCTTATCACAGGTGACAAAGATATCGATATAACCGTTCCGTTGTAGAATATATGGTGATTAAAAACGATTGTCTCCCTTTAATTATTTTGTTGTTTTTGCGTTTGTGAACACCGATATTTTCAGAGTTTCGCATGTAATATTTGCGAAATGTTTGTTTTGTGTTATTTCATTTATGGGCGCAACATTACAAAAACCACCCTTCTAGTGACGAGTAGTACTGATTATCTTCACATAAACCATACACCAATGTTTCTTTAACTTCTTCTTGGTGATTCGTTAGGAGTGTTTGGCCTTCAAAAAGCCAAAAGCAACATCCTCTACAGAATTGCAATTTCGGTTGGAAGCATATTGCAAATATCCAAAATAATTATTGTATATGCTGCTCGACACATTACTTCTCACTGAAAAGAGATATTTCAATTATATCGGGTTAGATGGAAGATATCGGACATTCAACACTTTTCAAATATAAGTGGGGAACCTCTCGTATAAGTTATAGTGCACAGTAAGGATATAAGAATATGCAATGGTTCTAATATCATGTTCATTTCTCATGTTGACTTCCATGGTATTACGTGATCATTGATAATTGGATATGTACTCATTTCTTTGTCCAGGGCACCGGGTGTTCACATATAAAGGATATGTATTCTAAGTGGTCATAAACGCATTACGTCGACCACAGTGCACCATGAATGCCTTCAAAACGTCAAACTTTGCTTGCTGCCATCTGCTAAGTAGTGAGCTTACACATTATTGCAAACAGTAATGCACTTGCCATGATCATAAATATCTATATTGTACTTAAGTGTTGCATTAAAGCGTTACAGAAATATACTGATATTAATAAACAGTTACGCCCATACTTGTGTACCGATAATACTCCAGACATCTATACAAACGACTCGAGTGTTAGTTGTTCAGTTTCAGCGTCATCGGTAACGACGGTGTTTACTTTTTTAAGTTTGTCTGAGTGTTTGTCTCGTATACAGGACGTCCTCATGCATTACAAGACCATTTATATAATTACTAAAACGCGCTCAATTCAGCAACGAGGACATGGTTATATATTACGTCCTAGCTTTTAAATAGCTTTGTAAACTACAAAATTCAATTGTCTTGTCGTGAGTAAAGGTGGAATAACCGGTACATGATAACTTGTCTGAAGTATTGTTTAAAATCAACCCAAATCAATACAACATTAAGATGTCAATGCGGCCATTTCCGTTGTGTCCTGTGATGTCTTTATATAATGAATTTGTAATTATTTAATACTGTATGAATTATATACGGAGTCGAATTGGAAATGAGATTTAATGTAAATTGTTGATTTAGTAATTAGTATAATGTTGTGAGAAATAAACCAAATTCATCCTTACTAGTGTCGAGTTGTTCCAACAAAAGACCACACATTATTAATACAATGTAATACAATTTTCATCCTGATATGAACTCAAGACAACATATTGCACCGGCTCTATAAAAAGGTAAATCTGTTCAACCCATTGAGTCAATTCCTATTATTAAGATTTCGATTTACAACAAAAATAAATTTGTAAACGAATATGCTCAGTACATCTAGAAACGCAACGTTTTCAACCTTGATTTTTTCTTAATTCATTCTTATACATTTTTATCATTAATCACGTAGAAACGTGGATATTGTCCTACTTTTATCGATCGGGGTTCGTAACTTCCGTGCGTCAAGACAATCACAAAACGCACGAATTCTACGTGCATCCTTTATACATGATACATTTTGGTGTATCTTGCTTCGAATCCTTTGCAAGGTCTGCCAATGGAAAGAAAATCACAAAAGAACATTTCTATGCTGCCAAATACAAATGCCAGGATAGTCCGAATATAGGCGAAATGAGGCGATGCTGATGCCTAATACGGGGACGTCAAATGGAAGGTTTCACTTCGGCTAAATTATCATGAACCGGTGATGTCCAGGTCATCGATGGGACACAACTCTCCGACAGGACCAGTAACTCCACACGCACCATCTGGAGGCAAAGTTCAAAACTGATTCACACACTTTTAAACAACTTGTTTGACGTCATGAATATGTAATTAATCAATACTTAATCAATATTTGAACTTTTTACTCAGAACAACGATTCTGAAAAAATAAGATTTTATCAATTTGCGCATATAAAATATAAAAAACTGGAACTTTCTGTTTTACACTGACCCAAATACAACTGGTACAAAACCAAGTTTCTAAACCGCTTTTCTGATCCAATGTAATATGCATGGGTCACATGCATATATCTATTCTATGATACAATTGCGTGATGCTTACGCAATCATTAAATGCCGTATTCTATACTGTGTTGCTTTTTCATTGCCGCTCAGGGTAGTGATGGTACTTGTTGTATTTATTGTAAAATACGATAATTTACAATGATATTTATGTAGTTTTGTGAGTATTTCATGAAGTTGTAATTCTATTTATTAAACTGGACATGAAAGAAAGTGATCTAGTCTGCCTTGTGGTAATAGACGTATTATTGCCTATAGCACCTGAAACGCCAGCATTTAATGGAATTTTAGTGATGATAAAAAAGCTGTCGGGTTTCATACGAAAGGCTTCTAATATTATGAGGTAAATCAATTATCTTGAATGACGTTAAACGAATATAAAATTACAAATATTGATATTGGCAGTGGTTCTTGATTTCCATCAAGTGTGGACCTCGGGAACATTTGCACGTAAAATCTATTACGTTAGTAAACATCCTGTTGTAATATAATGTAAGCTGAACGGAAATGTTCCCCTCATGACTGGAAAGGAACAGCATCTTGCAATCAACATTTCCGCTCTCTGAAGTAAAATACTGGGAGACATAATGAATACGAAATGGCTGTAGAATAATTACAAGCCATGTCACAACAAGTCGACTACATGTATGGATACACACAGCTAATCAAAACTGAGACATTGTAACGAGAACGAAACTATTGACATCAAAACGTCCGTATCCATCAAACCTAAAGCAATTTTTCGGTCACATGCAAGGTCTTGTAGAAAAGCAATTGCTACCATGGACTATTGTAATGTGCCTATATGATCGAAGAAAGGGTTATATCAATCATTATTGTATGTTACAAATTGTGTTTTAGATGCACAAGAACTGTAAGGATTAAATGCAAATGAATATACTATACAATTTGGGTATGATATAACATTCGGGAACATAATACTAAGATGATGAGCAACACTATCTCTCCTGTTCTTCAGTTGGTTTGTCTTCGGCCAAAGCGTACTTCGACAAAGATAACAGTAGCCACTTAGTGCCAATATGTCACCACTGAGTGATTCAACAGTTAATGATAGGGTTCATTCCACACAAACGTCATGCGTATTGAAAGCATTACCGTTTGGGCACCATTCACCACACCTTGAAGGTTTTTAGTGTTTGATAATATTAATCTGTGGTCCCCACCAGCCAATAATCATGAAAGTTATGATTTGCAATAACTGTTTTATTCTCTCAGTTGTACTGCAAAAGTATTTGACGTGTATTTGTGACATTTTGTTACACTGCTTGTAAATGAAAATTCAATGACTAAATGTACAATTATTTCGCTCATTTGCGTGTGAATTTATTGACTAATATGTGGTCCATCACTACAGTCTTGTCGTCCTGTGTGTAAGGTTTAGTTGTGATGTGGTGCTTCTGATTTCTAGGCTCGGCTGGTTTGGTGCTACCATCCCTGTCTGATTTACTCATACCTTTTTTAACTTGACACTCCATTCCAAGTGTTTTCCATATAACTATTTCCACAGGACGGATTTGGATGATATCGCCTAGTCACTTTAATTTCATAAATTTCGTCCACTTTCACATAATTATGGGCATATTGTAGTTCCAATCAGAACATCTACAATTCCAAATAAAATTTCCGTTGATCATTACCTGCGTTTGTTCAGCACACATCTGAATGCTTCATTGATTAATTACATCATGATGACATGGGTAAAATAAAAAATCATAACAAACACCTTCATGAATTGTAAGAACTGTATGTGACGGAAGCGCAATTTGTCAACTGTTTACAATTCGTTAGATGTATGGGCTTTGTAATGGTTTCAACGAATGGTCATGGTAAGCCTAACTCAAGTTATAAGTACATCGTACATGTGATCAGTATACATGTGTGAAATGTATACCTTCAAGTTTGTCTGAGGTGAGGTGATGTTTTACACATTGTCATGTTGATCACATGGTCAACAATGTTATAATAACATAAATACAAACCTTTCAAGTGCAATACTTTTGCATCACCTTTCAAATATGAAACAATAGTATGTACGCAAAGGTATTCAATACACTTTTGTAACATCGTTTTTCATGATCATTTATTATATTCCTCAATTTCGCACAATCATAGTTCAACAGGTTTGAAACTGCTTTAACAGTTGCGCAATATATTGAGTAAAAAATCCGGATACATCCTCTAAATTCCATAACGCTTTTTCTTCGTTGCAATACACTATCAAATCGTGGATTTATTTTGGCTATACATAAGTCAACGAAGCTTCCATTATACATTTAAAGTACAATTAAAGTACATGTTTCTAATTTGAGCAACATATCTGACTTTGACAAATAATGATTAAATATTCTAAAAAGGTTGAATAAATTGTACTATGTTCTAGTAAAGAAGCGCAATAACTGTAATTGGTTTTCATTTTTTCAATTCAATCTCTCTGACTTGTTGTACCCAACACGTTATCTTGACATGTGTAATGCAAAATCTGTATAATCACAACATAAGAGAAACTAACAGGTGTGATAGCTGACTGTCATTGGTTCTTGGATTACATAAGATACATGTACTATAATTATATTATTGATCTGTAATTTGACTGAAAGGTTCAAACAATTAGATTCTTTAAATTGGTTTTGATCTGTTCTAGGTTTCTGAATATCATTTTGTTTATGAATTGTCTAAGCTTGGATGTCTGTTGGCTTTCACATGCTAAATCATTGTGCATCAATGCTTACTTTTTATGCATGGTATTAATATAAATATAATACATGTAGTAATGCCTTAGTCGGATATTTTTGGCTTCTAATTCCAATCCCGTCTGTCTAAAAACTGAGCGTGATGCAGTGCATTTAGAAGCGTTGTACGAAGTATTCATTGAGCATTAATGCATATAAATATTCAATAACTAAGAACATTTTCCCAGGAGAGTTTGTTAATATTACTTTCTATGCAATTGTAGTTTAATATGAGAAATTTGTTAAACACGAGTGTTTTAAGCAACATGTGATAATATGTTGTATTGTCTATCTCGAAATTCTATTTACTCAATTATAGAAAATCGAAACATGGGATGTGTTTGTTATTTCCTTTCTGGTAAACGAGTTGAATTCCCCTAGCGAGAACGTGTTAAGACTACAAAAAGATTTAAATTGTGTTCCCATTCATGTTATGTAAAATATCCGCGATAATATCAATATCTGCTAATAGTATTCTGATTGCAGAAGAACAATCGGGGATCTCCCATGAATGCGTTAAATATTCATCCCAGCATCGGTGAATAGTTTAGAAATTCCAAAATATGCAAACATAAATACTTGTTTTAAAGTTGGTTTATCATAGGGAAACAACGTTTGACCTTTTCAAATATTTGTGTCTGAACTTGTACATCAATAATGCAGAATACATACAAGAAAATATACATTCAATATATCCTGCCCTTACATAATTGATATAAAATGTAATACAACTGAGCAGGAAAAAGTTTTCTTGGAATTATGGTTTATTGTCGTTCATAAAACCAATTTCATTTTTATTGAATATATCATATATGTATAAAATATTGATATCCCATTTAAGCATTGAAGCAGATGACACGAAGTTGGAGCAACATGGTATTTGAGTTTAGTATTGGTATATTTGGCATTGAATCCGATCAAGGCTATACGTATCAATGAGATACATGTATGAATTGAATATTGCTTTGCATCCGAGTATACGTTGTATTCTACATACATAATTAACCAATGTTTGTTTTCTCTTTCAGGGTATCTGGAAACATCAATGGAGAAAAAGTTAATTCGGACATTACTTAGTGAATATGAAAAACGTGGAAAAATGGGCCGACCAACCGCTGAAGAAAACGAAACATTAAATGTGTATTATGGACTTACATTAATACAAATACTTGACCTAGATGAACGAAATCAGGTGTTAGCAACGAATGTATGGGCATCTTTTGTAAGTATAACATACAATAATCATAACCTTTATACAAACTTAGCTTCTGGTGATGAGCTGCAATATATAATCTTACATTACACAGTGCCAACCAAAAATAAGTATACGGAGTTATTTCTCCATTCATATAGCACTATTAGCAGAACAGAGAATCAGCAATATGTTTGAAGACCATGCATATTTTATTTTATCCAGTGTAAAGACAGTACATTGAATGCTACCCTAGATGTAAAATTTATGATTTTTTGCCTGGCTTGAAAGGCAACTTCGTCAAACAAAGGCGGAAAACGCTACGCTTTTGACCTAATAATTATTTTAATTCAGAACATTTTCATCTTTATTTCTCTCCTATTGTCGACTTGTATAGTAACTATAGTTTCAGGAATTACTATTAGTGTATACTTATTTCTGGTGGACACTGTGTATTATATTTAGAGATAAACATTGATATTCTTAGTCGAGAAACAGAAATTATATTCAGCAGAAATTTCTTTAAGTAACGCAGCCTCCCAGTGGTGACTTCGTTTATCAAATTAACATATTTATCATACTAAAACAACACCAGAACACCGACGATTTAACTATTTTTACACCAAACAAGTTGGAGAACAACTTGTTGTCACTTTGAAATAACGTCATCGGTGTGATTTTGTTATCTTAACGACCACTTCCAATTGATCTAAACTTTTAATCGAATGTGTGGTACGCCAGTATTGCCTCCAAAACACTCTACTTCTACACCAACTTTGTGCCCAATGATATAAAAACAACACAACAACTGACAACAAGATATAAAGGTTTCGTCAATATAATTAAATAAAAATTCCTGGAAAAGAAGCATTGCAACAAAAACAACATACACCTTTGACATGTAGAACATGACGAATAAATTCGTGTAAATGCCTTTAACTGCTGGCATTTAATAGGGAATCAAATCTTACTGAACATTCATGTCGCCAAAAGAACACACATGGAATACAGCAATATTAACATAAAAAACATCGTTATTTTGCAGCAGCACTGAAATGAAATTCATTAATATTCGTTTGTTTTCGTTAATATCTTAATGTAGATCGAAACAGTGGATTGAGTCATGAATGCACTTTTAGAAGTTTACTTTATATAGTAAATTGTTTAAAGACATGGCTAAGAGGACGGATTATATGTATATGAAAATCGTCTAAAATAGCACATAGGTGTACACAGTGTATACAATAGTTCAGTTGTAATGTTTCAATACTTATATATTGTTTCATAGAGTTATTGTATTAATTTATTTAACGGAAATATTATTCTCACAAAATTTTGTAATACATACTCAATCTAAGTTTGGCATCGACCAAGCTTATTTCATCAAATGATATATGAAACAGAACCACTATAACAAGTACACACTCAATAATAATGAAACATGCAATTTGTCTGGACCAAAATAAGAATTTAAGGAATATGTCAACCCAAAGTATGCATAATTAATTTATTCAACTACAATGTATGACTATTACATGATTTTCCGATATTTCAGGGATGGTCGGATATCTACCTTAGCTGGGAGCCAGAATTATTCTCCAATATTACCAAAGTTCGGGTACCGGCAGACAAAATATGGATTCCAGATATAAAGTTATACAATTAGTAAGTTCATGTAATATTTCCGAAAACGATTAATATTTACTTAATAGTTATGTAGTTGATTATATAGTTCCAGCTGGTTTTAAAATGATCGATGCATATCTAAGTGTTGTCAAAAGAATACCATAGCCGAGTTTTGAAAGCCAAACTTAGGTATTACAGCCATTCCGTAACTGATATTATTATCACATAAATGAGGTCATTCAATGTTTTCGTAACATCGATTAAGATTTGAGCATGTTGACAGCTTAATGTGTTTGGACTTGGTTTTAAAAAGTTGGCCCAAAAGGAGCGGTCACAAATGTATATAGTTTGGTCAAAAACGTGACGATATTGTGACGATACTATTTTAAGGTATATGTACGCATTGTCTGGACAAATGCTCACGATACAGAAACAAACTCTAAAACCATGTCAATGCATTATAAATTGATCAATGGTGCGAACAGTTCACATAACATGTGATTTTCGGAAGATATGCAAGTGAAATATATTTATGGGAAACTACTAGCACAACGACCCAAATGTCTGGCAGCTGTCAGTACAACTTGGAAGGTTAAAGCAGTTTAAATGCATGGTATTTGGATCGAATCAATCTGACATGTCCATTACTGAGACACACACATCATAATCTGCTTATACTACAACTTCAACACTTAAATCACGACATAGTATACAACAGTAACAGGTTACGTGTTTAACATATTGGATCGTCCATTACTATGCTATTGACATACTATCAGTAACAAACAGTTTGTATCCTTTTTCCTTTCAACATCTTGGACATATAGTTCTCAGAGTGTTCACAAAAAAGTATGCCACTGTTATTTCCACCAATTTTTACACTCCTTGTCGATACACTCCCTGTCGACGGAATGACAGCATAACACAGCCTGTCTTTATATGCAAAGCGCCCGACCAGAAAACGCTTTTAAAATCTTTATTTCTATGGACGTCGTGATATTGTCTTATATTAAGATAGCAATGTGCTAGACAGGTTAAGTGCTTCACAGTTTTGTTAATTGACTTTAAATAAATTTAAATATACAGGTAGCGCATTCTGCTCATTGATTTCTTAATGAGGGTTGTATAGCTTACATAGTTCACGCCTTAGATAATCTACTTAAATCGAGATGCGATGTTATGAAAGAAAATAGGTTAACGTTAAGAATAAATCCATTGTCAATACTTCTTAGGGATAACCAAACTGATCAGGCATTCAATAACCAAAGGAGCAGAAAACGTGATTGATGTCAAACAATATCAATAAGGATTGAAGCATGAAGATGAATATAAAGATCAAATAAATGTTTTTAAGCGTTTATCTATTCATTTATCAAACTGAAATAGAAGATACCCAGAAATGATTGATAATATAAGTACTGTATTACAAACTTATTTATATATATATATATATATATATATATATATATATATATATATATATATATATAGTATATTGCACTCATAAATCTCCGATGTATTTTTATTTTCACGATTCTGAAATCTGCCTAAATTTTTCAATCGATGCCGTGTTTTACATGACAATGTTATGTCTATGTATCATGATGTATACCAATGATACTTTCAAACTTATTTCGACTTCTCCGAACGCTACGTGCCTGCAAAATAACAAAACAAAAACAGATTTGCGCAAACATTAACCATATACAATATTTATTATATTCTTCATGTGGATATCAAATGTCAGATTGAATTGTAATGGGAAAATAATCGGTTCATTAGTTCAACAGTCTTATTGGAACATGGTTACATATTCCTAGTGGTATTTCCTGACGTAATTCTTCTTTAAAAGTTAATTTTGGCAACTGGTGTTTGTGGTATTCATAGCAAAACTTTGTTTTTATAATTTGGGTTGAAAGTATGAGTTACAGAACATGTATACGTTTTCATATACAAGGAGACCACCGTTGACTTAAGACGGATCTGATACGCTGTCAGTGCCTCGTAAGAGAACTGAATCAGGACTTTGTATTTTACGGGCTCTGGTCGAGCCCACAATTACACGTCTCTCAAACAGATGTTTGAACTACCAGTTTACATAGACCGGTCATTGAATACTAGACATATGTGCACTTGTCTCGCCCGGTTATATGAGTGGAGGTTTTGGGATTCTGAATTTGTAGCTTTTAGCTTACTATACGACACTGGAAGTACCAGGACAACAGTTAACTTCGACATTAAAGTAGCAGTTCCATAGACTGGCCAAAATCTCGTACTTGCGTTTTTGTAGGATAATTGTCATATACATAGATCATGAGCATATAATGACAGGGCAGTTATTACGGAGTATTCACATTGTTTCAGCATTAAGGTGTATCAATTCTACCATTATAAGTTACTTTTACAATTTTAAACCACCCGAACGCCAAACACATCTTACATGAACTGATATAGATTGTGTTGTTTAGCGCTTTAAGTATTTCAAAAGTAAATGTAGTAACGTTAAATGCAATTTTCATTACGAAAAGCGCCAAAGCGTAGGAGATCGCAAACATTTGACTCTAAACGTTTCAAATTCTTATTCATGCTCGTAATACACAATCTTAAAAAAATAGCGCGCGCCACAAATAAAAAACATCATCGATAGAAACAAAAGAAGTAATCCGAATATAAAAATGTGTAATGATATCTGCACTAATCAGAGAAACGGTGGTAACTCTTGTTTCCGTTTGTTTAAGATCACACGCCGTTTGTTTGATCATGTCAATGTAATCTACATTTTCATTTCTGGCAACGTGTTACATTATGTCTGGACAGTACTTTCCATGCGATATTATCGGATTTGACTGCATTATCAACACTATAAGTCTCGAAGTTACACATATATTTTAATCAACATCTTCTTAAAGATTATTGTCTCGTGTACGTGAAATCTAAAATGTAATGATTGAAAAAGAAAACTCGTTATTTCTGTAGAAAGCAGTGACAACTGATCTTGCAAACCGAATTTTCCAAGTAGTTGTTTTTGTTTTTGTTTAATATGTCCACTGATATAATCAATATTTGTCTCAAGCAAGGGACATCTGAAAATTTCACTTGAACCACGTGATGACCTATGTACATTTTGTAAACACACCTTTGAACTTTTGTAAATTATTTGATGAGTACAGACTGTATGTACGCGTTTTTTAATGGACAAAGCAAATGATCGTGTTGAAAAAATTTAACTAAAGTTTCATAAATTCATAATACACTCAACCGCTTTACAAACGCACCACATATAAAATATCGGTTTTAGCGATGAAAATGTCAACTTAAGGGTATTTATTTTTGGATTAATAATCTTCAGTCTATATTCAACGAGGTGTGTGATTTTTATGCCATTATGACGAGTTTTAAATAAATTTTGACATAGATAGCGCTGAGACCCATGAAAGTGCAAGTCACAATTTCAAAAGCAATTATAAGAAGCCGCTAGATTGATGCATGTACGTGGTATCTCCTCCTAAAGCATAACATTAAGTACGTAATAGGATAGAATTATGTTCGACGTGATGTTTTCCACCGTTCAAGCAAAGCTTAACTTGACTTTGTCAAATGTTATGTGACTATTGCTGTCCTATAGCTAATACCATACGACCGAGTGCGGTTCGGATATGCGCATAATGTGTCTTATCAATTTAGCCTTATTTATACTTGAAGTCTTGGTTATGAGCATCTGACTGTAAGTGTATATCACGTGGTGTTTCTATGACACCTCAAATCAACACTATGAAGGAGTTTGATGACGAAATGTCGGGACTTTAGGCTCTAAACGGGAGAAAACTCAATTAAAAATGTACTAAAATATTTTTTCTTTTTATTGACAATTATGAAAGAAATAATTATGAAAATGCAATTATGTACTTTTGGCTTGTTGACTGACATCCAGCATTATTTCAACACTGTGTGCTGCCATGCGGAACCAATTATAGTGACACAACCTGTGTCATGTTTCCTCCTAAATCGGGCTCAATACCTTTAGCTGGTTTCATCCAGGTCGGTCTTTGACTGTACCATTCGCTAGGAATCGGTGTTTCAAGCTCACAATCATTGTATGGTGGCATCTGAACCGCCGTGCTAAGGCATCGAGGTGCTTTTCAGTTGGAAAGGATGGCACAATCATCAAGAACAAATATTCGAGATATTCGCAGCAAAAAATATCTTTAGAAAACATTGTTTATGTTGTTTTTTCAATGTGTATTACAACAGCGTACAGTTTGAAGTTAATATTGATCACACAGGTCGACGCGATCGAGCTGCACGAGCAAAGCATGCAAAATAAAAAAAGTTCTCTGGGCGGGTATTCTGAATGAAAAAAATGTTTCTTTTAATAAGGTCAAGCTTATAAACTGAACAAACTCTGTAAACTATCAATTTTAGCAAAAAATGTTTTTTGACAAAATTTGATTACTTTTAATAGTGGTGCATTTTTAAAGAGGTTGAGTGTATATTAAATACACAGATTGTAAGTACATGTAACGTATGTTCAATTATCGTCAGTTCAAAATGATTTTGAGCTATCTAACACACACAGTATATTCCTAAAGAAACCATCCGTTACGAATACAGTTTGCGAATAACGACATGTGCTAGTGATATCAACAATTTAGAGTCAAGGTGTCCGAATAAAGTCAAACATTTTACGACAAAATAAACCATCTCACACCATTGCAGCAGTTTCCATCTAAACGTACTGATTAATGCAACTTTTGTTGTAGAGTTCTGAAAAAAAGTTTTCTTGAACTTAAACAGTGCTATTAATCAATGTAAGTGGTCTTTGTGGCTTTAAAACAGTTTCATTGCAAAAGCATTTTGTAATAAATTTCAAATAAACGAGTATGCTAACATTTATAAACGGAACACGACAGTTTGTAATAGCAGAAAAACAACTTTTAGGTTTTTTTCCATTCCATTACAATGCATATATTTCCTCTCACGATATTCATTGTTTTCAGAATAAAGTAACTTAAATGCAGCCATAAACTGCTTCAAAATAACATGTTTGACCATTGTGTGTTTAGTAAAACCAATTTCCTTTACGAATTAAGTTGCGGAATAATATCGGTGTCGAACAGAAGTGTAATAAAATTTTCGAAACCTCATAAAAGCAGACGGTGGTTTGACACTGGTAATGAAAAATGTCATTTTCATTTCCTGTAAACCTCTCTACAGGCAGTCTCGAAAAATTGTTAGACACATAACCAGCATAACAATTACTTGGTTTATCAACTAACAACACTTGTACTAACATCATGACAGCGTTGCATATACAACCAGTATTAACTACATGCTATAAAAGATTTGTTTAAAGTGGCACAGATTGAACCTGTCACACGTGTTCGATTCACCACAGAGCTATATGAAGCTTTGTATTAAAGCTTAATATTAAAATAAACAAAATGTTAACAATCCTTTGGTGCTTAACGTTATATGTCAGTTGATTCAAAAGTACATTTAAAAACACAAACAAGAAACCAATAGCATAATCCTCCTAAGGACAACATTGTAGATCGTTACATAGACATAGTGTTTCTCGGATTCGAGAGTGTTTGCTTGATTTACAAGACAATACAGTTTCGGCATCTTCATCAAACGCTCTGATTATCTACAATATTGACTTTGATACATAGACTAGCACCTATCACAAGAGAACCCAATGTTTGTCTATCAGATCTAGATGCCTCTACGGGAAACCTTTCTGGATTAGCGCTAGTTATGTATTCTTGTATGTGTTATACAATTTATGTGTTATTCAATGTATACTTGTACCTGGCCTGGTAGGTTTACATCCAGCTATGTAAACATACAAATATTTAAAATGTAATGTATTTTAACCTTATGATTAAAGGCCTTCGAACTACTCAATTTTGGTTAATTTCTTCATTGTTATAATCTACCAACTTTCGACCTAACAAATTTATGCATGCCAAAACATCACTGGTTAGTCTAGTTCTATTTTAGAGTCAGAATAATTGATACGCTGGAGCACGCGATTGTCTTTTAGAAATTCCACAAAATATGAATAAACTTCATCAATGAAAACATGTTGTATGAGATGTGATTGTGATTGTGACAGTAATAGGTTCGTGTGAAGAATGCCTACATACAAAATTTATTTTTTAATATTTTATCATATTTGTGCAAAAATTTGTTCAAACGTGCCATTATAAATTTAGAGCTTTATGCTCAAGAATCACATTATAGTTTTGTTTCACATATTTTGTATACTATTTCCTTGAATTTAACGAGTCAGGAATAAATAAAAGCGCGCTGTATTTGTCTGATAAGTATCGCGTAGATTAAGTTAATTGCATAGTGTTTAGTAGTTACTTATTACTTACATTGCTACTTACGTAATAACATACTGTAGCGCTATATTTTAACCTGTCACATCTTAAGTTGTGACATCGAATATGGTTATTTTGAAGTATTTAGAACTAAAGTCCTCAAGCAAATTAAGCTTCCTGCTCGCCTGTTACATAGACTCAACGCTGCACAGATATGTCAATTCTATAAAAATCGTATGTACAGGACAATCCGACCTCGATCAATGGACAACTGACGCACATAGTTTCTACCGCGAGAACGTATCCAGTAATTATGTAGTTTGCCCTCTTATCAACAAGTGCTTTTCTCTATACGGATTCCTTATATAAAATTACGTTAACCTACTTCCAGAATAAGTCCATAATGAAGTTAGCAAAGGCTTTAATTAAATGCGCTGGGTCATCGCAAATAGTACAACAATTAAGTATTTTGTGCAGAGATAACATAAAAGGAACATAAACCACTATTCCTTTGAGCAAGTCGGTACTAAATTCGTCCCTAGTTTCATTAACTGTCAATATATTGGTCATATGGAGAATGTTGTAATGTCTGTAGCTCATCTGTTTTATTTCGTTCGGAATAATTATTAACGTCAATAGCCTTTTCCAGAACCATTCATATTAAACATTCGTCCATAGGTTTAGATAAAACGTGTTAACATGTTATATTATTTTCTAGCTGATAGTTTGGTCTGTTGTTCAGACTTTGGGTAAATATAATCTCAATTTGGCCATCACTTATGTCTGTAGGCGTAATTTTCAATGGTATTGTATACAATAATAACATATTCCACATAACTCTAGACATCTATTATCGTTTTGTCTGTCTTTATCTAAAACTCATGACCTAAACATTTTAAAATATTAAAAATATGTCCAGACGAAAACCACAAGCTTCCTTTAACAGTTGTATAATGGGATTATTTTCCATTCCAGTGCGGATATCAGACTAGAAGAGAAACGAGAAACATTGGTAGTTGTTCAACACGATGGCTCAATACAGTGGCTGCCACAAGCAATTTACAAAAGTTCTTGTTCAGTTAATATTCAATATTTTCCATTTGATACACAGACTAGTAAAATGAAATTCGGTTCATGGACGTATGATGGTAGCAAGATAAATCTGGATTTACTTTATCAGAGTATAGAAGGGTTTGATTTATCCGAATACATTAAAAACAATGAATGGATGATTGTATCAACAAACGCTAGAAGAAATGTTCTCCGGTATGCCTGCTGCCCCGGAGAACCGTTTATAGATGTCACATTTGAGATAATTATTCGACGACAACCAGCATTTTACAACTACATTCTCATATTGCCTTGTATTTTGTTATCCTCACTGACACTAGTGTTATTCTGGCTTCCACCCGAATCACCAGCTAAAATGCAACTAGGTAAGTTATTGTGTGATTCAGTTGTCCTTACTCTCAATTTAATTGCACAATTATCGTATCCTCCTGAAATCCTGCATAATCAGAAGTGTTTGTATTACCTTATGAAGAATTTCTTTCATTTGGCATAATGATATACGAGTATATTTCTAGAATTACTTGTCAATGACATTTGAACATAACCACGATCTTGTTTAGAATTTCTTTTTTTAGAATAATCTAACGTAAGAATTTCTATACCAAAATTTGCTTTCAATTTTCAACCGGTATAGACATTACACTTTCAAGACATGCATAATTGATTAAACTCTACACCAGTGTTCAATTGTCCAATATGAACTAAATTACGATATTTTTCTTGATATCTGGTATCCCATGGATAGTGTGTCTAAATTACACCGATGTTCTCCATGTATGCTCCGATGCGCGTAAGACTGATGAGTTAAGCAGACTACGTTCTTACGGTCAAGTATTTAAATTATGTGAGGCTGAAACCTCCATAAGGTCAGAAGCTTGACACTGCATTCTAAACATAAAATAGTTACGTTTTAACATGTCATCGTAAACAGAAGAGTGGTCGAGTTCAACTTGCAATATAATGCCCATGAACATTGCTTTTCGATGAGAAGTGTGTAAACGATGCCTAGGTCAACTTAATCAGCACTATTGTACTTGTTTTTCAGGCATGAACATATTTGTTGCATTTTTCGTGTTGTTGTTATTAATTGCTGAGTCAACCCCTCCATCAGCATCGTCTATACCTCTCATAGGTAAGTCATGGTGTTCCTAATGTATGTTTGTACATTACACTTGCATATTAAAGTAATACAAACTATATTAATACATGCTATCCTTACGACATTAACTCGTGGCACTTCATTCGTGACAGACGCAACTATGATTATGATATACAAAGTTGAATATAATAATAATGATGGTTTGATGTGAGCGCAAAGCTGTTAAAATTTATGTCCCACGTACGAATATAGAGATGACCGTACTCGAAGTCATTGCTGAGTGTCTATAGTTTGGCCATTTTGTCTGTAGTGCCAATATGGTAGTAGTTTTACAATAGAAAAAGAACTGGACAGGAAAAGGTAGCACTGAACACGAAACGTTAGATCATGAAAGTGCAAAACGAACATTATGTATACAATACATACATGTAGTATATTGTTAGTTAAGGGGATTTTATCCTGGATGAGAAGCTACATGACAAGAAGGATAGTATCAAGATAATTGCTTCTGTTATCACTATGACTGGGGTGGTAGAGTAGCCAGAACACGAAGCGAAAAAAGCTGTGTGGATACGAACAGACAGAAATTGTAAATATAGTGATAAGCTTTTGGTATCTCAGCACTACATGTTGTTGTTTGTATATTTACAGGTGCTTATTACTGTTTAAACATGGTACTGATCACACTATCCGCCTTCCTCTCTGTTATTGTTGTCAACTTATATTTCCATGGAGCAAAGAGAGAAGTTCCTTTTCTTGTTAAAAAGGTGAGTACCCGTAAATAATGAAAGCGTCATTGCTGGTTACAAACGACTTTCCTAAAATAAACGGATGATAAATGACCATACTTCCATGAGTATATAATTACACAGACATTCCTAAACTACCTTATGTTATAAAATAAAGCCATATTCCCGTTTTGCACCGCACATAGTTAATTTATATCACAGCAGACAGTAACTTGGCGTTAAATCGACGGCTACATTACATTATAGCCATATACAGAGGAAACATTAATTCCCTGTGAATGCGTACTAAAATATACATTGAAAGTGATTTTAGTAATTAGTGTATTGTGTCCGAAATCCACACGCGCATCAAATCTACTGATCGAAGAAGGGAATTCTTCTTTGAATTGCTCGTATTTGATAATACTTCGTTTAATTTTGTACATTTAAAACTCATACCATAGTTACGACAGAAGAGTCCAGTGGTTTAACTAAATGATACATGTAGCTATGAGTCAATGGTTCGGCAAAGACTCTTTCCTTGTTAGATGTTAACGGTTCGGCCAATATGCTTTCTTAGCTAGGTTTTAACGGCTTGTTCAATATCCTTTCGTTAGGCCTATTATACGTTAACGGCTCAGACAATATGTTTTCCAATACTAGTATGGCAACTAGCGGCACGTCAAATATACGATGTTGTCCAAATGTATCTCTGTATAGTACATGTATAGCACTATGGTATATAACTTAATGAGATTGTACGTTCATTTACAGGTTGTGATTGACTGTTTAGCCCGAGTGTTTTGTATGAGGGAGCAATTTGAAAAATTAGAAGTAAACAGTCGGGAATTGGGCAGCAAACGTTACAATGGTTTGTCCTCGAAATGTAACAATGACTTGTCACTGAACGACAACCATGTACCATACACCGATATTGCTGATGAAGAAATCGTGATAAAAACTTTAACAGACGGACAGACAAACAAACCTGAGAGTGTCTGGTTACGTAGTCTTGCCTTCGATATCCGAGATATTCGTACACAGTGTGACTATCTCGTCGATAAGCAGACTAAGCTGGAGAAACTTGAGAAAACAATAAAAGAATGGCGACTTGTTGCGGTCGTTCTAGATAGACTATTCTTCATCATCTATCTTCTCATCATGGTTGTTTCAGTGTCCACTGTGTTTGACTTTGTACTGTTTGGTAAGGATGGAAATAGTAGTTCATAATAAACATTAAAAAATTCTGTAAGTACTGCCTTAATATGCAATGTTGCAAACATATAACCGCAAGAATTTCGCGACTCCATTAAACAAGTTTCGTTTGATTTTTAATTGTTTATAAGTATATTGAAATAGTGCAGATACGATGTTGAAGGAAATATATCATTGAAATAATTGGTACAACGGATGTTTTGGTTCGTATCAATGAATTTGTGTGGTTTATGTAAGTATAGATGTGTACTGTTTATAGTTTATATACGAATATTGTCTACTAGATATTTATAACTATGAACAGACATACTCCGGACCTCCGTTAAACTGTAAGTACAAATAAATGTTATAATCATTGAGTTACTTGAATATTCATATATGGACAATATATTTGGGATCAGTTGTGTTTGCACATGAATACAAAACAATTTTAACTAGACCAGCTTTGTTTGTACCTACATGCACATTAACGGAAAACCACATTGCACAATGTTCCGGATATCAACTATTACGAACCGTGTGGTATACATCTTACGTCATTGCTCAGTTTAGGTTGGATATTCGTCGGTTTTATATTTTGTAATGAAACATTTTACATAAAATGCGCCATATAATGCATGTTTTTAATATGATTGATTGTCGTCAACATGTCTTGTTACGCATACTATTATAGCTATAGTTTGTACACTCGAATTTAGTGACATATTCGGCAATGTTAGGACTTCCTAAATATGAACAAGTTTGTCAATCATTCAGATAAACAATGGCATACGAAAATGTCAAAAATGTAGAACTTTAACCATATTTGACTGTTAAAAAAGATACATGCAAACTATTAGAATATTTTAGATTGGAGACCCTTTGAAACACTCAGACAGTAGAAACCATAATACTAGATGACAATTTCAGTATTAAGAAAGTTTGGGATAGTAATTTGTCCTTTTTCTGGTTTTGGAAAGTAAACCAAGACATTTAGACCCATTCAATAAAACTACTAGTTCTGGTTTGTTCGACTGAATCATGTATTAATGAGATATATATCCATTAATTTGGACCTTGACAAACTTTTCATATCTGGATCTGGAAAGGGCTATATTGCCAATATTTATACAAGAATCGTTTATGTTTTGATCGTAACTTATATTAAATGAATTAAATATATGAGTAAGACACACTGTTGTTTATAGCATACTGATGTTTTGATAGACTTTCTTTTTATTCATATAACACATTGTTATGTTGTTTTGTGCATAATTTTCTTTAGACTTACAATCCTATGATTGGTTTCTAAATCTCAAATCCGCGGTCTTTCATGTACATTCACTTTTTTCTGAATCAATGTACGTTTCTTTGATAACATCTACAGTTTCTTGTTATTTTATCATAGAACAGCACTGTCAATTCTCCGAGCCTCTAAACTAACGTATTGTTCACACTTTTAGAATCCAAATTAAGAAAGTTTTCAATTTCAATCAGTGGTATATGTATATGGTAAGAATATGTCTAATTGGTTTGAATTAGTTTTGTAAATAATGTATTTATATGCGTGCAAGTTAGCTATTTATATGTCAGAGGGATGTTTTGTCAACTTTAAATGTAAGCAATGCAGTTAATTGATTAACCAGTGTACATGTATATAATCAGACCGCGAAAAACAACAAAACGATAGACAAAAAGCTTTGAGTATTGTTATAACTAACTATATCATAGTTGATACAATAGTCGACAAAACGTATAACACAACTAAATCATTAAAGTATAACGAAACAATCACATAGTAATGTATACCATTAACTTGCAAAATTAATAATTATGTGATGTATTTGATAAAACCCTAATTGTAAATGAAACATGATTATTGTTATGGGCTTTTTCATGTTTATGATTAATATTGAATAATTTATTGATTCACGTGATTGGTGTATATGTATATATATTATACATACATAATAAAAGTTATATATTATATAAGTGAGGTGACGGAATTGACGATACTGTATGAATGGATGAATAACTGTTTTTGATATAGTTTCTTCATGTATGATATTATTATAACTGCAAGCTACCATTGTGATCAACATCACTATCAGCCGAACACTTTCACTTCCGTCCATTATATCTTCATATATACACGTTTCTCATCCTATGTAACTACAACATGATACAAATGTAGGCCGTTCAATTCTTCGAAACAACCGTACCATATAACATCATGTCACACATAAGTTATTTACCTTAACAAAGCTATAAATATTTAGTGCATTGATTGGGAGTAAATTATCCATACACTCGAAACTTCGCTGAGACACTGCGTATGACCGAAATTAATCCCAAACAAACATACTATTACACAAATTTTATAATTTTAAATTCACTTTTTTAAGTGACTATCAAATATTGTCTTATCGTGCCCACACGTCATATATTTCTTTGATAGCACAGTGTTATTCATACATATTTAAATCACACACATCTTTCATTGCGTATTCATACGTATCATTAGTAGCAATAATCTGGTTATTCAATATATGGTCTTCTTTACCGGTTCAATAAAGGGGCATCGTACACCAAAAACGCGTTTGTCACTTGTAAAACCAATTATTACCGAAAAGTCAAAGAAGAATGTGCGTTCAAAAATGACCCTATAACGCGAACGGTGGTATTTGTAAGTATGCTTGAAGTCAGCCTTTTATTGACGACAACGATATTTCCGATACGTCTGAAAGTTTAACTGAGCATGTGCGCTGCCTTTCAAGTGAACATAACATAAACAATACTTACCATTTCAGTTTTTCCGCAATGTTTTCGGTTTTGACAGGTACCGAAAGGGTCGAGTTGGGAAAGTGACGAATACTTTCTGAGGCTGCAATCGGCAGGTTTAGTAAATCTTGAAATGTGTATTCTGAGTAAACTAGTGGGATATTTGTAAAAATATTTTACAGGGCTTCATTAATTGATTTGGGCATTAAACTTATACCTATTTGATTGCTAGTTTAGACCCTTCAGTTCCAGGGCATGTCCCTTTAACTGTTCATAGCATTGATATTGTTAAAAACAGATGACTGTTTTTTTTAGTAAAACCTGTACAGCGTTAACTTCAACTACCTTGGATGATCAAATACTCTGAACAGTTGTCATATTCCATAACCATGTCAATTGTATGTCATTAAGGCATTTTTAAATCGGTTAGGTATAACATAAAATGTTGTTTATTCCTATGCCACTACCTGCTCGCAAAAGTTTACCCTATTTGTTTCAAAGCGAAGAAAAATGCGATGTTTTAGAAAAGTATGGCGATATCATTTTCATGATGTAAAATAATATACACGTATCTTTACCCCTCTCGAGCTATCCAAAGCTAAATGAAATTGACAGCGGTATTGGAATTAAACAATATTATATTTTATGCCTTCTTATAAAAAAAACTGTGTTAGTGCAAACTGTGTTATGTTACAAGGTTGTATATATGAAAATGAGTATCCGAGAGGTCATTATTCTTGTAACCAGACTATGTCAATTGTCTCGTAATAATTTAAACATTAGGTTTGATGATTATATATATTTCTATGTCGTTGTAAGAAAACGTGTTGTATCAACGCAATTGATATGATGTAAACATAATTTGTATGATAAAACAAAGAGAAATAAAGTAATTTATTCAAAGGCACTGCTTGTCTTGTTTTTCTTGTTATTATAATTGTATACCCGCTGCATGTAAAGACGACAAAGCGATTCCCTCCTAATGAAGAATCAAAATCGTCACGTATGAGGTGTGGAAACAATACTGTAAGGTTATGCATCAAACTATCGATATTTACGTCCGACCAGGGAGACAACAAAACAGATACAACGTTTGAGTCCACGAAGTCATCCATGTTGTGTCACCAACATGAATTAGCTATTTATTATTTAAATAAGATCAGAATCAAATGCAACACATGAAAATGGCAGAATGACATGTTTAAAACATAAATCAACATTCTATGTACATTACTGTGGATATTTATTAAAACATATTTTATAATTTCAGAAAGATTTATTCACATAAACATCTTTTCCAAGACCGAATATCGCTTTTAAGAACACTTATAGTATGCCTATCACACAGTTATAAAACATGTAGCAGGATCATGCAACTATTTATCTTTTGGAAGAAATGTAATGAACCGAATAAAATAGCAAAGGTAGTAGCGAGAGCTGGAGAAAAGTAACCTAATTTTGTATTCTGCTTTCATCATTTTTGCCCCCCATTCACAATTTTTCTGAACAGTGCCCAAAGCGGAAAACAGTGTTGTTGTGCAAACGGTATTTCTACAGTTCTTATTTGAAACAGAGAAGGGTATTCCGCACTCAAACACGAGAGAAACATTATATAGAACTATCAAGTTATTTCTGGTAAATGTGGGCCACGCTGGTACGGTGTATAGAATAGCAAAGTTCATATCATTTTTGCCATAATGAAAATATAGATTCAGTAAATAAAGAAAAAAGACGACAACCCTAACCTCACTGTCTGGCGATTATTATGCTGATCATAGTCAGAACATAGTTCTTCTATACATTACAGCATAAAAACGGTGATTTTGCTCATACTTAAACGGGAAAAAAGGTACGTTATTGTAAAGATTCTCGCGCACACGCGCTGTTGGTGTTCAGTTTTGAGTATGCTCATTTCAGGACCCAGCCGACGAAACTAAATGATTTACAGCGTTATATGAACAGTTATTCACATTCTAATTGTAAATACCAATCAATTTTCTATAATAGTAAAATAATAAACGTAAACAAACCCCCAATGCCACTGTTTTCTTGGTATTTGCCGATATCGGAAGTCAACGCTCATAACAAAAACTTGTATGTGACGTAACGTTTGCTTAGCGACGTCGCGTTTGTTTTCCCGACGTCGCCCAAAATGTCCCGCCAAAATGTCATAACATACTTATAATGTGTTGTTTTTATGCTATAATAGCGTTTACGCATGCTTTTTAGTGTTATTACATCTGCAGAGTCCCTCGGGAGTGTTGGTGCCCTCGCCCTGACGGGCTTGGGCACCAACCGTCCCTCGGGACTCTGCAGATGTAATAGCACGAAAAAGCATGCGTTAACCCTACAGTAAAGCTTCGTTAATAAGACCGCTTTAATTATTTTGAAACCATGCACATTTTCCAGTTTACGGTCCCAAAGTATTAAACTTAGAACAAAAAAGGTCCGCTCATAAGACCGATTCGCTATTAATACCACCTTTTTGACTGGTCTTATTAGCGGAACTTCACTGTATCTTGTTAGCCGAAATACAGCGCGGAATTCGAGTGTTGTATTTCAGATACCATACTCTGTGCCAATGTATCTATAAAGCCGATACACAAGTGTTTGTGTGTCACATTATCAGATATATTTCAGAGGGAATACCAAAAAAATCAAGAAAATTAAGAAATAACAAACTCCCAAATGTAACAAGTCATCGGGACTTTAATGTCTAAGATAACATTTCAATCAATTGACACTCACCAAACATCAAACAACGGATTGAACCGGTAGGTCTACAGGAAGTCTGTAAAATTACGTAATAAAGCCACGCTTTAATAGGAAATTTCTGGAATATTTTGATGCTGAATGTCACTATGTAAAACGTGCGTAGATTTGGAAACAAACTCGTTTACTATTAATTTTAAAGTTGAACTGGATCGGAAGAAGCCATAGGAAGAGTTATGGAAGTATATTTAGTTCTTTTGAATGTATACACATTGCGCATGTGCTGTTTAGCTGATTAAGAACCTCGGGAAGTACAGGAAGAAGGCATACTTGATATTAGCAGTTCGTTAGTCTCCTATCGGTTATTGTATTTACAATACCGTACTCACACGAATTATTATTTGAGTAAATAGAACTCGAATTGAATAACACCAATCGGAACTGCCAGCTTCTTTAGCATTTTTTTGATACCTCGTTGAAAAACTTTGTACCTTCATAGAAAATGTACGACAGATTTATTGAGGAAGGATTGAAGTCATTATCCAATGATTTCGAATTGTTCCGAACCACGAATTAAATCGAGTACTCAACGTAAAAGGCGATAATTTCAACATTGTTGCAAACACCGCGCACATAAAAACTGTTTTCTCGAGTTATATGGCATTTCTGGGAACATAAATTGTACGAAAATGCAACATAAAACACACAATATAACAAATACGTGCCCTTGTTGAAAAAAAAAACGCGCTTCCAACTGCCTTACACAAGCAACCTGCCATCTACTTAGCGGGTTGAACGGTGTGGTCTTGAGATAACAGATCTATTTGGTAATGAGTATGGATATTGTAAAAGCAGAACTACATCCACAGCAGGGAGTATGCCATAGTGTGTTCAACAACTGTTCCAAAGCCATTGAGTACTAGATAATTTTAATGCTATTTTGCTTTCAGTCATTTGCCTAAGATAATCCCTTGGGATTCTGGGTGTACGCGTATCAGTTATCTGATCTACACTGAGCGGCAATGAAAACGCAAGATTTTTAAACTTTAATATTTTCGTAATTCGTCAACTTATAAACTTGAAATTTTGTATGCTGACTTCGATTTATATAATCTATAGAATTCAGTTTTTTCTATGAAAATACTTTTAAATTAATAATCACTCGTCCATAGCGGAATATCCTTAAACTGCATATTTCCGCGTGCTGATGGGTGGCTAGCGATTTGCTCGCATATTGTGCAAGCATTTTGAAGAATATGGATGGATGAGTGGGAAAAACATAATAACTAGAAGAAAACATGGTGCATATGTCAAAGGAAGACTCCGAAAAATCGGTCGTTATGCTCAAGTGTGGGTATACGTACTAAAAATAAAAGTTTCGTTGATTTAAAGTCCTGAAGTCATTATTTTATTCATTTAACACAAGTTTGAATACATATACACCTGTTCAGAAAGATAAAAATGCATTAAATTTCATAGGATGTAAGAAAAATGTTCAAGTCAAATGCGATAACTCTTGGATAATTATCCTCACTTTTTTAAGATTAATCACCAAACTTTCACACTAAATTGTATAACTGGATATTATTGAACTAGTCTACATGCTCAGGTTATGATGTTCATTAATATTTATTTTGAAAATTAAGCACGCAATTCAAAAGTGCATTTTTTCATCACTCAGTGCAATAATCAGTCTTAAAAGAATACCTATAGCGTCCATGCAATTTATTTCCTGTAACAAATGGTGATACTTTCATCATCCTTGGGACAAATATAATATAATTATATTAATCTCAAAACGAGCAGTTACGAATATGCGTTTAGAGCCGCTAAATTTGAAGCAGTGTTATAAAGAAACTAGCAAGTTAATTATTTACTAAATTTATTACTCCACGATTATCTCCCTTTGACCATAGGAAATACACCAAGGCTTTAATAAAGCAAGGTTTACTATTTTAGTGGATGTGCGCGAAATAGCGCACAGGCCCCTTAACAGTACCTGAACTTCACATAGCCCTTCTGCAACAACGGCATAGCATCCCAAAAGCATGCCATGAACGTTCCATACGATTAATACGTCCTTGGTGTACACGATGCATCGGTCCAGACGGTGGTTTTAAAATATTAATAACTGTGACATTCTGTTTTATATTGACCCCAAAACAACTGGTACAAAACTATGTTGCTAAACAACCTTATCTAATTCGAAGTGATATTCATGTGTCACTTGCATATATCTATTTTATGACAAAATTTCGCGATGCTTACACACTTATGTGTTATGAAATGTGTTATACTATACTATGTAAGTGTTGCGTTTTCATTGCCGATCAGTGTAATATTTTAATTTTGGGCCAAATGTTCCAGTGTCAAAATGTTTTCAGATTTTCTATCTGCTTTCTGTCTCCGATACTGAAAATAATACTGTAAAAACTTCAACGATCCTCTCTGTTTTCTTGATATTTCAAGAATAAAAAATGCAAATCGCTTGAAACAATTACTTTATGCGAAGGAGATCATTAGAAAAAAGTATTTCCATCAATGAATAGGAATGCAGATATGATCAAGAAACAAGAATGTGCATATTATTAGATACAGACACAAAGTGTTTCAGGTCTAGTCTTAATACTGCGATACTACTATACTATGTATAACAAACATCCTGTCTTAGTTTAATGATAGCTATATTTCATTTTATGGTCGATTACCTTAAATTGAGGGAAATAAGTTAGAAATCTATGCAAAAGAAAAGATTGATCAATTGTATCATTTAGATATGAACTCATTATTGTGATGTATTTTAGATACATGAGTTCTCCCAGACAAAATGTTGGCATGCATTTACTGTAATTGTAACTCAGGCTGCATCCATCTTATTGCCGTATTGAATGTTTTGATACTCACGATGGTTAAAAAGGCATGTTCAAGTGTGTCGAAATAAATACACCTATCTAATGTGTAATCTAATGGTTTAACCATCCTACAAGAGTATGTTTATTACCCTTAATAGCTCTCATACTTCCGGGTTACAAATTAGTTTGCAATATGCACGTGTAAATTAAGATAAATTGGCATCACACTATTTGGCAAATATCCAAAACGCATCTCAACTTTGTAGTCAAGACAGTAGGCATGTTGGGGTTACTCAATGAATAATAAACAAACTGCAAATTCCAAGGTAATTATTGGTGTTCTAGAATTACATTTAATTTAAACTTATGTCATTATGTATTAGAGAGGTATATAGGAGTAATAGTTTTGTTTTTGCTTGTCATTACTTAACTTCAGACAATGTCTAGTGAGAATTTAGCCCAAAATGTTTTTACCCTTAATTCCACTAACCTCGTAATTGCTACGTATGTGTTCGAGTTGCATAACCATCGGATCACATGTGACTGTCTCACAGAACATATATCTTCATTACTGAAACACTAACCAATTTATTTGTCATTTCTCATTATAATGCAGTACGCAAACATTGAAAACGTTGAAATATTAAAAATGACGGATCGGTTATGTTTGCTTCGGTTGCTTGACTTAAAAGAATGACGTTAAGTTGGAAGATCGCTTGTATAAACGACCATTTTGTTATGTCTTCATAAAGTGTAGAGGGTGACAATCCAATCCGGGTAAAACTCAATAGGCATGCACCACATTAATTATTGCACACTTTTCCGAATAACGATAAATAGAGATATATCTTTTCAAGGAACACTTGAGTTATTACGTTTGTATCCAGCTCAGACAGTTTTATATTCATCGCTTAGACATATCCTATGAAATAACCCTTAGGAGAAGTTAAAATCACCATTATACGGACTTCACATATGATGAATCATGTGCCGCTAATAAGAAGACAATCAATATCTATACACCGACACTTTCAGATATACACCAGGCTTTGTACATACTGATGCAGATTTCCAATCTCGGCCGACCAATTGATGATATGTAATATTGTGATAGAGCGTTGTATTACCTCGTTATTAGAATATGACAAAGCCTTCATCATATCCTCACTTGCTTCCATAACAACTTTAAAATGTGGCATCAATGGTATTTAGAGTAATAAATCTAAGACAAACTATTTAAAACACGAAATACAATGTACAAAATAACACATATAATATCACTAGTAAGATGGACTTTTGTAATAAAAATTTGTAATGTTGTGTACAAATGTCAACATAATACCTATTTTTTTGAAGTGTTCAATAATGTGAACCAAACATATCTAAACAGTTAATACATAGTCCATTCTTCAACCGACAAATTGCCCAAAATTAATCTAATTCCTTCTTAAAGGAACACTACTAATAAGGAATCTAATAAATCTATATTTTATCTTAGTATGGATTCTTACGCGTATGTATGTGGTTTTCATAATTGTGAGACAGGATAACTTAAGTAAATATTGTGCTAAATTTATATTCAACTTTGCGATCGATATTGAACTATCAAAGTTAAAACCGAAATAAACGTATAATTTTAACAACCCTGGTATTATTTGCATATGCGCCTCGGTGGTATAAATCACCTTAACATGTGCTCTTGTATTGATACGCTAGATCATAAATCACCCATTTGCGTCAACTGCATAGGAACTTCTATACTATTTACATATAATATCAGATAATTTCTCCAATTTTCGACAAACTTCTGTTAATTCTATGTTAACACAGTCCCACAAGTAGTTTGTATTGTTCGAATATCAGCGAGATACTTGTACGTTTTATATGTGCGACTCATAAATTGATAAGCTTATTTTTTTTCTTGCTGCGTGGTTAATACATCATTTTGGTAAAGTAATTTTCTTGCAAGCAGTCTACACCTGCATATATATGTCCAAGAGCAAAACAACATAAGTATCAATCAATGGTGTGTACTCCTACCACGACTATTGTTAATGCCATTAAACTAAATTTTTGCTACTTGCTAGAGAACATATATTATTATACTCATACTGTATTGTCAACACCAAAACGGATAAATAATAGTTTATGACGGAAGAGCTTATCCTAGCGGGATATTGTGGATATTATAATACTGTTAATTGTTGCGCTGCTTATATTGTACGACAAGCGTTCTAAATTGAGTGTTTAAAATTCAAGTAATGTTACAGTATTCTACGAAATTATTCTTTTCGATTATCTACTGTACAATTTGAAATAGGACATATCGCTGCGTTAGAATGAGAAGGTCACAACTACAAAATCAATATTGAGGAATAAACAGAAAAGCTGTCTGACGATCAAACAAGCCTTTTCAACTACAGTTTTGTCAACGTGACACGTTTCTATTTATAAAAATAGGCTCATAAGAAACCCCTGAAGTTGTAGATTTGAAATATACATTAGTTTTATATGACCTTCTCATTCTTAGCCAGCGATATGTGTCTAATATTACAAACTTCCAAACAAAATAAAGCAACCCTATCTAAGGAACGACATCAATGTTCAAACTTAAATAATTGAATGAAATAGTAACATAAGTGAGTAAATTAACGGTATGTAGGTAATGAGAAAATATACAGGTTCTCACAATCATACCATTCATCCACTGAATCTAACAAATGTGCATCCCACTGATTCTCTTTGAGATGATTTATTTCTAAATTTTCTACAAACAACATAATTATGATAGATCTCAGATACACATGGCTCCGAAAGAATCTGATGGTGCTAATTACGTTCGAAAGCAGGTGATCGGATAAGTGTTGAAGAAGATTATTATAAGTAAGACAGGTGATGCTTATAACACTGTTTACTTTTGAATTATGAAGTAAACACTATAAAGACGAAAAAATGCTTATACAATTAGCAAAAGCAATAAATCTTACGTACTGTCATTAACACTAATTTGTTTTCCAGACCTAAACAATTCGCTTATATCGTCATATTTGTATAATCCATGCCGTAAACTCATGGCTGGATTTAATATCGTATCATAATATTCATCACCATTATTTAAGTATACGTATACCTGTTGTACAGTCGTTGTTTATTGCGTTTCAATGTGCTTAAGTATGTATTGATACGTCCCTGGCATATGAGATGCATCGGGTAGTAAACCATAATTTTATTTAGTTACTTGTCCATGTTTAAAATGAAATATTGATTATCATACTTAGCAGCCAACGAAATACAAATATAACATCGAACCTAATACATGTAGTACAACAGTAGTTCGTGTATCAAATAGTGTGGAGATACTTTAACAGAGAGCGTTTGTAGCTTTGTTCATGATTACACTACTGCACATGTTTGGTCATTAGGTGAATGCAAATATTTAGGACGCTGATAAGATTAGTGATATCTCATTGATCACGGGATTCCCTCTATCACCAGCATGCACACACACACATGCATCGGATAACTTTACGAATAAAAGTTCCATGTCATATCACAGGCAAGGATTAGCTTGCACACTATTTAAAACAAACCCCATCACTAGGGCATTCTTTCGGTGTTTTTTTAACTTTTATTCTCGTCAGAAAAAAAACATTTGAAATATCATGTTCACCTTGTCTAATTAGTAAAAACACTGTAATTATTTCAATACGAATCGAATTATCGCCTTCAAAACTTAGCATCTTGTGGATGCCAATTTATTCTCCTGTCGGGGTTTTATATCTCACTTAAAAGCACTCACGAGAAAATTTGATTAAAAAGCTCCTTCTATAAGTTTCAATTGCACGTTTATTTCTTTGTCTAGTAAATATATAACAATACGGCTAACAAAACGAAGTAAATAGGGTGTCGTGTGAAAAGAATATCAATGTGACATCCAAATATGTCCATCTCAGTTGCCCAAAAGTTAAGAAATTTGAAATAAATTTTAGTACATTCTGTCTAACCAGACAGTGGTGGCTATGAAATTATTGATGAATTGTCTGAAGACGATTGAGTACCATAGTAAGTATACTGGTTTGATAACTCACATTTTGTATGAATTCATTAATGTTACCTTCTCAATTAGATGATACTGATAAGATACGTAACGAGCTCACAGTGAAGGAAATAAATGCGTAAATGTTTATTATAAAGCATTGACCAGTTCGATAACCGAGTCTTTACATTGTAGAACATATGCAGTTTCTTTTCAGCTAGATAACGTGTACGTACATGGCGTGTTAAATGTATTCAGGACGAGGAAATGAACGACACCATCGGCAAAGCTGGCAGTCGCATACAGATTTATTCACTTTCTATCTAATCCCTCAATGTGACTGATTACAAACGAAGTATCGTGTAATCTCTACAAGCAAACTGCATTATTGCGTAAGTTATCATGCTGTTGTGAGAGGGATTTCCACTGAATTGATTGGACTCGCTAATCTTATCAGCATCATGTATAACTGCATTAGCCTAATGACCAAACATCATAGGTAGTACCGTATTCAAGATCAAAGTACAGAGGGAAGTAAACTTTGACTGTTGAATACGTTGCAGACATGCAGTTATACGGTCTAGTGTAGGAGATGTGAAATGCACGAAGCAGCAATTTTGAGTTGGAATATCTGAAAAGCGTTTTTCAATTAACATCGATATCAGAATATGGACCTAATTTTTTCGACATGATACTAGCAATTTATGCTTCGTCTAGATGACTTTTATATGTTGAGAGGTAGTCATGGTTTGTTTTTATGAACGTAATTAAAATGTGTTGCTTCAGCTAATTTTGAAAACAGAGTTTTGTCTTCATGCTGTTTTTATAATATTTCTTACGGAAGCAATGTAATATGTAACAGATGTTGTACTTGTAAAAATCCATCAAAACAATTGGTAGATCACCTTTTTACACAACCAGTCTGATCATTGGAAGACACGGGTTATCTCAGTGTATGAAAATATGGGGATGCGCTGACAAATTAAACAATATTATTATTAGTTAAAAATAAAGTAATTGTTTTGAGCAACATTACCTGTGAGCTGCATTAATAATTGACCTGTTGTAACGTCGTTCGTCATATGCGCGAACTGTTGGCGAAGACAAACCAATTTCATCCGATAGAAAACCAGAAAACAGATTTAGGGAAAACACCAGTCTCTATCATCCCGTATACACCTCATATAGGACTCACCTCTATCAAAGCTTGCCATCAAATTAAGCATACTATTATTGTGTTGCTAAGTAATTTAAATAACTAAATGCTACGTCGTATCAAATACGTGTTGAAAGTACATTAGAAGCGAACATTTAGTCGCAAATGAAATATCCTAATTTTGCGCGTTCTACTAATTGTGATGGTGAAATCATTCAAGATTGACGGAGGCCAGTGAAAATAGACTCAGTATAAACATTAACGGTTCATTAATGGATAAGTGTAAGTGAAAAGCGCTCTTGAAAGTTAACACTTCAACATTATGGAATGTTCAATTCATTTGCCTACCTTTTGACGCTCAGTATATATACTTAGTATGGAGATAATCACCATACCATTTTAGTGGCATTTTGAGGATTGTAATCAGACGAATAACACGGACCTCGTTCTTCTTTATAAAGACAGCGATTGCATGTCTTTGACAACATACCACAAGTTTCTGATATCTTACGTTTAAAACATGTCTTGTCAGTGAGTTGACGTGGCATATCAACCACACTTTAATCTTCGCTACATGTATAATAGTTTCATCGCGATAGTCGAGGACAAATGTCCGTCAGGTCACAGCCAAATCTAAAACGGTTCCAAGTAAAGCGAATCACCAATGAGTATTATTTTAAACATTGTTTAAACCCGTCAAAATTGTTCGAAGGAGAACAACACAAAAAGGCAAGCCACTTGCACTCGCATGACATGTGTATAATATATGTACTAAATTCATATACCACTAGTAGGGTAATATTTCTATTTCAATCAGGTTTCAATTCAAGAAAATGGTATAATAATGTCAAAATAACGCAGCAATTGCGGAGGGATATTGCATGTAATACGAAATTAATTCATTTCACAGTTTTTTTTCTAGTTCAATCATTCAAACGTTCCAAGACATTTGTCACGTTCTTTGTTTGTATTTGCTTTAATGCATTTCCATTACGACGTGAATATTTGTTATAACGCACTAAGAGTGAGATCCGAAATTATATAACACTAATTACTTTTCACTATTTCAGTATACAATCTACATTTTGCGTGCATATTTGATGGACATTATTGAGTAAGTTTGTAATTAATATGTACGTAATCAGTTTCATTTATTGATTTGCAATTGGTTATGAAATATAAATCTTGATTATTGCTACTAATCGCAGATGAAACACCATTTCAAAGCACTGCATACAACTGTTAATATGAACTATGGATTTGTGTCTGATAACGACACCTCCTGTAAATACAAGCAAAGGTCGTGCATTGCATATCGTTGCTTTTCGTATGTGGTAGTTATTGTGTTTCACATGTAAGCAGTAATGAATATATTCACATCGAGGGTCGCTCGCTTTATCACACAGGTGAGTTTTACTAGTAATTGTGCTTCCCGTAAGCAATAATTTCAGTTTAACTATTCCAATCTTATGATGCATTAAACGTACTTGCGTAGCCCCGTGCTGAGCCAATCAATCATACATAATGGTTCCTTCATTTATTACATCAATGTTGCAGGCGCCATAACATTACCACATTAAGTGTTTTTTATTAAAAATTACTTTACTGAAAAAAAATTGACTTGACGTTTTATTGTAGATCAAAAATTCCATTAGACTATTTACATTATACCAGTGCATGTACTTTCAATAAAATAGTGTATACTGTACATTGCGACTATCAATTTTAGCAAACATCGTCAGATACCAACAGAGAATATCATTTGATACATTACTAAACATCACGTTGTATTGGGAAATAATTCATCAATCAATCTAACGACATACCAATCACGCAACATGAAATGTGTGACAAAATGTTGTTGGATGTTAACCTATACATGTTAACCGATAAGCATGTTTAATACTACCATTCTGATCAATACACATTTGTTATCATTTTAATGCATAATTTGTCTTACAAATTGGTACAACCCACTGATTTAATATTATTAATAAAAATGCATGACTTATTATATCTCCTGTATATACTATAGTGCATATTTAAATGTTCATGTATACCCGTCGCTAAATGGTCAAGGGTGACCGCGTCGACGTAACATGCAGATGTAGATATGTTTATCAAATTTGTAAAGTGTTAATTCATAAAGTATTTATATTGATAATTTACATCATTTATGTTGCATTCATACCATTTCTTGTATAAATAGGTAATTATGTTTAATTGTCAGTGACTTGTAGGCCCATTGGGCCGGGTGCTGTAATCTTGTGATATAATATCTTGTATATATTTTAATATTGCAGATGTCACTTTAATAAATACTTTACTTACTTACTTATACACTTGTATATTTTACGACCGCATTTATAGAACAGCACGAATTTATGTAATGCATTATCTTCTATTATAATGCATTTAATCAGTTCTTATATTTATTTTATATGATAGGGCTTTTCGAAATATCATACTGTTGTCGTAAGAACCATAATATAAACGTTCATTGCTTTGAGTTTATACTAACGGTATTATTTGACATTGACGATACTAGATTTGATCGTATTAGTTTTATCATCAATAATGGATCTGCTTCAAAGTCAAATTATGCAGCGGCAGCAACTTTCAAAAGAACTTCTGATCTAGCTATTTCAAATTCGCGAAAATGAACTAAACTGTTTGCGGAGATTGATTTACAGGTGTTGATCAATTGATGTTTTGAATTAGCTTAACACTGATAGCATTTTATAACATTTATGCACTTGCCATGATTGTATATATCTATATTGTACTTTTAGTGCTGTCATGAAAGCGTTACAGAAAGTTACTGTTATTACTAAACAGTTACACCCATTCTTGCTAACTTATAAAACTCCAGACAACTATGCAAATGACTTGAGCGTTAGCTGTTCAGTTTCAGCGTCTCCGGAAACGACAGTGTTTACTTTTTAAGTTTGTCTGAGTGTTTGTCTTGTATTTAGGACTTCCTAATGCATTACAAGACCATTAATATAATTACTAAAACGCTTTCACTTCAGCAACGAGGACATGGTTATATAATACGTCCTAGCTTTTAAATGGCTTTGTAAACTATACATTTCGATTGTCCAGTCGTTAGTAAAGGTGGAAAAACCGGTAGATGTCTATATGATAACTTATCTAAAGTATTGTTTAAAATCAACCCAAATCAATACAACATTAAAATGTCAATGCGGCCATTTCCGTTGTGTCCGGTGATGTCTTTATATAATGCATTTGTAATTATTTAATACTGTATAAATTACAAACGAAGTCGAATTGGAAATGAGATTTAATGTAAATTGTTGATTTAGTTATTAGTATATTGTTGTGAGAAATAAATCCAATGCATCCTTACTAGCATCGAGCTGTTCCGAAAGAGGTTTCACGTAAGAAAATGCATACTGATATTACAAGTAACTCAAGACATCATAATGCGCCAGCTGTATAAAAATGTTGAATCTGTTCCACCCATTGAGTCAATTATTATAATAACGTTTTCGATTTACAACAAAAATAAACAATTTATTTGTACAATGTATAAAGATAATGCAAATCGGACAGGGAAGGCAGCACTCCTTAGAAAAAGCCTAGCACGAAAGTCACAAAAAGAAACACACAAACAAAGACACCACGACCCTTATAGACACACCACAATGCCTTATTAAAAACTAAACAACCAGCTACAAGTTTACATGTGGCCGATCTAACTAGGCTATCCCCTACAGGCAGTGTTGTAACGTAATATTTGATTGCTAAATGCATGGCATAAAACATACTATTGACGTTTACTTTGAATTACATCCGCATGATTGGTTAAGTGCAGTAAACGCTAAGCCGGAAAGATTTATTATATTATAATGATGCAACGAGTTAAAATGCAATTATGATAAACACATAGAACGATTTACTAAGCTGTAACATGTTGATTCTTATGTATGTGAGCAGTAGGCACATTTACCAGGGATTATTACAACTTCACACATGCCGGGTGTTATTATGTTTATCTACATTTTTGTCACATTAATCCCCTGTCGGATCAAATACGTATATTTTTGATCAAATACGTATAGTTTTGTTGCTATGATTACATGGTGATTTGGAATATTATAAATGATATGATTAGCATTAGCAGTGACGTTTAGTTTGTATCGCAAGTGAATGATTATTCATCCCATTCAACAAGGAGTGTCTGATAGTTTACCACCGTAAATGTACATTATATACATGTACTAAATCTGCTCCGATGGCTTGGTGAACAAATATATTGAACGAAATAAGTCACCTAAAAGTACAAATATTGCAACAGTAGGCGTTCGGTGGTCCATTGACATAGGTAGTTCCTGGCCATATAATGAATTACGTAACTTGGCAGTCTCCTTATTATGGGTTTTTTAATGAAAATGGAATGTTAACCAACATAGTTTATGCGTTGATATTGCACGTTATAGATGCGTTGTAAGTTTACCGTCGTTAGCTGAAAATTAAAACAAATAGTTAACCATCATTTGTTTTAAATCGGCCATCATCTTTCAACTCAGCAGATGCCACTTGGGTTTCAGCGTCATTGTTTCAAAAAAATTATAATTATGGTATAAGAACTTGAAATAATCACCAATCAAAATGTATTTTATTATTAGAAAACATATTTTTGAATTAAACTATGATATACATAATCGATTATGTAAGTATCGAAGTCAGGTTTTAAAGCAGTCTTTGATATTTAAGCAAGTGTTATAAATACATTATTGTGGAATATCGCAGATGCAGCTTGTGATATATTCACTGTTAAAATAAAATTACCTACTGTAAAACCTGATGTAGACATGAGAAGCTACATATCGTAATCATATATTTTATCAAATCTTATCAAATACATATTAAACCTGCCTGTCAAAGCCATCATGTGAAACTGCAACAACTTGTTCAGGAATCGGTGTTTTTTCTGTGACTTTCTCTTGTGTGTCGAATTAGGCGATGCAGCCTTTTTGTATGTGCACGCACTGTAATATATCTCCAAATTGGATGTTAAGACTAGTCTGAAGCGTTTGATCATAAACACGTGTTACCGCAAATGTTATTATTGGAATTAAAATGAATTATTTATCATAACAATAAGTATTATCAATACTAAGTAATAATGCTATTGTCATTAATTCTACGATTTCGTAATAGACTGACTTTAATATGTTATAAGATAATTACACAACGTGGATTATGTTTAGTGTGAAATGCACTTGAGATAATAGATGATACTAACTTTGAAGTATTTTATTAGTCTTGGTTATTATTAATTCCAACTGAAACATTGCATTTTATGATAGTTTAAAATGCTATGAAATAATAAGAACTCTGCGTAGCACGTTCCATCTATCGGTTGCTTTAAACCAGGTATGAGAATGATATAACTGTATACATGTAACTCGAATACTTCTGATCATTGAGACTTAAAACGATGTTTAAAACAAACTGTCTTTAAGGATTGAAGTGCAAGTAAGGGATTTGTTTAAAATGCTAGCACTCGTACAGTGTTCATAATTAAATGTAACATCAATAGCAAATACTTTATGATGTTAAAATAAAATAGTTTGAAATAGTTTCGTTAGTTTTGCTTTGCTAACCGGAAGAGAAATATTTATTTAAGCTCTAAGGCTAAGAGCACTTCCGTTTATTAGTTCACAATAGCCATGGGGATCAACTTCAAAATTTACATTAATCATAGGTAAATGTAGAATTATTAATAATTAGTAAATATTAATCAATCACCACGATATTGAATGGTATGCCGTGTTTTAAACAATCAAGATATTTCAGCACGAACTGTTGAAAGTTTTGCATTACAAATGTACCCTTAATACTTTATTTGGCTAGTTGCCATTAGGTACCAACACTTCGTTGTTTGGTCAAACAGATACACTACAAACTACTAGCAATCGATTAAAATGTAACAAGAAATGCTTGTAGCTTAAATACGACATGTGGTATATGACTGGGTATGTAGTGATTGTGTACGTCGTCCCTAATCAGTGTCGTCTATTATGAAAGAGCATTCCTGTGACTATAGGTTAGATGTCTGATATCCTTCTTATCAACATGTCAGCATTAACGATAAGATACCGAGTATCCTTATTATTGCATGGTGTAGGCTTCATTGTTTAGGCCATGTATTCATAGTATTGATATTCTATACCGATATCCTATAGACTCTAAATATTGTATTCCTTTCATGTCCTTGATGTGTCAATATATCCTTGTTTATCGCTTCCTAGTCATGTCGACGTAACCAAGGCCGTGGAGTATAGACAACCATTGTCTTTGCTTATTGTAAAATGATCATTCTAATGCCAAGGAATCGCCAATCTACATAATTGTAATGTTGTGTTTATGTCTGTTAACCACTCGAAGTTACAAAATTGCGTACGAAAATACGACCTCAGTTTATTGAACTTGCGTGTAAGGACGACGTTGCCAAATTAACCCAACTGTACTAAAGTAATATAATATATATGAAAAAAATCAGGAATGGACAATCACGTAAATTTTAACAACGCCATAAACAACAAAAAAAATATAAGTAAAACTCAGCAAACAGGCACGATGTCCTAAAGCATAATATAGAAACAAACTCGGCTAACATTCAAGAGAGTGCTCAAGTCAGATTCAATGTTTGGGACAGTCTTTATCTTTATTTCAATCGACTGAGGATAAAATCATAAAATATTGCATCTAAACAATTTCACTTCCGAGAAGAATGAGCTCAATGGTGTAATTCATGTCTTCTTCTGTATAATAAAAGAACTGTCAGCGCGATTTCTGTGTTTGTAAATACAAAATACCAAAACACACAGGGGAGTCACAAACAGTTAATATCATATAATGAAGCTTTTGAGAGATATTGCCTTAGATTATGCATGTATGATGTTATATAGTGTTGTGATGGCTTTCAGAGAGGGGATTATAGTTCATCAGTTCCATGATGGTCATTTAATACAACACTTGAAGTTTTTACATGTACAAAATATAATTTTATGTATAAATCAGCTCAAGTCCAATACCATTCACACATCAAAGAGATATGGGATATTTATAAGGGATTACATTTCGGAGATGCATATGGATTACGGTAACATAGTATTTGGGCCATATCGCGTTATAAAAACAGTTCGTGCTCCAATCTTCCATAGCAAAAATAAACTATAATGTATGTTATAACAGTTGATGTTACAACTAGCAGTATAGTTGTTCATATCTAACTGTTAACAATCGCCAGAACCAGATGAATACGTATTATCTTGGTAATCAGTTTTGTAAAATATCTTCCCATACGCCATTCAATGTCACTGTCTAGTGTAGGTGATAATACTATGTCACCTGTCTATATGGTCTTGTATTCTCTCAACATTACGGTATAGACATGTTTTGGAATTTAGCAACATATCTGTCAAAATTTTAAAAATTTAACAGCGGAAATGTGGTATGGAATAAAGTATAAAGACTCATTGATCTGTTGCATGATTCTCCATCCTGTGATACAAAGTGCTACAATACACTAAGTTCGTCGGCAAATATTAATCAACATTTCACAATCATGGTAAATACATTATATATTTAAGTACCTAAGTACCTGAATATAAATTGTATTGTACTATACATCACTTTCCGCTTAAAATAGAGAAATAGGTTAATGCAAGAAACAGAGACGCGAGCTAAGATACCACGTACTAAACAATTCGAAGTAATACGTATATTATGCTAGGGAAATTAATCTAAGGGCTTTTATTTAGAGTAAGTGAAGGTTAAATAAATATTATATTTATATTATGTGGTACATGTACCAATGTGAACAATATATGTATTTTGTGTAATACTGTGTTTATTAGACCGGCAGAACTTGCAAGGGACCGTGCAATATTTTCTATACAAAATGTTTTTGCATGGTCTTGTTTTCTGGACCACACCATAACAGAACCCGAGCGATGCCACTTTGTCATCATTGAGCAATTCTCAGAATGAGATCCCATTGGGGGAAAATGCATTTTCACGAATAAATCAGTATAAAAGCATATAATTAGTTTTCAAATGTACAGAAAAAAAACTACATGCTGTTTATATCATGCCAAATAATGTGTTTATTCAATTTATAAACATTTATTACAGGAACTTATGAGGCCCATTCGTGGTTTAAACATAACACGAAGCCCGCTATGGCCTGCCTAAACCGAGAATCGATCCTAGTATGCGTCGTCCTACAAATCCGATGCACCTACTACTGAAAAGTGACTGAGGGTAAATGTATTTTGTTGCTTTAAAACACGCAAAGCTTCATCAAAAGTGGTGGTGTTTTTATGCAATTACGTTTGTATTTTACTTCATTGTTTCTACTGTCTCTTTCCGGGTATGTGCAATGTAGATAATGTATTTAGCTATATTGTTGTTAGTCTCGGCATTCAAACACTGTAAGTAACAATCGTTTACAGATGTTAGTTTAACCTACATTCATGTAAAAGGTTATGCATCCTGTATTCGATGTTGTGGTACAACATTTTGTATTTTGTAATAATACTGGCAAACATTACGCGGTTCATTGTACAATAATGATTATGGAATATTGGTTCCGACAGCATACATTGCAGAACAAAATGAATTATAAACGCTGGACGGTAGTTACTCCTAACAAATTAATTACCGTCGGCGAACAGGCTATACTCCACACAATTCGTAGCATCATATAAGGTGTCCCGACAGTCTTTGTTCGAATCAGTGACCGAAGTTATATAATGCTTTCACAAACATGATTATTATGAACTTCTTTTTGACCGTACACGGAACGTAAACAATAAAACAAAAACTGTTATCATGGTAGGTATTGTTACATTACGTACCACTTAGGCGTTAGTAATTAGTTTAGCCAATTATGAATGCATAGTGTTTGAAGCAAGGAGGGGTCAAATGCTACATACTGCTTAATTACATGTATTCTCGTAGGGAATGCGTGTATGTCAGTTTAATGTAATCTCGACTATAAATTCATTCAAGAGTATGCCTAAATATACATCATTATTGTGTTATTTGCTCTAACATTATTGTAACTAGACCATTTTGCTGGGACACTTCCAAATTATAGTAAAGACAAAATCGTAAGTGATTTATGGAGTAGGATATTAAAGTAGAAGTTAATTCCAGCCCTGTTTTTATCTTGTCCCGGGAGTTTTATACGAAGAAGTAGTATATTTATTCAATTATCAGAAAATAACAAGGTATAACAGTAACAATATATAAATAATAACAATATAAATCATGTAATAACACTCTCAGGTACTCCCAGACACGACTACAATTGCATTAAGGACTGCACCAGCAGTATTCCTAGCAAGGTTGTAATAATGTAATGTCAATACATAACTTACTCTGAAACATTGTTATACAAATGTACCTGAATGGTTTCGACAATGTTATAATATGATAAATGTAACACTATCGCCTTAGACAACAACATACCAAAAGCAAAACATGTTTTGTATTGTATGATGTGTACATAACAAATATGGGAATAAGGAACGTTATTAGATATACAAACGTAACTTCTTGTAGTACATTACTTTCATATCAGTATACATCTTTCAGGGATAAATAACACAAACTTTACAGGCCTTGGCTGCTTCTACTGACAATATATATATAGATACAACGGTCTAGAACCTGACATTTCAAGATACTTAGTCTGAAGTTTTTGTAACAGTTTATATACGCAATCCTGATTATATATAATGTAGATTTACGATGGTTATATATTATAGTCTCGCCATTGAATGAGACGAATACTTGCAGATTCAATAAGTTCAAAATTAAAACGATTCAATTGTTTTCAATTGTATTATAGCCTTTTAATTCTTGTGCGTGTAAAACACTTTTGAACTTATAACCTCATGTAGTCAAATTACAATAATTTTGAATCAAATGCTTTCCTACAATAGCTTGCATGCATATACCTTGCATGTGGGCGCGGAATTGATTTAGGTTTGATAGATGCGGACGTTTTGCTGTCAATAGTTTCGTTCTTTTTATGATGTCTCAGCTTTGATTAGTTGTTTGTATCCATAATAGACTTCTTGTAATTATTCTACAGCCATTTCTTCTTCATTATGACTCCCATTATTTTACTTGAGAGCGGAATTGTTGATTAAAAGATGCTGTTCCTTTCATGTCATGAGGAGAACGTTTCCGTTCAGCTTACATAATATTACAACAGGATGTCTACTAACGTAATAGCTTTTACGTACAAACGTTACCGAGGACCACACTTGCTGGCAACTCGGATCAACTGCCAATATAAATATTAGTAAGTTTATATACAATAAACGTCATTCAAGATAATTGGTTTACCTAGTAATGTTTAAAACCTTTCATATGAAACCCGACGGCTCTTTTATCATCATAATTTACATTCCATTAATTTCTGATGTTTCAGGTGCTATAGGCAATAACACGTCTACTACCTTAACGATGTCCGGGTGTAAAAACTTTTTTTTAAATGTTGAGCTCTGCGTTTTAAACGGTTTTGTTCTATTGTATACCCTTTAAGACAACTGCATGTGAATTTTAAAACACTTTTATTGTCTTTTAAGAGAGTAATTTCTATTTTTATTTCCCTACACTAGCGTTAAAACGTATTGCAAAAACAAATGGAGTCATCTGCATGATAAATATAATAAGTCTCCAACAGATGACACAGTAAAACCAGAGTGTGTTTGAATTCAATAGTTGTCGTCGTATCGTTGTCGTATAGAAGTGCTTACAACATAAACACGTACGGCAACTACATTCGTTTAACAAATGTAGTCCTGCTTGCGGCTCCGACAGCTTAATGGTTAGTATGTTGGAAAAAGTATTGTAGCTTCGCCGTAGGCCGATTATGTGGCGTGGTCAAATAAAGTGTACTTATCTGCAACGTAACGCCTTTATAGCTCCAACGTAACGTCATTCTGGATCCGACATTCACAATAGCCCCTGGGTCCCGATTAACTTTGTATTAATCATTTATAAATGTAGAATGAGCATTGCTTAGTAAATATTAATCAATCTCCGCGACAGTAGAATCTATCACATGCTTTAATTCATCAAGACAAAAAAGCACGAACTGTTGAGAGTTTTGCATTACGGACTAAATATTTGTTTTCTGGTAATACAGAGACAATACAAACTGCTAGCAATCGATTAAATTGTAACAAGACATGTTTGTAGCCTAAATACGATGTGTGGTATAGGATTTGGTATGTAATGATTGTGTAAGTCGCGACTTATCAGTTTTGTCTATTATGAGAGCTTGTCATAGAGCCTTTCTTTGAATAAAGGTTAGTTGTCTGATTGCCTTCTTGTCAGCGTATCAATGCTAACATTAACACTTACATACCGAAATTCTTTATTATTGTATTGTGAATGCTTCATTATTCGTACTGGTCATGTATTTATAACATCTCCGTATCAATTGATTTTATTTACCGATATTCTACATTGTATTAATATAAATGCAGTAGACCTCTTATTCCAAAGATGCACTAGATGTGTCAATATAGCCACGTTCATCACTTATATGGCAGTCCTGACAATGTGAACAAGGTCGGACGGATATATGTTTAACGTGCACTGAATATTGAACACCATGGTCTTTACTTTTATTGCAAAATAATCCGTCTAATGCTAAGGAATCGCCAATCTGCATAAATGTTGTTTCCGAAAGCCACTCGACGTGACCAAATTGCTTGCAAAAAACGGACTTGTGTTATTGAACTAGCGTGTAACGCCGATGTAACAAAATAACCCCAACCCGTATTTATGGTTTGATTCCAAAGGTATTCAAGTACATAAATGTGTTAAATAAAAAACTCAAACAGGTCAGGTTCTTAATAACATTAGGACCAAGCTCATTGATCCAATACTAATTCCATATTATACTTTGTACACTTTATGATAATGTTCAGGACTAACTAGTGATACATCTTACATATATTGTCAAATTTGTTTGTATTTATCCAACACTAATTGATTGTATTTTACAGTTTATTTGCATACGATGTGGGCATTTATAAGTGTTAAATATCGTTAATGTGTCATGTGGTATTTTCATTATGATGTATACTGTTAATCCCTTATAAGTTTTATTATGATTAAATGGCAATATACCAATCTTCAAATGTATGCTGTGTTACCAGCGCAGTATTGGAGCAAATATAGATAATACATAATTGGTGTATATAATTTGTTATAGTCACATAAACTCATCTCTCTGTGAATGCTATAAAAGTGTATATTTTATTTGTTGCATATTGTGTTACTTAAGGCATACAGCTATACAACAATGGTTTCTTGACTGGCTTGACAGGTAAAATGAATAATGTAACTTGGTTGTCCCCTTAAAGGGTTTATGTTGAAATGGAATTTTAACCGACAGAGTGGTTTCATAATCGTCTATAAGTTGATAGTCCACGTTGTAGTTTCGTTTAAGTTTAAATTCATTTTTAAATAGGTAATCATTGTTCTACTCAGCAGATGCCACTTTGTTTCAGTATTTTAATGGCGTCATTGTTTTAAAATAGTTTATGCTTATGGTATAAGAACTTTAGAACGTCTTTTGAATGGCTATATGATGTATACAATTGCTTATGTAAGTATCAAAGTAATATTTTGAATGAGTTTTTGACATTAAAGCAAGTGGTCTAGATACACTAATGGAGAATGACGCAGATGTAGCATGTGATATATATGTACTGTTAAAATAAGTACATACAGTAAAACCGGACGTGTTCATGAATGAAACAGCTTACTGTCTTAATCATATATACGAGTATCAACAACTTGTTCGCAACATAGAGTGTAAGGCGATGCGAGGTGTGTGTGTAATAAATCTATAAAATGGATACTTGAGACTGGTATAAATGTATGTTTGAACGTAACCCATGCCTCCAGAACGATGCTACTGTAAATTGCATCTGTAATTGAAATAAGAATGAATGCGTTAAACTAATTATTAGTATGTTTAATGTTAGGTAGTTAATAAGCCCTTATCATCAATTCTATTATTTCGTAATAAACTGGCTTAAACAGTTTTATAAGAGAATTACAAAATGTGGATACACAATAGCTGATACTTAATTTTAAAGTGTTTCATCGTCTGTTAATTGTTTACGTAAACATAAACATTGCATGTTATTGTAGTTTATACTCTTATGAAATATTTCGTACCCCATATCAGGAATATGTGTTGCACGTTCCAGATATATGGGCACTATTTATCAAAGCACTTACGAAGTTCTTAAATTTATTATCAAATTTAAATTATTTTACATCTCTAAAGTGTGGCAAATGGAACTATACAGATATCCCATATAATTTAAATAGAGTAGATATCGTATTCCATAGATCCCCATGTTGAGTCAATGTGTCCATGTTTATCGCTTCCAAGTCCTGTCGATGTAAGCAAGGCCGTACGAGGCTATGTTTAGAGTTCACTGAGTGGTGTCCACCATTGTCTTTACTTATTGCAATATAATATCCGTCCAATGCTAAGCAATCGACAACTTGCATAATGGTAATGTTGTTTTCATTTCTGTAAGCCACTCAGCGTGACATAATTGCAAACGCAATTACTAGCAGATGCCATTGAACTTTAACTACTGGTAGTAACAAACTTATCTTCGCCCGTATAAATGTTTGATACCAAATGAATACTATTATGTGAAAAACAAACGTGTTAGGTGACGGTTTACATCAGATTATAACGGCGTCGTCAGTGAAATGTTCTATAATGGATGGTCGCGTGATACACCGATGTAAACAACAAAACAAATTAAAAGTTCAAGTCGGCATATAATCATCTCCCGAAACCTCATACAGAGAAGAAGAAGTAACAGTGTCCTAATATTCTGAGATGGCCACAACTGCCATTGAATGTGTGTTTAAAATGATATGTGTGCTATCAGCTGAAATGATCTCAAAGTGTCAAGAAACGGTTGATTTGAAATCACGTTCAGATAGAGTTGATTTATGCGGTCTCGTGGCTGCAGAACATAGTCACAGTGTTATTCCTCAGCCCAATAGCAAATAAACCTATTCGCAGAAATAATAGCAGAAGCAGACACATTGTACTGAATTATTTTGCATCATTAACGAGACATTAATCGGTTTATTTATTGCTTAAGGGACTGTTAGTCGGACACATTGTACACATTGTGATGCATGCAGTCCTTACATTTATAGGTCCAGTAATCAGAGTACTCTGCGATTGGAAGACGGTATTAAAAAACTGCATTCCAAAGTTCAGAAGTATATCAATTCTATGCTTTCGTTACATACACATCATTCGTCAAATGATACGTTTGGAAAGTCAATAATATTAAAATATTTCAAGTTTTCCAAAGGTGATGTTTTGCACTGTTTGTAATCCCACAACAGATTGCAACCAGCGCCAATATTATCTATCTTAATTATCTATCTAAATAGATAAAAATAAAAACTATGTTATTTTGTCAACTAAATCCAATTATTTGTACTGTTCAAAATAATTCAAATATCGTACAAAGCAGTAACTATAGGGCTTGTAATATGAGTATAATATATTATACAGAATATGATTTTTATTTTACCAGCAATATTTTCATTTTCACAAACGTATTAGGTATACATAATATATCAAATTAAATCGAGTATGTTCGTCATTATTTAATTATTATGTATGTATTTTCTATATAATATTGCATGCATAATATATCTTATATTATATGTCCACTCAATACTTCTGAAGAAGCCTATGATTCGAAACGTCGTATAATAAAAACAACTATAACATCAGTAAGTTACTGAAGTAGTTTATTATCTATCGATACATTGTAAGAGTTCGGTCATGTTTCGCAGGATGTAACAACTGCTCTTGTATCGATAGTTCCATGTATTGCCACGCTTGGTTTCAGATATTATTATGTGAACAATTTAACAAATACAATTATGAAAAGAATGAGCATATAGGTGTAATTCAATTCGTGTTCTATTTACTCAAAGAACACTCGGTGTCAGTACGGTGTTTGTAAATTCAATAACCGATTAAGAGTAACAAACTGCTAATATCGTGGATGCGTGGAAAAGCCTTCCACAAACTGTAGTGTCTGCGAAGAAAGTGATTAATTTTGAAATCAGACTAGATAAACATTGGGGGACCAAGAAGTTAAATTCCATCATAAGGCAGACCTTATATTCACGTATGCAAATGGAGACAAGATTGTGCAAGAAGAAGAGGTGGATACAGAGGTTTTATAACCTGCGTCCACAGAACCAAGTAATGGGGATTTGGAGCGATAATGCAGTATATTATACGTGTGTGCTGTTATTGAGTGTTTAACAGGCTTCCACAGTTGGATGTATGGTACATTGACTCATCGCTGATCATTTAATAACCTTCAGAAGTAGTTAAAATGTATTATATATGTATTAATAAGGTTAATTCCTATTCCATTCACACATCAAAGGGATATGGGATATATATCAACATTTCAAATAATAACAAATAAAACAAGTACCAACACTTAACACCAATAACAACTAGCACATAGTCCCCTCATTCATCGGCAGGAAGATATGGTTACATTCACATGAATCGTTATGACCTGTCGCAATCGGAGTTCGACCTTCAAACCAAGTCTTTGGAATGTGAGGAATACATTAAGTTATATTTGTCTACCACGGCATTCAAACAATGTAAGTAACAATCGTTTAAAGATGTTAGGTGAACCTACTTTCATGTCATAGGTTATCATTCGATGATTTGTTACAGTTTTGGTACGATTACTGACTAGTGTAGGACTATTTGTTTATCCAAACCGTGTTCATAACGTAATCCAGAAGTACATGTACATAAATTATCGCATAATACCACACAGCATGTATAAAACATTTGTACTGTTCACCGGTAGACGCTAGACACTTTAATTAGCACTTCAGCGACGATTGTCATTACTACTGTCAACTGAAGGTACTGTGTATATTTTATAATATAAGGGCAATATCAAAACACAATCGATCCGCCGTGTGTGCTTACTTTGTCTGATGTAGCAAATAATTTTCTAGTTTTGGAAATCACTGATATTTTGCCTCTTAACAGACTCACCAATGAGGACGAAGAACATGTAAAGTAGAGTAGACACTATTCATTTTGTAAACATAATTAAATTAACAGAAACCTGCAGAATGGTTAGTGTCATCATTGTACTATGTGCCCTTTGGGAACAATATCGCACCATAGTACCGGCTGTTATCCTGCTTTAGAAGTGTACCGGGAATAAACTATGGTTGGCCAACGACACAGGTCGCGTGCGGGACCCAAGTCATTGCATTTGTTTACGAAAATAATAATATTAAAGCAAAGTAAAGTTTGAAACAATGACTATTATCCTGATAGATATTGTTAACATCCGTGTACGTGTTACCTTGACGTTAGTACTTAGTTTAGCCAATTCTAAATGCTTTCTTAGTTTAGTATTTGAAGCAAAGTAGGGATCTAAGGCTACATGCTGTTTAATTGCATGTATTCACGTACGGAATGCATGTTTGTTAGTTTACAAAAATGGAATCCGGACTATAAATTCATTCAGGTGTATGCCAAAATATACATCACCATTATTGTGTTATTTGCTCTAGCATATTTTAACTTGACCATTTAGGTCGGGCATCCCTAAATTATAGCATAGGCACAAAAATGATTCATGGCGTACGATATTAAAGTTGAAGACTTAGTTAATTCAAGCACGGTTTTCGTATTGCCTAGGAAGTTTTGTACGGAGAAGTAGTATTTATTCAATTATCAGAAATTTCCTAGGTCTAACAAGATCAATTCATAATTAATAACAATATAAATCGTGCAATAATACTATCGGATACTACCAGACTTGACTACAATTACATTAAGGACTGCAGCAGCAGCATTCCCAGAAATGGTGTAATAATGATATGCGAAGACATAACTAGTTCTAAAAAATCTTTATAACTGAATGGTTGCGACAATGTTATAATCTTATAGATGTTACAATAATTAGACACCAACATACCAAAACAAAACATGTTATTTATAGTATGGCGTGTACATAACACAGATGAGAATAAGGAAAAGTATTAGATATACACATACATAGACCTACACATACATGTACTACAGGGTGTCCCAAAAAACGGGGACCTAGGATAAACAATTGTAACTTTTTTCTCAATTATAGATATGACACTGTTAATATGTCAAAACAATAAGGGAAGAACATTGTTCAGAATACAAGCATCAATATCGTGATTATTTCGTTCAATACCCAGAGTTACCTCCCATGTTTACAATTGCATGTTTCAGTAAAATACCTTAAACTGAAGCTGGGATTTCAGAATTCAATGAGATATATTATCATGCTCACCTCAAACATCTTCTCATGTGCTCCAAATCATTGTTTATGGTTCTTGAAACATTAGTTCATTATGTATAGCAAACAAGTTCACTATTGGGATCAAGTTTGAGTAATTTAAGGTCATATGGCCTGTGATATGAGGTAAGATGTCAGTATTATTTAGCAAATATATCCTGATTTTGCTGTTGAAAATACTGCAAGTACAGTTTTCTGCTAACATATGGTACTATTTTATAATTTCTGACATAACAAATACTCCAAAATATATCTATGAACTGTTCGTGTAGATAAAACTTTACTTTTTGCTCATTTCTATAGTCTAAGCTTTTTTGGTAATAGTCCTTGACAAGATTAATGTTTTTAATCATTGAATGATTGTTGATGCTACTTTGGAAGGTTTTCTACTTCCCTTTTGGTCAGTAAACTCGCCACGTTTTCCTCTGTTTTGCTATTTCTTGTCATATTTGTTTTATTTTTACAAGATTTTGATCACCCCTTTGACTTTAAATGTTGTTTTCTAACAATAAATGCCCTGACACAAATGCCCTTTTCTTATAATGCCCCTTTCAGGTGATTAAGCAAAACTAACGTGAAATGTTGCCATAGTGAAAATGATGACGTCACTTCCTGTTTTGAAGCACCATATTTAAACAAGTACTCTTTTTAGCAGTGGGGATCCCTTACATACACTTTTACAAAATATCAGCTTAATTCATCAAAATATTAATGAGTAATAAGGGTTTAAGGTAGGTCCCCGTTTTTTTGGGACACCCTGTACATGCAGTATAGACTATTACTAGTAGTACGTTAGTTTCATATCATTATATTCCTTTAGGGATTAATTATATAACCATAGCATGCCTTGGCTGCTTCAACTCCCAATATGTATAGAAACAAGGTTGAGAACCCGACATTTCAAATAACTTAGTCTAAAACTCTTGTAACAGTTTATACACGCAATCCTGGTTGTATATAATGTAGATTTACGATGGTTAAATATCAGAGTATCGTCATTGAATGAGACGAATACTTGCAGACTAAAATGTTTAAAATAGAAAAAAATACTTGTTATAATTTGTATTATAACCTTGTAATTCCTGTGCGTGTAAAACACTTTTAAACATATACTCGCATATAGTCCAATTACAATACATTTGTGTCAATTGCTTTCCTAAAACAGCTTGCATGCGGAATTGACTTAGGTTTGATGGATGGGGTCGTTGTAATTATTCTACAGCCATTTCTTCATCCTTTTGTCTCCCAGAATCTTACTTAAGAAAACTGAAACATTGATTGCAAGATGCTGGTTCTTTCATGTCATGAGGAGAACATTTCCGTTCAGCTTACATAATACCACAACGGGATGTTTACTAACGTAATTGCTTTTATGTACAAACATTCCCGAGGACCACACTTGCTGGCAACCAAGAACTACTGCCAATACAAATATTTGTAATTTTATAAACAACAATCATCGTTCAAGATAATTGGTTTACCGCGTAATGTTTGAAACCTTTCATGTGAAAACCGATAGCTCTTTTATCATAATTTACATTCCATTAATGTCTGACGCTTCAGGTGCTACAGGCAATATTACGTTTATTACCTCAAGACAGAATAGATCACTTCCGTTCATTTCCAGTAAAACATAAGAATTACAACGTCATAAAACTCGTAAAACTCCATAACTCTCATCGTACATGGTCGTATTTTGCAATAAATGCAACAAGTACCACTATTAAGTTTTATACAAGCATGCATTTACTTTGATAAATATAAAAATGTTAACTATATTATATTGCCAGTTTAAGGAATTCTTGTAAAACTTCCAGTTCAACCAGTTTGATCTTTGTCGGTGTCTATCGATTGAAATGTTATATTAGACATCAAAGTCACGAGGACCTGTTACATTTGGGAATTTGTTATTTAAAACAATTCTCGATTTACTTCGGTATTCCTTCTGAAATATATCTGATAATGTAAAAAATAAACATTGTATTTATCGGCTCGTTACATGCATTAGCACAGAGGATGGTATCTAAAGTACAATACTCAAACCCGATGCTGTATTTCGGCTTACGGGATACTAATAATACAATGTAACGAGATACTAATATTACTATGTTCTGACTCTGATCAGCATCATAATCACCAAAGCGCGGGGTTAAGGTTATCGTCATTTTTCTTGATTTACTTCGTCTGTATTCATAATTAATATGAACTTTGTTATTTCACACCAGCGCTGCTCGTAGTTACCAGAAAGTTATTTGACTGTTCTATTTATTGTCGAAGGTTGCTTTTATTGTTGTCGGTTGCTTCTACTTCTTTCCAGATTTTAATATGTTATCAAGTGTTTTGGTATATGTTGGAGCTGCATGTATCTGGAAATATGTTATTTTATTGCCAGTCTCTCCCTTCCGTCCTACAGGCTTCCCTACCCATTTTACTTGGGAAAAATATTATCGTTAGGTCGCTGTGCATGGTGTTCGAAATTATTAACGTTACGTCACTGTTCATGTTTTTAATTAGTTTACGTCGCGATTATGCCTCATTTGGTCGCTTGAGTCACCTTTTTGTAAAATAATTTTTAAACAAGGTCGTCCCTCAGCGGGCACATACGATCTCTATTTCCTCAGTTTTGTAATTTCTTTGTCAAATCGGGTCATCCTGTATTTTTTATTAAGCCTCATCCTGCATTTTTTATTAAGCCTTTCACATTGTTTCAAATGATTTCATACAAAAGGTAACACGATCATGCCACAACTTATTATTTGAAGAGGTGTTTTAAACGGAATAATATAACAGAGCTAATAGCGAGAACAGAAGATAAGCTACCAAATTTCATTGGCTTCTTTTATCATTTCAGTTATTCAGGTGGTTACTGGTTTGCTACAGTTCTTATTTGTAACAGTTAAATACTTTTTGCGTTCAAAAAGGTTTGTGGAAATCGGACAGGGAAGGAAACACTCAACTTAAGCAGCACAGAAATCAATAACACCACAACACAACGTTAATGGTATACATTACTACGCGATTGTTTCGTTATACTAGTACTTTAATGATTAAGTTATGTAATACGTTTTGTCGTTTTGATATAGTAAGTTATAACAATACGAAAAGCTTTTTTATATCGTTTTGTTGCTTTTGCTGTCTGATTATATACATGTACACTGGTTAATTGATTAACTGCATTGAATACATTCAAAGTTGACAAAATATCCCTCTGACATATACATAACTAACTTGCACGCATATAATACATTATTTACAAAACTGATTCAAACCAATTAGACACATTCGTACCATACAGCACAGATTGAAATTGAAACTTTCTAAAATTGGATTCTAAAAAGTGTGAACAATACGTAAGTTTAGCGGCTCGGAGAATTGACAGTGATGTTCTATGATAAAATAACAAGAAACTGTAGATGTTATCAAAGAAACGTACATTGATTCAGAAAAAAAGTGAATATACATGAAAGACCGCGGATTTGAGATTTAGAAACCAATCATTGGATTGTAAGTCTAAAGAAAATTATGCACAAAAGAACATAACAATTTGTTATATGAATAAAAAGAAAGTCTATCAAAACATCAGTATGCTATAAACAACAGTGTGTCTTACTCATATATTTAATTCGTTTAGTATAAGTTACGATGAAAAAATAAACGATTCTTGTATAAATATTAGTAATATAGCCCTTTCCAGATCCAGATATGAAAAGTTTGTCAAGGTCTTAATTAATGGATCTTTGTCTCAATAATACGTAATTCAGTGGAACAAACCAGAACTAGTAGTTTTATTGAATGGGTCTTCATGTCTTGGTTTACTTTGCAAAACCAGAAAAATGACACATTACTATCCCAAACCTTCTTAATATTGAAATTGTCATCTAGTATTATGGTTTCTACTATCTGAGTGTTTCAAAGGGTATCCAATCTGAAATATTCTAACATTTGCATGTATCTATTTCAACAGTCAAATAAGGTTAAAGTTCAACATTATTTGACATTATCGTATGCCATTGTAAATCTGAATAATTGACAAACTTGTTCAAATTTAGGAAGTTCTACCATTGCCGAATATTCCACTTAAGTTAAGTGTACATACTATAGCTATAATAGTATGTGTTACAGGTCATTTTTACGACATTCAATTATATAAGATACATACATTATATGTCGCATTTCATGTAAAATATTTCATTGCAAAATACAAAACGATGACGTAAGATGTATACCACACGGTTCGTAATAAATGATACCCGGAATATTGTGCAAGGTGGTTTTCCGTTAATTTGCATGTAGGTACAAAGCTGGTGTAGTTAGACTTGTTTTGTATTCATATGCAAACACATCTGACCCCAACTCTATAGTCCATATAGAAATTTCCAGTAACTCAATGATTATTTATTTGTACCTACAGATTAATGGAAGTCCGGGGTATGTCTATTCATAGTTATAAATATATAGTTCACAATATTCGTATCTATATATCTATACTACAGAACACATCCACACTTACATAAAAACAGAACTTCATTGATAAGAACAAAACAATCCGTTGTACCAATTTATATGGGATATCTACACGTAATTGATGTTTGCTTTCAAATATGATGTCGAGTATATCCGGACATATTATTATAATCGAACTTAATTTTTCAATGGTAAATTTCCTTCAAAATCGTACGTGCACTATTTTTATATACTTATAAACAGTTAAAAAACATACGAAAACATTTTAGTTGAGTCGTGAATACCTTGCGGCTATATGTTAGCAACATTGCATATTAAGGCAGTACTTATAGAACATGTTAATGTTTATTATGAACTACTATTTTCATCCTTACCAAACAGTACAAAGTCAAACACAGTGGACACTGAAACAACCATGATGAGAAGATAGATGATAAAGAATAGTCTATCTAGAACAACCGCAACAAGTAGCCATTCTTTTAATGTTTTCTCAAGTTTCTCCAGTTTGGTCTGCTTATCGACGAGATAGTCACACTGTGTACGAATATCGCGGATATCGAAGGCAAGACTACGTAACCAGACGCTCTCAGGTTTGTTTGTCTGTTCGTCTGTTAAAGTTTTTATCACGATATCTTCATCAGCAATATCGGTGTAAGGTACATGGTTGTCGTTCAGTGACAAGTCATTGTTACATTTCGAGGACAAACCATTGTAACGTTTGCTGCCCAATTCCCGACTGTTTACTTCTAATTTTTCAAATTGCTCCCTCATACAAAACACTCGAGCTAAACAGTCAATCACAATCGCTTGTTGCCATATTGGAAAGCATATTGACTGAGCCGTTAATTCATATAAGGCCTAATAAAAATATATTGAACAAGCCGTTAAAATCTAGCTAAGAAAGCATATTAGCCGAACCGTTATCATCTAGCAAGGAAAGCATATTGGCCGAACCGTTGACTCATTGCTACATGTATCACTTAGGTAAACCACTGGACTCTTCTGTCGCTATGAACTTAAACGAAATTAGTATCAAATACGAGCAATTCAAAGAATAATTCCCTTCGTCGATCTGTAGATTTGATGCGCGTGTGAATTTCGGACACAATACATTGATTACTGAAATCATTTGCAATGCATATGTTAGTACGCATTCACAGGGAATTAATGTTTCCTCTGTATATTCACTTAAGGAAGAATATATTGTGATAATGTAATGTAGCCGACGGTTTCTCGCCAAGTTGCTGTCTGCTGTAATATAAATTAACTATGTGCGGTGCAAAATGGGAATATGGCTTTATGCTGTAACATTAGGTAGTTTAGGCATGTCTGCGTATTTAAAACTCATGGAAGAATGGTCATTTATCATCCGTTTATCTTAGGAAAGTCGTTTGTAACCAGCAATGACGCTTTCATTCTTTACAGATACTCACCTTTTTAACAAGAAAAGGAACTTCTATCTTTGCTCCATGCAAGTATAAGTTGACAACAATAACAGAGAGGAAGGCGGATAGTGTGATCAGTACCATGTTTAAACAGTAATAAGCACCTGTAAATATACAAACAACAACATTTAATGCTGAAATACTAACAGCTTATCGCTATGTTTGAATATATGTATCAATTTCTGTCGTTCGTATCCACACAGCTTTCTCTTTCAGTGTTCTGGCTGCACTACCACCCCATTCATATTGATAAAAGAAGCATTTATCTTGATGTTATCCTTCTTGTCATGGAGCTTCTCATCCAGGATAAATCCCCTTAACCAACAATATACTACATGTATATATTGTATACATAAGTTCGTTTTGCACTTTCGTGATTTCAGTGCTACCTTTCCCTGTCCAGTTATTTTTCTATTGTAAAAGCACTACAATATTGACAATACAGACAAATTGACCAAACTATAGACACTCTGCAATGACTTCGAGTACCGTCATCTCAATATCCGTACGTGGGACATCAATTTTAACAGCTTTGCGCTCACATCAAAGCATCATTATTATTATATACAACTTTGTATATCATAATCATAGTTGCGTCGGTCCAAATGAATGCAGTGCCAAGAGTAAATGCTGTAAGGTTAGGATGTATAAATATAGTTTTGTATCACTTTAATATACAAATGTAATGTACTACCATGCATAATGAACACCATGACTTACCTATGAGAGGTATAGACGATGCTGATGGAGGAGTTGACTCAGCAAGTTATAACAACAACACGAAAAATGCAACAAATATGTTCATACCTGAAATACGAGGGGTGTTCCAGAAATAATAGAACTTTTCTCATAACCTCTTACTTAAAAATTACAATTTAATGTAATTTGTCCCATAGCAATGTATGCTCTATATACTGGTAGCAACAGAATGTCGTTGTAGTAGATGATGCTCATACAAACCGTTGTCATAGAAACCATGTAACGCCAAGGCGGGTCACACTAGTATTTGTCATTATCTTCCTTATTAAAAATGTGAATATCTTTATAACCACTTGATAAATATTAACGCCTAATTGTATGACCTTACATGGACGACTTTCACATGCGGACGCAAACTTTCGAAGAAATCGCGCTGTATTTATCATCATAATTCAGTAATCAATTGTCTGTATCCAAGCGCGTCATGGATGAAAATGACGTCAACGCCTAGGAACAGAAACCGCGCAATTGTCAAATAATGGTATACATTTGGAAAACCAAGTTGCTAACCAATGAAATGATCAAATACGTATAATGTAATGGCATTTAGCAGCTACTAGTGTTCTGTTGGCTCAAATTATTTACAGATCGCGGATTTATGAACTTACAAGTAAGCACAGACGAGGTTATAGAAAATTAAGTTGACATTGATACACTCTGTTTGTATCCTGATACACGCTCCAAGGTTTGAGCAATTTCTAACATCATTGCAACACATTTTTGTGAACAGGGCTACGGAAACATATTTAAACAATCAGAGAAGTGTTCTTTGGTCTGTTTAGACGGTCAGTGTGACTAAAAACAAAAATATTGAATGTTTCTTAATGTTAAAACACTGTGCTTGAAATGCGACGTCATAATAACGTCACGGTGCGACCCGCCTTCTTGGTACATAGTATATTTAATGTTCAATAAATTTCTTATTGTTCAACCAATTTCTTTGATATTTCACATATTTATCAGTGAAAGATCAAAATTTAATTATAAACAATTAGTTTTCATAATTTCTAATTTGCCGTGTCGCTATGAAAAAAGTCCTATTAATTGTGGGACACCCCACGTATAAGTAAAATAGTGCTGATTAAGTTGACCTGGGTAGCATTTATACACATGTCCTCAAAATGCAATGTTCATAAACATTATATTGCAAGTTGATCTCGATCACTCTTCTGTTTACGATGACTATTTTGTGTTTTTTTTCTATTTTGTCGTAGACATTGACAAAAGATGACATGACATGTGTTTCTAGAATTCAATGTCAAGCTTCTGACCTTATGGAGGTTTCAACCTCATCTAATTTGAATACTTGACCATAAGAACTTAGTATGCTTAACTCATTATTCTTACCCGCATCGGTGTATACATGGAGAACATCGGTGTAATTTAGACACACTATCCATGTGATACCAGATATCAAGAACAATATCGTAATTTAGTTCATATTGGACAATCGAACACTGGTGTAGAGTTTATTCAATTATGCTTATCTTGATAGTGTAATGTCTATACATATTGAGAATTGAAATCAAATTTTGGCAAAGTATTGCAATTCTTACATTTGGCTATTCTAAAAAACGAAATTCTAAACAAGATCGTGGTAATGTACAAATGTCATTAACAACTAATTCTAACAATGTACTCGTATATCATTATTCTAAATATAACAACTTCTTCTTAAGGTAATACACACATTTCTGATTATGCAGGATTTCAGCAGGATACGATAATTTTGCAATTGAATAAATTGTTATGACAATTGAATTACACAATAACTTACCTAGTTGCATTTTAGCTGGTGATTCGGGTGGAAGCCAAAATAACACTAGTGTCAGTGAGGATAACAAAATACAAGGCAATATGAGAATGTAGTTGTAAAATGCTGGTTGTCGTCGAATAATTATCTCAAATGTGACATCTATAAAGGGTTCTCCGGAGCAGCAGGCATATCGGAGAACATTTCTTCTAGCGTATGTTGATACAATCATCCATTCATTGTTTTGTATGTATTCGGATAAATCAAACCCTTCTATACTCTGATAAGAGTATATACTCAAGATTTATCTTGCTACCATCGTATGTCCATGAACAGAATTTCATTTTACAAGTCTGTGTATCAAATGGAAAATATTGAATATTAACTGAACAAGAACTTTTGTAAATTGCTTGTGGCAGCCACTGGATTGAGCCATCATGTTGAACGACTACCAATGTTTCTCGTTTCTCTTCTAGTCTGATATCCGCACTGCAAAGGAATATAATCGCATTATACAATTGTTAAAGGAAGCCTGTGGCTTTCATGTGGACATATTTTTAATGACTATGTCATGTGTTTTAGATATAGACAGACAAAACGATAATAGATATTTAGAGGTATGGGGAATATGTTGTAATTGTATACAATATAATTGAAAATTACGCCTACAGATATAAGTGATGGCCAAAATGAGATTATATTTACCCGAAGTTTGGATAACAGACGAACCCATCAGCTAGAAAATAATATAACGTGTTTAAAACGTTTTATCCAACCTATGGACGAATGTATACAATGAATGGTTCTGGAAAAGGCTATCGACGTTAATAATTATTCCGAACGAAATAAAACAAATAAACGCCAGTAATTACATAACATCGAACCCGTCTACGACCACCTAGAGTGCCAAATACAACATTCTCCATATGACCAATACATTGACAGTTAATGAAACTAGGGACGAATTAAGTACCGACTTGCTGGAATGAAGAGTGGTCTATGTTCCTTTTATGTTATCTCTGCACATAATACTTTATTGTTGTACTATTTGCGATGACCCAGCGCATTTAATTAAAGCCTTTGCAAATTTTTGTTACGGACTTATATCCGCGTTAAGGTCAAGGAATCCGTATAGAGGATAGTAATTGTTTATAAGAGGACCAACTACATAATTCCTAGATACGTTCTCGCGTTAGAAACTGTGTGCGTCAGTTGGCCGTAGATCGAGGTCGGATTGTCTTATACATACGATATTTTTAAAATATACATAGCTTTCTAGCGTTGAGTCTATGTAACAGGCGAGCAGGAAGCTTAATTTTCTTGAAGACATTAGTTCAAAATACTTTGTAAGTTAACCGTAATCGTTGTCACAAGTTACAAAATGTAAGATGTGACTGGTTATAATAAAGCGTTACAGTATGTTATTACGTGAATATATAGCAATGTAAAAAATGGGTAACTATTTTAAAAACACTTAGCAAATTACTTAATCTACGCTATACTAATCAGACAAATACAGCGCGCTATTATCTATTATTGACTCGTTCAATTCAAGGAAATAGTATACTACGTATGTGAAACGAAACTATAATGTGACTCTTGAGCATAAAGCTCTAAATTTATAATGGCATGTTTTAACAATGTTGTGCAAAATATGAGACAATATTTAAGAAATAAAAATCTGTTCGCGTTTATTGTCGGTGAATAAAACACGGGCAGGAGTTCGGATGCGTAAAAATTAAATTTTCCGCATCCGAACGAGTGCCCGTGTTTTATTCACCGACAATATACAAGAACAGAGTTTTTATTTCGATTCTAAATACGATAATATCCCGCACTATTTAACTGCGCGCATTTCATTTTCACCAATTTGACATTGAACATAATTCCACGAAGAAATTGAGTGGCTTATTAGCTGGTACAATTACCTCCCTCGTTAATGAAAACGACCTTAGTAATTTTCTGAAGGAAATACCACAATTTAAACATTGAAACAATTTTAATAACACGAGTATATGGTATCTATTTCATAAAATGAAAAATATAAATGGATTGATTATCAGAAGCTTTAATAAATCTTGGTTTCTAGAGTATATTGGAGTTTCTAAAAATTGATGCGTCATAGATGTAACACTGGATTCTCGTGCAACTCGCCTTGTCATCGTGGCTCGTAGTAAATTTTACTATAAAGTTTACGTTCATTCATTCATAAATATGTCAAGTGATACTGGGCGTAAATAGAAACAGCCAATTTGATAGGTATGTTTTATGGGGGCAATAAAACATGGTTCGGTTCGTTCTTTGTGTATTGGATTAATCCGCGAATCGTGTTAGAATAAAAAATAAATGGTTTTAGCTTCTTATTTGTAATTATTTTTATGATGTAGGCATTCTTCACACGAACATGTTACTGTCACAATCCTAATTCATACAGCATGCATTCATGGATAAAGTTTGTTCATATGTTGTGGAATATCTAAAAGACAATCGTGTACACGAGCGTATTAACTTTTCTGACTCTAAAATCACATTGTGTCTTAGAACTAGACTAAACAGTGATGATTTGTCATGCATAATTCGTTTGGTCGAAAGTTAGAAGAGTTTTAACAATGAAGCAATTAACCAAAATTAAGTAGTTCGAAGGTCTTTCAATCATAAGATAAAAAGTACATTACACCCTTTGAATATTTGTATGTTTACATAGTTGGATGTGAACCTACCAAACCAGGTACTTGTATACATTGTACACCACATACATTGTATAACACATACAATATTACAGAACATGTGCTAAATCGAGAAAGATTTCCCGGCGAGGCTTCTTGATCTGATAGACAAACATTGGGTTCTCTTGTGATAGGTGCTAGTCTATGTATCAAAGTCAATATTGTAGATAATCAGAGCGTTTGATGAATATGCCGAAACTGTCTTGTAATCAAGCAAACACTCTCGAATCCTATCGAAAATTAGGTGGATTATGCTATTGGTGTCTTGTGTGTGTTTTTAAATGTACTTCTGAATCAACAGCTAACGTTGAACACCAAATAATTGAATGTTTACATTTTGTTTATTTTAATATTAAGCTTTCATACAAAGCTTCATATAGCTCTGTGGTGAATCGAACACGTATGACAGGTTCAATCTGTGCCACTTTAAACAAATCTTTTATAGCATGTAGTTAATAGGGGATTAAAAATAGCCCGCGCAGCGGGCTATTGAAAATACCCACACCAGTAACGAGTGTCACGTGCATATCTTCGTTGAGTCTCTGCCGGTACTAATGCTTTCAAAAAAAGTTATTTCCGGTTAAAAATTTCAGGCAGTTTTACGAGGTGAATGGTCCTTGGAATATAAAAAAATAGTAAGCTGTAAACGGTTGAGCCTATCGTTCTCTTGCGATTAATTATCATTTTAAAAAATTTGTAATGAATAAAACAAACTATTTATAAAAAACAAAGGGAAGTAAAAAGTACGCTAAAGTACGCGAAGCGCTGTATTTTAAACATCGACAACCAAGGGAAGTCATTCTAGATAGTGATTTACAGTAATTGTAAACATTCAGTTCGAGGTCGTTCATACAAAAAGCATCATGAACTAAAGTTTACTTAGCCTACTTCAGACGTTAATAATCCAAAACAAATTACTATCGCATATCTATTCCAATGGATTGATTCCGGATTGATCACTATCCTTGGTAGCTGGAGTTCGGTTCGAGAGTATGAAACTGCGGAGCACAATTGTGTGATGTTTTTTTGTGATTTTGTATGATTGACTAGGCCCACAATTAACGTCATACGGTGTCGCTTTTGCAATATCTTCAATTTTCCAAGGCTTGAAGCTGATCCGATACTATGGACTGGACGAAATATGGTTACAGTAGGTCTAGAAATTATCCCTGGACTAATTCAGTCATTGAAACTGCTCTCAAGATTACAGTTATGCCTATGTGTACAATAAAGGTATGCCATTGATTTTACTCATTTTGAATCAAATTATGACAATTTCATTTTGAATGTGTTGTGTACAAAAGAATATTTACATTGTACTGCTAGACAAGCGCTACCAAGTGCTTTCGTTAGAAACGGGGTGATTTGGTTGCACTTTTCAGCGCTATGTAACAGTCAGCTAGCCACAAGCACTTGCCCAAATAATATATATTTTTCACTTATTTTAAGAAGCTGTTTCTAAGCATAGCGCTCGATAGCGTGACTACTGTACATTTCACGCAATGTTTGCCTTAAGGCAGTGGGCCCCTAATACACAAAATTTTAAAATTGATCAATTTGCTATTTCTTATTGCTAAAAATACTTAGGAAGCATAATGTGAAATATAAAAAAATTCTAACCACAGGTTTTGAAAAAAATATTTTTTTGGTCTGATCACCTCCCATATTGCAATTTGTATGATAAATGGAGGACCATTCTGACAAAAGAGAAAATAAAATCATCCAATTTTATTTCAATTTTCAAACAAATTAATTTTACATGTGCCTAATAGTCATATACAATGAAAACTATATCAATTACAAGTAAAATATAAGATATAAGATAGCTATGTACATGTATATTACTAACATAGTTGTGAAACGTCGAGATTTGTTTTTTAGTCTACACAACATATGATTTCTAAAATCCTAAAAAAAATCAAATAAATGAACAAATAGCACTTTAAATCACCCCAAAATTTTCATAAGACCATAATGCATATATTTAAGCCAAACGAAATATAGGTTCACCATCAAATTATCAAGATATAACATTTTGTTTGACCTCCACCCCCACTTATGATGCTGGTCAAAAAGCATGGGAAATGGTAACCTGATGGTTTTTCAAAAAGGTGTTATTATTTCATTTGAAAATGTCGATTTGTATAAGTAAAATATACATACATGTACATTTTCATCATATGAATTTCCAAAGGTCTTAAATCAAATGATGCAATGGTTGCCATGGCAACCAATTCTTAATGCGAAAATTGCAATTTTTTGCTAAAAAGTCTTAATTTGACCCTTTATTTCACTTAAAATTAATGAGAGATAGTTCATGATATGCACTTGAACCAATTCACAGTAAGGAAATATAAACTTAATGAAAATATGTATGTTCTTAACAAACTTAGAGCTGCAAATGCTACCTGGGGTGCAACAAATACTGTCGCATAAATTGAAGTTGCATCATAAAAAACACGAAGGAAATTACAAAAAAGTCGTGTTGGGCTCTGTTCTGCAGTTCTCTTTATTTACCATAGGTAAGTAACAAATAATTCAATGATTTAATTGTATGAAAAGTCATTATTAGGCTCAACTGTGGCATAGTTCTAGATTTGACCCCCAAGTTATGTACATTTTTGGTATGTTGACTCACAAAATGTCGTTTCAGGCATACACTAGGAAATTGTCATGGTTAAGTGAAAAGCATTTGAAACTTTGTTCTTATATATAACATGTTCAGATATGTAATGAAGTATTTTTTATTTTATATTGCTTGAGATATCAATGGTCCCAATATCCCCCCTATCCAGGTAATGAATATTGCCATTAACCCTACTTTCACAATCTATTTGCCTGGGAGTTTCTTTGAAAAGCTGGGTTAAAATTGTGAAAATGTATTTGTCTTCTAACATAATGGAGTTTCATAAGTTCTCTGCTAACTAAAATTTCTCATACCAGACTTCACACTATTTAAATTGAGGTTATTGTTTACAGCATTGGCAGTAAAATTACATGACACTAGTTCCGAATTCGGACATATTACAACAAGCTGTTTCAGAAAATCAATGTCTGCCTTGGCATTATGCACATCGTTGTTATTGCCTAGGTTAAGTTTTACTTCATGTTTTGTGACTGTCATGGATTTAAAAACAACACTAAGACTGTCTGTTCCACCGTGCACACACAAATAGAAGGAATCCCGTTTTTTCCTTGGCTGTCAAAATAACTGGGAAGTCAGTTTTGTGTATGAGTAATTATAAACACATTAATAATAATAATGATAACGACTTTATTTTAAGAGGCAACACAGTTGGGCAAGCCCAGTCTTCCCTGTGAGCCTCTATGGCAAAACATATTTACAAAGATAGTATGACATATAAGTAATAAACAGTCTGAAGTATAACAACACAATATAAAAGTATTATAGGTGGATTTTTCAACATGTCGCAAAGTATTTTGCTGCAAAGTATTTTGCCATTGAATACTATTTGGATGGATGATATGAAGAGGTATAATAGGAGTTCAACAATTAACAGTAAATTCTCTCCTAGTGATTACAACTGAACCATTTATTTCAGGCACAATACATGTAATGCTGTTATGTTTACTTATGGTCTAAAATGTGACATGCGACAAGTCAGAAAATTCCAGCTATACATTGGCAATACAACACAAAATCAAATGTATACAGAAATACAGTCACATTATTTACAAAATAGCGGATACATTTAAATTAAGTTTGCCCATCAGAGTAGAACCATGATAGATATAACCTTTTGAAAGCAATTAAAGAATTTGACTGGCGAATATTCAATGGAATATTATTCCATATAACTGGTCCTGAATATGCTAGTGATTTTCTACAAAATTCCAGACGTGGTTTTGGGACGCACAGAGCGTGGTTTGAGTGTGATCGTAAAGATATGTTGTCTGATTCTTTAAACAGGTTTGACATGTATTCGGGAAAAATATCGTTTAGAGATTTATATACAAAAGTTGCCTTTTTATAGATGATGCGGTCATGGAATTTTATCCATTTCAGTTCCTGAAATAAATAATGAGAAGGTGCATCGTAAGGTTGGTCAAGAATTATTCGTGCTGCACTTTTCTGAAATTTGTACAGTTTATTAGTCAATGTATCACTACAGTTACCCCATATTGTGCAGCAGTAATCAAGGTGTGGCAAGATGTAGGCATTGAAAAACAATTTTCTCATATGTGTAGAAAGAAATTGCCTGATTCTTAAAAGCAGGTATAACATTGAATTACATTTTTTAAGAATAAGTTCAACTTGGGAATTCCAACTTAGCTTGTGATCAACATGGACTCCTAATAATTTTTCAACTTCTGTGAATTCAATACTATGATCATTGAGTAGAAGTTTATGTTCATCACTTAAGGCAAGTCTGTAAATATTGTTTGATGGTGAGATCACCATTGCTTTAGTCTTATGAGGATTTGGTATCATTGAGTTTCTTTGACACCAATCATGTACTGTATTCAGACTAGTCTGAAGGGTTTCGCAAACAGTATGTAACGATGGCCTAACTGCAGTGATAGTAGTATCATCTGCAAACATGTCTGCAGAGGAATTATGTTAGTGCAATGGCAAATCATTAATGTAAAGAATGAATAGAATGGGCCCAAGAACAGAGCCCTGGGGCACGCCTGATGTTATTTCACGTGAAGATGATAAGTTTCCTTGTATAGACACTTGTTGGCAACGTTCAGACAGATATGACTTAAACCAGTTCTGAGAACTTAGGGAAATCTTGTATTCTACCATTTTTTCAAGCAAAAGAGAGTGATTAATCAGATCAAATGCCTTAGTAAGATCCAAAAATACCGAGCTAACAAGGTGGTTTTTGTTAATAGCATCAATCCAGGAGTCTACAACAGAAGTGAGAGCAGTTTCACAGGAGTGATTTGAACGAAATCCAGATTGGGTTTTATGAATAAGTGAGTGGCTTTCAAGGTATTCTTTTAAAGTATCACTTACATGCTTTTCTAAGATCTTAGATAGCACTGGAAGAATAGATATGGGGCGATAATTATTCGGGTCGGATTTGGATCCCTTCTTAAAAATTGGAATAACTTTAGCAGTCTTGAAAACTGATGGGAAACATGATTTTGAAATGCACTGATTAAAAATATATGTTAGGGGTCCAGATATAATATTAACACTCATTTTAAGATACCTAGCACCCAGTCCGTCTAATCCTGTTGATTTGCTTGAGTCGAATGCTTTGAGTTGTTTGGATACATATTCTTGGGAAACATGAGGAATGTTAAAAGAAATCGATTGATTTAAGTGACTGGAAACATAATCATGTAAGATAGTTTTGTCGTCATTGGTTAAGTTTGAACATTCCATTGGAGCCATTTTGAATATGTCAGTAAAAAACATGTTAAAGGTTTCAGCAGTTGTTTTGGTATCCTCAATTGCATTCCCTGACTGGTCAGAAATAAAATTGGTTTGATGTTTGGATGATTTACCAGATAGATCTTTCAGGTTTTTCCATAACTTCTTTGGATTATGCTTATTTTCATTTATTGTATTGTTAAAAAATGACCTTTTAGCACTGTATATCAGACTTTTTAATTTATTGCGCCAGTATTTGTAATTTTGTTCATCTTTTATCACTTTTGCCCGGTCACGCTTTTTCATAGCATCTATAATTAAAGGGTTAAACCAATCCGGTAGATTAGTATGTTTAACCCGTTTTCGTTTCACAGGGGCATGGGCATCAATAGTTGTTGTAAGAAGGCCCATAAAATAGTCCAGTGAATCATTTGGGTCATCGTAAATTTCTAAAACTGACCATGGCTGCATTTCTAATAATTGAAGGAAGTCATTTTCTACAAAATGTTTAGTATTCCTGTATGATATGATATTATGTTTTGGTCCTGAACCACCACTTGTGCTGTCAGATGACATTTTGCGTTTGAAGCACACAGGGTAATGGTCACTTAAAGCTAACTTGGGTATTTGAATATCAACAATGTTACATGGTGTATTGGTGTAAATATGATCAATAATAGTTGAAGAAGTTGGCGTTACTCTGGTGGGTTTGTCTATCAATTGCTTTAAATTAAAAGCATTTGTGATGTTATTCCATGAGGTGTTAACTATTTCAGAGTTTACAATGTTGAAGTTAAAATCGCCTGTCAAAATAATTTCTTTGTTTTCAGAGTATAATTGTTCAAGAATTTGTTCTAGTTCCTTATTCCAACTGTTATTAGATAATGGTGGTCGGTAAATATGACCAAAAAGGAATGGTTTCTGCTTGGATGAGCGTATTTCCAGCCAAGCTGCATAATTCTTTTATGTGAAGACTTTCAATCCTAGCATAACTTGTTTTTCAGAAAATTTGAAATACACAGAAGCTGTCTTAAGGGTTTACTTCCGGCGCACCGCAGCATTTTTTTCCGTCAGGCGTCACTGCATCACAAGCTGTAAAATATGAATATGGAAGAGTTCAGTTTATATGCATAACGATACATGTATATTTATAAATTAGTATCAGGAAGTATAACGTCGTGACACAACTGAACGTCATAATGACGTTTTAGAGTGGAGATTGATATTATTAATAAGGGAGAGAACTAAAAGACGTCCCATCCTCTGAAAAGTGTAGGGATTGTGTCCCTTAGACAATTAAATATTATCCCAGGTCATGACGTCATACATGACGCAATATATGTAAAACAATAATCTTGAATGTACTTTAATTTCCATGTAAACAAACATGGAAGAAAGGTGTAAAGAACTTACACCTGATATAAAAGAAGCTGCATCTGTGATGAATGTGATGCTTCAAAACATGACTTATTAGTATTATATTTTATATCACACTGGCAATGTTTACAAGTGAAGGGGCTACCTCACAAGTATGAACTAGTGTAGCAGGATGGGCAATACAATTAAGAGGCTGCCCTGTAGTGGTACGCATTGAAGCATTCCAAGACGTTATTTAACTGGCACATCGACTCCTGTGACCATAAGGCTACCAGATTACATTGTAAATGACAGTATCCAAAATGTAGGTTTCGTCCGAATTAAGATACACTTCGACTGATCAGGACTGTTATTTAAGTGTTATGCTTATTTCTATGATACTAAATATACATACATGTACCAAGTACATGTAGGTTGTTTATATCAAAGCATGGTGTTACTTTCGCTTCCTGGAGGTTTGTTTTCCTAGGCTATAGTCAACTAGACTTGCAGGTTGGCTGTCGCTCACGAGATGCGCTTTTCAGATTTCAAATGACAATCACAACGACAATTTACGACTGAACAGCTGTCGGTATTATTCTGGTCCATTCCAACGTTGTACGGTAGTTTAGATGCGCAAACTTGACGAAACATCCCAGATTTTTCTCGATACATCCATGTTTACATGTATGTTGACGGAGTTCTGCAGTGTGCTATTTTTAGCATCAGTTATTCTTCCGTTTCCAGGGAATCCCCAAAGCGGAGCTCTCAAATCGAGTTTGTGTTTTAAAATAAACGGTTGGTATTACATTAAACGAACCGATTAGTAATTAAAACTGAACTATTAAGTGAAATTCAGAGCAAAAATAAAATAATATTCTTGTTTAGAAATTAACGTAGATTACCGACATTGATCGACATCGGCCGACATCGACGCAGCTCGACGCAACGTCATTATGGGTCCGCTACGTTAAGTCGTACATTTCTGTGGTCAGGGTCAAACAAAAATTTCACTTGCATAGATCTCTGCAGCCGCAAAGCCTAAAGTGAAATAATTTCTCTCACAGTCGCATTATCCGGCTTACTTGCAAAAAAGAGCTACCATAAATCCCCACAATTACAACGTCACATCTAATCGTGTCGATTATTTACTCTTTCCCATTGGGTCAGTAGGTAAAATGCCTTATGTAGTCACTAGGTCAATTTGGCTTTATATTCCAAAGCCTTTAATCAGAAGGATATTCTTCTAAAAATCAAGTTCAATTTTGTGACATCCGGGTCAAAAAGTATGTCACTAGGTCAAGTCCTAGAAATTTCTTGTCACGGAAGACAATAGAGATAAAAAAGTTAGTCTTTTCTTGATGAAATTTCTCCAGAATAAATTATTTTATTAAAATCTAGGTCAAGTTCAATTATAGGTCTTTCGGACCGGGGTCCCTGATTTTTGGGCTGCCCGACTTCCCGATAATCGCTGATAACCTTTGGGACTGACGATCTGATGGACTAAAAAAAGTCGGTCTGACGGTCAAGACGGACTTTTTTCTGCTAAAATCAACAAATGCAGTTATTCCCTTTTAAGGCGGCGTTTACACATTAAAAGGTTTTCCTTGTTTCCAAGTCCTTTTATCATGATCTCAGTGTAAGACTTTGTTTCCCGGTTGTCATTTACCAATTATTCAATCGTTTTAATGCACAAAGTTTCCCCTTTTCCCTCGCGAAATCATCGAGACATCAGAAAAATAGTACAAAAACACCAAGTTAGAAAAATGTTTCAGCTTTGCGATTGGCCTTAGAATTTATTATCGACCAATCAAAATATGTCTTACACAAGACACCGCATGTCGGAAATCCTGGCTTTCTGTACGGGTGTCCGCCTAATGATGGTTGAAAATTCTTGAGAAACATAGGAGTTGAGCACAGAATTAATTGCTTACGCTGCCTGCCCACACATACCCAAATCTAATAACCACGGATTCTGAATCCAGGTTAATAAGTGTAGAAAGCATTAATATGCCAGCACAAAAAATAGCATTTCATGAAAAATGCCCAATGCAAACTGAACTTATTGACCGGAAACCTTTTTTATATATTTTTAGTAACAGAGACCATGACCCTCTTTGACCCCAAATACAATCCCAAGCTAGGTATCTATGCAAGATTGCTATATACAAAGTATCATTAAGATCAGTCTATCCAAACTTCAAGTAATTGACCGGAAACCCCTAGTTAAAAATTGTTTGACATCGCTGCCTGCCCTTCATCAAGTCCGGGACCCATTGTCCCTATCTAATAAGCAGGATGTTTTGTTGGAAAACGTGGAAAAAAAATAAATGCGGTAATGTACCCAGGAAAAAACGAACCCAGGACAGAAACTGAAATTGTTCAATTCATCGGACGGCTACTTGAAAAGTCTGGGTACCCTTACAGAAAATATGCTCTCTGAGAAATGTGTAACGTGTGTGCGGTTAACATGTATCAAATATGAAATGAATATACGACGAATGCAGTCTTAAAGGAACTGTGTCACGTTTTAGCAAAAATCAAATAAAATTGTTAAATATTTACTTTATTTGGCATAGATGCCTGTATATCCCATAAAAAAGCACACTGGTATAAATATAACTTGTCAAACATTATTTAAGTATTTTACCTAAAAATATTTTATATCATATATCTGAAAAATAGCTGAGCAGTTATCCAACATCTATTTAACCCCGTTTAGGCGGTGCCTTAGTTCATATTACTAGTTGTATATGCACCGCTGTCATGATGTCAGTACAAGTGTTGTAAGTTGATAAACCAAGTAATTGTTATGCTGGTTATGCGTCTAACAAATTTCGAGATTGCCTGTAGAGAGGTTTACAGGAAACGAAAATGACATTTTCCATTACAAATGTAAAACCACCGTCTGCTTTTATTAGGTTTTCGACAATTGTTTTACACTTCTGTTCGACACCGATCATATTCTGCAAATTAATTCTTAACGGATATTGGTTTTGCTTAACACACTATGGTCCAACATGTTATTTTCAAACAGTTTATGGCTGAATTTAAGTTACTTTATTCTGATAACAAAGAATATCGTGAGAGGAAATATATGCATTGTAATGGAACGGAAATAACCTAAAATTGATTTGCTCCTATTACAAACTGTCTTGTTCCGTTTTAAAATGTCAGCATACACGTTTATTTGAAATTTATTACAAAATGCTTTTGCAAAAAAATGAAACTGTTTTAAAGCCACAAGGATCACTTACGCTTATTCGAGTTATATCACGGTTTAAGTTCAAAAAAACTTTTTCTCAGAACTCTACAACAAAAGTTGCACCAATCAGAACGTTTTGTTGGAAACTGCTGCAATGGTTTGAGATGGTTTATTTTGTTGTATTATGTTTGACTTTATTCGGACACATTGACTATGAATTGTTGATATCACTAGCGCATGTCGTTATTCGCACACTTTTTATTGTAACGGATTATTTCATTAGGAATATACTGTGTATGTTAGATAGCTAGAGTATTCCCCCGAAAGTGCAGATAGCTCAAAATAATTTTGAGCTGACGATAATTGAACATACGTTACGTGTACTTACAATCTGTGTATTTAATATATTATGCATTTATGAAACTTACGGTACGTTCTTTCAACATGAACATTTGCTTCGTCCATGACAAAACACGTACATTCAGTCTGTACTAATCAAATAATTTACAAAAGTTCAAAGGTGTGTTTACATAGGTCATCATGTGGTTCAAGTGATATTTTCAGATGTCCCATGCTTGAGATAATTGTAGATTATATCAGTGGACACATGTAGCCATAACCAAAAAAACAACTTGGACAATCTGGTTTGTGCTGTAATACAGTACTTATATCATCAATTATTTCTGGGTATCTACTATTTCAGTTTGATAAATGATAGATAAACGCTTTTTAAACATTTACTTATCTTTATATGCATCTTCAAGCTTCAATCCTAATTGATATTGTTGAACATCAATCACGTATTATCACGTGTTCTGCTCCTTTGGTCATTGAATGTCTGATCAGTTTGGTTATCCCTTAGGAATATTGACAATGGATTTATTCTTAACGTTAACCTATACTTCTTTCATGACATAGCATCTCGATTTAAGTATGTCAGCTATACAACACTCATTTAGAAATCAATAAGCAGAATACGGTACCTGTATATTTTAAGTCCATTAACAAAACTATTAATCACTTAACCTGTCTAGCACATTGCTATCTTACATTTTTGTAATATAAGACAATATCACGATGTCCAGAGAAATAAAGGTTTTAAAGCGTTTTCTGGTCGTGCGCTTTGCATATAAAAGCAGACTGTGTTATGCTGGCATTCCGTCGGCAAAGAGTGTACAAATTTGTGGGAATAGCAATGGCATATTTTTTTGTGAACACTTTGAGAACTATATGTCAAAAATGTTAAAAGGAAAAAGGATACTAACTGTTTGTAACTGATAGCTTGTCAATCATATAGCAATGGACGATCCAAAATGTTAAATACGTAACCTGTTACTGTTGTACATATATACTATGTTATGTTTTAGGTGTTGAAGACATGATCATCAATCAACAATTTGTTTAGTAGTATAAGCAGATTATAATATGTGTGTCTAAGTGATGAACATGTCAGATTGATTCGATCCAAATACCATACATATAATACACGTGTTTTTAGACCGTGATATGTTACAGGGTTGAAGGTCGAATGATAGATAGACATGCTATTAAACTGGTTTAACCTTCCGAGTTGTACTGACAGCTGCCAGACATTTGGGTCGTTGTGCTATTAGTTTCCCATAAGTATATTTCACTTGCATATTTATTTCGTCCGAAAATCACATGTTATGTGAACTGTTCGCACCATTGATCAATTTATAATGCATTGACATGGTTTTAGAGTTTGTTTCTGTATCGTGAGCATTTGTCCAGACAATGCGTACATATACCTGAAATAGTATCGTCACAATATCGTCACGTTTGTGACCAAACTATATACATTTGTGACCGCTCCTTTTGGGCCAACTTTTTAAAACCAAGTCCAAACATATTAAGCTGTCTACATGCTCAAATCTTAATCGATGTCACGAAAACATTGAATGACCTCATTTATGCGATAATAATATCAGTTACGGAATGGCTGTAATACCTAAGTTTGGCTTTCAAAACACTTGGATATGCGTCGGTCATTTTAAAACCAGCTAGAACTATATAATCAACTACATAACTATTAAGTAAATATAAATCGTTTTCGGAAATATTACATGAACTTACTTATTGTATAACTTTATATCTGGAATCCATATTACGTCTGCCGGTACCCGAACTTCGGTAATATTGGACAATAATTCTGGCTCCCAGCTAAGATAGATATCCGACCATCCCTAAAATATCGGAAAATCATGTAATTGTCATACATTGTAGTTGATTAAATTAATTATGCATACTTTGGTTTGGCATATTCCTTAAATTCTTTTTTTGGTCCAGACAAATTGCATGTTTCATTATTAATGAGTGTGTACTTGTTATAGCGATTCTGTTTCATATATCATTTGATGGAATAAGCATGGTCGATGCCAAACATAGATTGAGTATGTATTACAAAATTTTGTAAGAATAATATCTCCGTTAAATAAATTAATACAATAACTCTAGGAAACAATATATAAGTATTGAAACATTACAACTGAACTATTATATACTCTGTGTACACCTGTGCTATTTTAGACGATTTTCATATACATATAATCCGTCCTCTGAGCCATGTCTTTAAACAATTATATAAAGTATACTTCTAAAAGTGCATTCATGACTTCGATCTACATTAAGATATTAACGAAAACAAACGAATATTTATGAATTTCATTTCAGTGCTGCTGCAAAATAACGATGTTTTTATGTTAATATTGCTGTGTGTATTCCATGTGTGTATTTTTGGCGACATGAATGTTCAGTAAGATTTGATTCCCTATTAAATGCAAGCAGTCAAAGGCATTCACACGAATTTATTCGTCATTTTCTACATGTCATAAGTGTATGTTGTTTTTTTAGCAATGCTTCTTTTCCAGGCAGTTGTATTCAATGATGTTGACGAAACCTTTTATATCTTGTTGTCAGTTGTTGTGTTGTTTTCATATCATTGGGCACATAGTTGGTGTAGTAGTAGAGTGTTTTGGAGGCAATACTGGCGTACAACATATTTGATTCAAAGTTCAGATCAATTGGAAATGGCCGTTAAGATAATACAATCACACCGATGACGTTATTTCAAAGTGATAACAAGTTGTTCTTCAACTTGTTTGGTGTGAAAATAGTAATATCGTCGGTGTTATGGTGTTGTTTTAGTCTGATAAATATGTTAATATGATAAACGAAGTCACCACTAGGAGGCTGCGTTACTTAAACAAATTTCTGCTGAATATAATTTCTGCTTCTCGACTAAGAATGTTAATGTTTATCTCTAAATACAATACACAGTGCCCACCAAAAATTAGTATACAATAATAGTAATTCCTGAAACTATAGTTACTATACAAGTCGATAATAGGAGAGAAATAAAGATGAAAATGTTCTGAATTCAAATAATCATTGGGTCAAAGCGCTGCGTTTTCCGCCTTTTTTGACGAAGTTGCCTTTCAAGTCAGGCAAAAAAACATAATATTTTACATCTAGGGTAGCATTCAATGTACTTTCTTTACACTGGATCAAATAAAATATGCATGATCTTCAAAAATATTGCTGATTTTCTGTTCTGCAAATAGTGTTATGTGAATGGAGAAATAACTCTGTATACTTATTTTTGGTTGGCACTGTGTAATGTAAGATTCTATATTGCAACTCATCACCAGAAGCTGAGTTTGAATAAAGGTTATGATTATTGTATGCTATACTTACAAAAGATGCCCATACATTCGTTGCTAACACCTAATTTCGTTCATCAAGGTCAAGTATTTGTATTAATGTAAGTCCATAATACACATTTAATGTATCGTTTTCTTCAGCGGTTGGTCGGCCCATTTTCCCACGTTTTTCATATTCACTTAGTAATGTCCGAATTAACTTTTTCTCCATTGATGTTTCGAGATACCCTGAAAGAGAAAACAAACATTGGTTAATTATGTATGTAGAAAAATATTATTGCAATGCCAACATGTATATTATTGCTACGTTAGCCTTGATCAGATTCAATGCCAAATATACCAACACGAAACTCAAATACCATGTTGCTCCAACTTCGTGTCATCTGCTTCAGTGCTTGAATTTGGGATATCAATACATATTGTATACATATATGATATATTCATTAAAAATGAAATTTGTTTTATGAACAACAATAAACTATACTTCCAAGAAAACGTTTTCCTGCTTTGTTGTGTTACATTTTATATCAATTATGTTAGGGCATGATATATTGAATTTATATGTTCTTGCATAGTTATTCTGCATTATTGATGTACAAGATCAGACACACATGAATAAACATTTTAAAAGGTCAAACGTTGTTTCCCTATGATAAACCAACATTAAAACAAGAATTAAGTTCGCAGATTTTGGAATTTCATAACTGTACACCTTATAATATGTTGCGATGAATATTTAACGTATTCATGGGTAATCCCCAATGTTCTTCTGCAATCACAATATTAGCAGATATTTATATTATCGCGGACCTTTTACATAACATGAATAGGAACACAATTCAAATCTGATTTCAGTCTTAACAACTCTCGCTGGGGGAATTCAACACGTTTATCAGAAAGGAAATAACATGCACATCCCATATTTTGATTTTCTATAAATGAATAAATAGAATTTCGAGATAGACAATACAACACATCATCACATGTTGCTTAAAACATTCGCGTTTAATAAGTTTCTTATATTAAACTAAAATTGCATTGAACGTAATATTAACAAATTCTTCTGGGAAAATGTTCTTAGTTATTGAATATTTATATTCAGTATTGCTCAAGTAATACTTCATACAGCGCTACTGAATACATTGCATCACGCTCAGTTTTTAGACAGACGGAATCTGAATTAGAAGCCGAAAATATCCGACTTAGACATTGCTACATGTATTTTATTCATATTAATACCACGCATAAAAAGTAAGCATTGATACATGTACACAATGATTAAACATGTGAAAGTCAACAGACATCCAAATTCATAAACAAAACTGTATGTTGAAACCTAGAACAGATCCAAACCAATTTAAAGAATCTAATTGTTTGTACCTTTTCAGTCAAACTACAGAACAATAAAATAATTAAAGTATTTTATGTAATCAAAGAACCAATCACATTCAGCTATCACACGTGCAAGTTTTTCTTTTGTAGAAACTGGTATAACATAATGCAGTGATTATATAGATGTTACATTAGTTTACACTTGTCAAAATAACGTGTTGGGTACAACAAGTCATAGAAATTGAATTGAATAAAGGAAAACCAATTACAGTTAATGCGCTACGTTATTAGAACATAATACAATTTATTCAACGTTTTAAGAATGTTTAATCATTATTTGTCAAAGCCAGATATATTGCTCAACTTAGAAACATGTACTTGAACTGTACTTTAAATGTTATATTGTAAGCTCCGTTGACTTATACATAGCCAAAATAATTTCGAGATTTGATAGTGTATTGTTTGGAAGAGAAAGCGTTATGCAATTTAGAGAACACATCAGGATTTTACTCAAGATATTGCGCAACTGTTAAAGCAGTTTCAAACCTGTTGAACTATGATTGTGCAAAACTAAGGAATACAATAAATGGTCATGAAAGGCGATGTTACAATAATGTATTGGATACCTTTGCGTACATACTATTGTTTCATATTTGAAAGATGATGCAAAATATTGCACTTGAAAGGTTTGTATTTATGTTATTGTAAGCTTGTGGACCATGTGATCAATATGAAGATGTGTAAAATATCACTTCACCTCAGACAAACATGAAGGTATGCATTTCACACATGTATACTGATTACATGTACGACGTAAGTATAACTTGTGTGAGGGTTACAATGGCCATTCGTTGAAACCATTACAAAACCCATACATCTAACGAATTATAAACAGTCGACGAATTGCGCTTCCGTCACATACAGTTCTTACAATTCATGAAGGTGTTTGTTATGATTTTTTATCTCACCCATGTTATCATGTTGTGATTCATCAATGAAGCATTCAGATGTGTGTTGAACAATCGCAGGTAATGATCAACGGGAATTTTATTTGGAATTGCGGATGTTCTGATTTGAACTACAATATGCCCATAATTATGTGAAAATGGACCGAATTTGTGAAATTAAAGTGACTGGGCGATATCATCCAAATTCGTCCAGTGGAAATAGTTATAAGGAAAACATTTGGAATGGAGTGTAAAGTTAAAAAAGGTACGAGTAAATCATATAGGGATGGTAGCATCAAACAAGCCGAGCCTAGAAATCAGAAACATCACAACACAACTAAAACTTACAAACACGACGACAAGACTGTAGTAATGGACCATATATTAGTCTAGAAATCTACACGTACGGGGGAAGATCCAAAAGAACGTGGACTTTTGTAATTGCTTACAATAGCATCGCTATTTCTTCCAAATACTTACATGATTTATTATCGGAACATTTATTGCATACGATAATTTGAACAAATTTCACCTTGACACAATATATCAAGCACACCGCGTGCTTTTGTAACCATCTTGACGCGTATGCGGCACACGAAATTTATGCGAAGTTACATATACATATGCATTTATATAAAATGAAATGCAAGTAAGAAATTTGCTAAACTTATCACCTTGCGACGTGATGAGCAGGTAACAACTTGTCAAGATTTGAAGTCATTTGAACAGTGCGTTTTAGACATACATATTTTTCTTTGTGCAGTACCACCTGAGTACCTGACGTTAAAATGACGTCGCCAAGCCGGCATGAAAAACATTTAATTGTAAAGATCGACCATGTTCTCGGAAAATATACAGATAATGGCGCTTAAAATGATTGAGCAGACTAATATAATATGTCCTATAAGTTGAGCTCTTTGAGCTCCTATTTTAAGTTGTCATCGTGAATATGCGGATAGAAAAGATCGGAGAGCGCAATTATCACGGTGAAAATAGAAATTACGGCCGTAATACGCGATACATTTGCGCTGGTCGATTATTGCCTATTATGAAAGCAGGTCGCTATGGAGCCGTATACGCACAACATTTTGCACAATTTAAGTCAAAGGTTATCTGAAATATTGCTGTAATAATTTACATCATTGTATGACATTTAAGATAAAAATGAGCAGGTTTAAAATGCTACAGTGACGAGCATCGATACATGACGACGACGACGTCAAGAAACCAACGCTGACGTGCGCCGGTTAGCAGTTAGTGACCATGTTCTATTGCATACATGTATAACTTTTCATTGAATAATTACTGAGAGAATAAAACATTTATTGCATATCATAACTTTCATGATTATTGGCTGGTGGGAACCGATGAATACTATTATCAAGGATTGAACACCTTCAAGGTGCGGCGAATGGTGCCTAATCGGAAATGATTTCAATACGCAAGACGTTTGTCATAGTGGAATGCACCCCACCATTAACTGCTGAATCACTCAATAATTATTCTACAGCCATTGTGTACTCATTATGTCCCCCAGTATTTTATTTTAGAGAGCGGAAATGTTGATTGCAAGATGCTGTTCCTTTCAAGTCATGGTGAGAACATTTCCGTTCAGCTTTCATTATATTACAACAGGATGTTTACTAACGTAATAGCTTTTACTTGCAAATGTTCCCGAGGACCACACTTGCTGGAAATCAAGAACCACTGCCAATATAAATATTTGTAATTTTATATTCGGTAAACGTCATTCAAGATAATTGATTTACCTCATAATATTAGAAACCTTTCGTATAAAACCCAACAGCTCCTTTATTATCATTTACATTCCATGAAATGCTGACGTTTCAGGTGCTATAGGCAATAATACGTCTACTACCACAAGGCAGACCAAATCACTTCCTTACATTTACAGTTCTAAATATAGAATCACAACTGCATTAAATACTCACAAAACAACATATCTATCATCGTATTTTACAATCAGTACATCACGTACCATTACTACACTGTGTTGCAATGAGAAAGCAACAACAATGACTCACATAATTCCTTTGAATAAACATTTTTGTCCAATGAATGAAACATTAATTATAATACAGATATCGAGAATAACCATAACATGTATTGATACGCCAACAGGAAAGATACAATATAGTTATAGGTCCTTGGTATGTTGTATTACAGCATTCAATCGCATTTGTTAAGTTGGTTACATTAGGTGATCTATTTCCAACGCATCTTATAATGCTAAGACATTATCAATCTATAACACTTGCTTACATTTCAAAAACGTATTCAAAATAAGACTTCAATACTTACATAGTCGATTGTATATATCATTTTGCAATTCAAAAGACGCTTTCTAATCATAAATTATATTCTGAATGGTGATTATTACAAGTTCTTATACCATAAGCATAAACTATTTTAAAACAATGACGCCATTAAAATATTGAAACAAAGTGGCATCTGCTGAGTTGAAGAAGTATCACCTATTTACAATCGAAGGTAAGGGGAAAAGACAACCAAGTTACGATATTCTTAATACCTGTCTAGCAAGTCAATGGACTACCTATATCCACGAACCGCTGAACACGTACTATGGTTTACTGGCACCGTTGAATTATGCCGAGCATAGCCTTTATTTGCTTTTTTCTACTGAAACATGGCATGCATATATACGAGTGTATATGTTCCTTCAACCGGATCTAAACCCGTGTCACTAGACTAAACGGCAAGCGCACTAAACGCTGAGCTACGTAGGCATATATTAGGTTACTTAGTTCGGTCAATATATTTGTTCAACCAGCAACCGGAGCAGGTTTTAGCAAACAATGTATGTTAATTTATCTGCGGGTGCAATTCTAGGTACCAATTGAGCTAATACATCTTCACTACATAAACATGCCTACAATAAATGTTTGACATACACAAACAATTGCATGTATATCTAAATAGTTGTTATATTTCACACATTTAGCAAGTTTTTAACAAATGTTATTGTCGAGTTATAACTCATAGTTAACAATACAATTACGAATTTGATTAATTCAGCAAGTATTGCAAGGTACTAGGTTATTGCAAAATAACAAAGCATACACTACACTCTAATTATTTAGTAATTATTTTGTCCCGTACATTCCTACCAAGCACGTGCATACAGTCAAGTATGTGTCCCAATAATATATCGGTGGTAGGCTTTAAGGAGCACATTATATTACAACTTGAATACCATTATCAACTTGACCAAAGTAGCAATTCGTAATATACCCTTTAGTAGCATTACAATGAAATATCTTTATGTGACTTTAGATATTTGTATGCACCATTCGTATATTAACTATATTCGCTCCTAAACTGCACTGTAACGCAGCATCCATTTGAATATTGGTATATTAACATTTAATCATAATACAACGTATAAGAGACTAACAGTATGCGAATACCACACGGCACATAAACGATATTAAACACTCATAAATGCCCGCATGGTATGCAAATAAACTCTACCATGCAATGACTTAGTGTTAGATAAATAAAAACAAATAATGCAAAGTATGTGAGACGTATCACTAGGTAGTTCTGAACAGTATCCTAAATTATACACAACTACATGTATAATATGGAATTGATTAAGGATCAATTAGATTAGACCTAACGTACAAATGTAATTAGCGAACGATTTTACTAAATATTTGGTTAAATATTTTATATTCATACTTATGTCATATTAGTATAATTATGTCTAAACGTTATGCACCGTTACACAGATGAAACAAATGGCGCTGTCAATGTTACGGAGCAATTTCGGCACATAATTTATTTATATGCCAATTTCAAAACATAATGCCTTAGCAGAATCAGACATACTTGAAATCGATCACCACTGTATCTAACTATATGGACAAATACGAATAGGAATGTACAGTAAATGCCGTTTCAGTGCAAGTGGAACATATACATTATTACGTTATATCAAATATCAAACAACGGGTTTAACTAGTAGGTCTACGGAAAGTTATAAACACTAGAAGCTGAATATAACAAACATCATACTTCATCAAAGAATTGCTTGCACGTCGGTTAAAAACGTAATAATAGTGCTTGTTGCATTAGTTGTAAATTCGATATTTTACCATGAGAGTTATCAGTTTTTATGACGTTGTAATTCTATATGTTTCAATGCAAATGAACGGAAGTGATCTGGTCTGCCTTAAGGTAGTAGACGTGTTATTGCCTATAGCACCTGAAACGTCACAAATTAATGGAATCTAACTTATGATGATAAAAGAGCTGTCGGGTTTCATATGAAAGGTTTTAAACATTACAAGGTAAACCAATTATCTTGAATGACGTTTATTGTATATTGACTTACAAATATTTATATTGGCAGTTCTGAATTTCCAGCAAGTGTTTTCCTCGGTAACGTTTGCACGTAAAAGCTATTACGTTTGTAAACATCCTGTTGTAATATTATGTAAGCTGAACGGAAATGTTCTCCTCATGACTTGAAAGGAACAGCATCTTTCAATCAACTTTTCCGCTCTCTAAAGTAGGATACTGGGAAACATAATGAAAACAAAATGGCTGTACAATAATAACAAGTTTGTCGCAACAAGTTGACAACTAATCAAAACTAGAACAGCATAAAGAGAACGAAACTAATGACATCAAAACGTCCGCATCCATCAAACCTAAACCAATTCCGCGCCCACATGCGAGGTATCTGCATGCACGCTATTGTAGGAAAGCAATTGATACAAAATTATTGTAATTTGGCTATTTGATGTTATATGTTCAAAAGTGTTTTACATGCATAAAATTACAAGGCAATAATACAAATGAGAACTAGTAAATCCATACGGGCGAGGCCCCCAGAAGAGTTTTAGTATTTTTAGTTTTTGGGGGATAGTGCATGATACCAAAGATGCCCCAATTCCAGAAGCATCCCTGGTTCTTTTACATGCCAGAGTTTTGCACCATACATGGGACCTCGGTTTTAAGTCTCATCCAAAAGACTATTAGTAATTTTAGTTGGCCAGCCTGGGATTCGAACCCACAACCCCGAGATCAGTAGTGACTACTAGTCTCGCGCTCTACCTACTGAGCTAAGCGGGCTGGTTGTGTACGTAGTGTGTTGTGCACTTGACACTTATGTGCTTACAACATATCGAGGGCTCAGTCCAAAACTATGAAAACTACATCAATTTATAGAGGCACATACTTCTTGTGTATTCATGGGTATAAATAATCTGGATTAATCATGAAACAGCCATTCAGTTCAATATAATCAGGTATTACTATACAATTGCTACAAAAAATCAATAATATCAAAATCAGGCCGAGTTGGACCTGGTCGAGTTTGTCTTCGGTCCGAGTTGGGCCGGTCGAGTTGGTTAGTGGGCCGAAGAATACCTGGCCGAGTTCGTTACTGGGTGGAGTTGACCCTGAATCTGGCACGCACCTTGCACATATGGGGACAAACGCGTAGCCCGACTGCAGATCAAAGCAGTGAATGCTCCTACATGTCACATGCGTTGTAACAGTAATACGCAGATACCACATAATATTATTTGCACATACACTCAGTTTTGACTGCCGCTTTTAACGGAGAGGTTGCATAAAATGTAACCAGACAATGGATTTAATTTGAACATGTGCTTTGATATGTACATGTTTAAATGAATTATTGATTGTATCTTAATTTCATTTCATCTGACATGATGCATCCATGATGGACCTTTTTATGATAATGGTTATTTATTTCAGATCTTGCCGATTGTTCACAAGAAGTTTTATGTGACAACCAGTCATGATGTTACCCATGATAATTTGTTTCGACAAAAGACTACAAAAAGCCATATCAAATCAATACTCATGAAAACGACTTGTTCTGTATGATTACATTTGGTAATGCTACTGTATGCCTGCGGAAAAGGTAATCATGATAACTTGGTTGTACACAAATATATATTAAAACTAAGAATGCTGATTCAACTAAAGGTGTTATGATCTTGAATAGCTTCATGATTCCATGCACTTAAATCTCTTTCTCCGTGATGTCAGATTTGTACCTTGCAGAGTGCTCAAATTATGCTCAAAAATAGCACTGAACATGAGTTTTAAATGAAAATCCTTCAAATTTAATTTAGGCAACACTAGCCTTGATTATCCATTTTGAATCCATAAAGTGCATGCATTTGTCAAAATAACACTTCATCTGCATGAAAAAGCTAGGTAACTTGTTTTCACAAGTTTTAAAAAAGCATGTCTGGCTTTATGAATAAATAGGTGTGAATATGTGTTATGCTGCTGTAAAAAAAAATACCCAGACTTATATTAATATAAATACCAGTTTAGGACTGAAGAAGCCGATATGTTTGTAATTTGTATATAATCCACCTTAGGATGCCCGAAAAAGTGCTAAATACTGTATGTTTGACTTTGTTTGCAAACAGCAAAGTTCGAAATGTTGTTCAGCTAGTGTTTATTGTTATATTTCAAATGAATTCTAATTTTTGTTCTTTTTGTTTCAGTATACTTGGGTGCAGGTTAGATGAGTTAAATGCCAGTCAGACCAATGCCTATGAGTACCCAGTTAGATACTAGTGGCTGTGCACCAGATGTAATATTCTCAAGGTAATTGAAGGTATACTACTTACAGGGATTTAACAATTAATACTTTATTTATAGAGGCAGCGTAGTTAGGCATTTGCCCAATCTTCCCTATGAGCCTCAATAATACAGTTGCACATAATTTAATTTAAAAAACTCTAACCATTCATTTTTACTTTGCTCTTAATTAAAGCTCAATATTTCAAAAGTTTTTTCAAAGGTTCCTGTTGTGAATGGTGATTTACTATTTAGGTTTCACAGTTCCTTCTTTTTATCTCACATGCCATGTACATGTAGTGATCAGGTTACAAAATTTCTTGGGAAAAACTAGAGGTATCACTTTTGGCATATTCTATTATCTTGAGAAAGATTCATACATACATAATTGAAGATAATGAACCTAAAGTTTTACAAGTGCTTCTGTTTATAAAATGTGAATGGATTACTTGAAGTGGTATTCTTGAATAAAATGGTCAAAATGGTGTTGTATTATTTACAGGGTTTGTTCGCATGGTGTCTTAAAGAACACGGATACTAAGACTGTGGACCTACTTGAAGACCTGGAATCTATAAAACATTAACAGTTTAAGGAAAGTAAGTAGACTGTGTATCTATGGAGTAAGGGGCTCATGTATATATATATGATAGTAATTAAATACTTGAGATCTGATATCGGACAATGCAATCAGAATATCTTTCTTTTAAACATGAGCAACTTGATAATATTGAATACTGTTTACATTTAATATTGCTCATTTATTTATTAAGTTTACTTTTATTCACATACTGTAAAATAATTAAATTTTGTGGGGGATTAAATTTCATGGATTTCGTGGTTTTCCTCAACCACAAAATAAAATCGAGTTGAACACTAAGTTTGACCCTTAGATATAATACCTGAAACGCATATTCCACAAATTTGCGTCCCATCAAAATGTTTTTTTTAACCAAAACGACGAAATTTCGTCCCATCAAAATTAAATTATTTTACAGTATTGTAGATAATGGACTGATTTCAAACTGTTAAGTATTAATTTATTGGGACATTTTTCAAAAATATAATTGATTAGGTAATGTACTAATAATGAATGTTATAAATGTTTTCCAATTTTTGTTTGGGTAATATTTCAGGTGATGTCAGTGATTTAGAGTTTCTTCAACTGAGCATGTTACATGTATTGTAACAGTGCGTCTTACATCTGAAGATCTAATTAAAATAAAAACTGATTATCCGAATGGAACGGCCTACTACTTTCTTATATGGAGAACTATTCACATTGGACTGTGCTTTGCCAAACAAGCTGTTCTAGATAAATTGTGTTAACTATAAAACTTCATTTTGTTAAAAGTGAAGCATACTTTATTGTCATTTTACACCCGGGATGTTAAAGAACCGAGGAATCTATTCAAAACAAGCTAGTGTAATGCCGGATTCCTTGTACCTCACCTCTCCAGAGCAGGCCCTGCAAATTATTTGGAAGAAGACATTTGCTTGCGTTTTTGTTTTAATGTATGATATTTTACAGTTTACAGTTTATTGCTATCAGCATGTGAAAAGCTATTGTATTGCAACTTGAACACATTCATTTATTATCACAAGTCAACCCTACTAGACAAGTGGCATAACTTGACACATAATTTGATTTCATCAACAATACCAGACATGTGGGATAACTCTTAACTCTAGGATAATCATGTTTTTTTTAATCTTAGACATTTGCAAATTGGATAAAGTTTATTTTAGACATCAAATATTATGTTTACTATCAACACTATTGTAGTGAAACTTGGCACACATACTATCATAAGTCAGTGGAAATTATTACTAGACATGGGGCATAACTCAATGATGATTGTGTAAGATGTTATGTCTCTTTGCAATATCGACATTTTGGTACATTTTAAAAAAAAGGTCAGAAGATGACTGTTATAGTGTTATGTAATCTGTTTACTGTATGGTGATTTAGTAGAGAGTTATTTCCCTTTTAAGTGCATACTATGATCGGTGAGCGACTTATTCAAATAATATTTCTAGAGTTATTGCCATTCGTATAATGAAATTTTGATTGTGTCCATAACTTGAAAAGTAATTCTGCTACAGTAATCAAATGTCATAGGAATGAGATTCAGCATGTGTTGTCAGCACCTATATATTTTGTCTGATCTGACCAGAATTAGCAGAGCTATGAATCTTGAAATTATGACATTTTTAGATTGAGCTGTGTGTTAAAGCAAGTCTTCAAAATATGCTGGAATATTTGTCAGTATGAGTCTGACAGTTGCCCATCTAATTATTTTAATTTGGATCTGACTTGTTATAGCAGAGTTGTTGCCCTTGAAAATTTTGGTTTTGTTTCTTATGACTTGTATAAGTATTTGTGGTCACTATCACATGTGGTGCATATGTCCCTTACAGAGATAACTCTTGCCTTATACATAAATAGTATAATACCTGTTGAACTATTTTAATCAACAAATAAATTGAAATGAAAAATTACACATATATTTTGTTTCTTTTCCAACACTGACAAGGTAAACGTGATGGCCTACTTTGTGTCACATTCCCAACGATGCAACATGTTGAATATTTCATACTGACATCTTCACATGTTTAAAAAACAAGTGACAGTGAGCGTATCGAGATGTCAATGCAGAACTATTGTAACTACAATAAATGTAAATCAATTTATAGAGGCATGTATCATAGTTTTGCACATAACCCTCAATATATTCTTTGCTGTCCGATTTGCGAACATGTGACATCAGACAAAAATATGTTACAGTTGGTATCTGTAAGTGAGCATGTTACATTAAACAATTGTCCTCTCACAATGGGTATATACTATTTGTCCTCTAACGGTGAGCATATTTCAGTGACCATGCACTATTTTTCATCTAATATTGAGCATGTACCAGTTCTCATCCGACAGTAAGCATGAAGCATTGGTCGATAGTGAGCAATTTAATATCTTTTTTTTCAATTTCGCGTTACCCCACCGACTTTGTTGTCATGGTTACTTTTTTGAATCTATCGAGCTGAAAAAATTTATTCCTTAATTGAATAGAAGGTACCGTAATCTATTGATTGTAAACCTCATTGATGTTGAGTCAATCAGTCTTTGGTTACAATATATTATTGAAAATTGTTGAAAATCGTTGATTTTCAATTTTTCGTTTTCCCACCCTCTTTGTTTTCATGGTTACTCTATAGAATCTTTCGAGCCGAAAGAAAATCTTTCTGAAATGAATAGAAGGTACCCTTATGTATATCAGTGATGTTGAATCAATCTGTTTTTGGCTGCAATATATCGTTGAATATTGTTGAAAATCGTTAATTTTCAATTTTTCGTTACCCCACCCACTTTGTTTTCATGGTTACTTTATAGAATATATCGTGCCAATTTTTTTTATTCCTGAAATGAATAGTAGGTACCCTGTTCTATTGATTGTGTGCATTAATGATGTTGACTCAATCAGTCTTTGGCTGCAATATATCATTGAAAATTGTTGAAAATCGTTAATTTTCAATTTTTCGTTACCCCACCTACTTTGTTTTCATGGTTACTCTATAGAATATATCGTGCCAAAAATTTTTATTCCTGAAATGAATAGTAGGTACCCTGTTCTATTGATTGTGTACATCAGTGATGTTGAATCAATCAGTCTTTAGCTGCAATAAATCATTGAAAATTGTTGAAAATCGTTAATTTTCAATTTTTTGTTACCCCACCCACTTTGTTTTCATGGTTACTCTATAGATTATATCGTGCCATTTTTTTTATTCTTGAAATGAATAGTAGGTACCCTGTTCTATTGATTGTGTACATCAGTGATGTTAAATCAATCAGTCTTTAGCTGCAATATATCATTGAAAATTGTTGAAAATCGTTAATTTTCAATTTTTTGTTACCCCACCCACTTTGTTTTCATGGTTACTCTATAGATTATATCGTGTCAGTTTTTTTTATTCTTGAAATGAATAGAAGGTACCCTGTTCTATTGATTGTGTATGCCAGTGATGTTGAATCAATCAGTCTTTGGCTGCTATATATCATTGAAAATTGTTGAAAATCATTAATTTTCAATTTGTTGTTACCCCACCCACTTTGTTTTCATGGTTACTCTATAGAATATATCGTGCCAAAAAATTTTATTCCTGAAATGAATAGTAGGTACCCTGTTCTATTGATTGTGTACATCAGTGATGTTGAATCAATCAGTCTTTAGCTGCAATATATCATTAAAAATTGTTGAAAATCGTTAATTTTCAATTTTTTGTTACCCCACCCATCGTAAATCTACATTATATACAATCAAGATGGATTGGGTATAAAAACTGTTACAAGAAGTTCAGACTAAGTAATTTGAAATGTCGGTTCTAGACCGTTGTTATTATACATATTGTGAGTAGAACCAGCCAATGTTTGTTAAGGTTATGTTATTAATCCCTAAAGGAACATAAAGATATGAAAATAATGTACTACTAGAAGTTATCTATACTACATGTAGTGCATGTATGTGTAGGTCTATGTTTGTGCATAGTTAATAACTTTCCTTATTCTCATCTTTGGTATGTACACATGTTTTGATTTGGTATGTTGTTGTCTAAGGGGATAGTGTTACATTTATTATATTATAACATTGTCGCAACCATTCAGGTATAATGATATTTTAGCACAAGTTATGGCATTACATTATTACAACATTGCGGGGATTGCTACTTGTGCAGTCCTTAATGCAATTGTAGTCGTGTCTGGGAGTACCTGAGAGGGTTAGTACATGATTTATATTGTTATTATTTATGTATTGGTCTTGTTAGACATTGGCATTTTCTGATAATTGAATGAATATACTACTTCATCGTATAAAATTCCCGGGATCAGATGAAAACCGGGCTGGAATAAACTAAGTTTTCGACTTTAACATCCTACTCAATAAATCACTTACGATTTTGTCTATACTATAATTTGTGCCCAAGCAAAATGATCTAGTTACAATAATGTAAGAGAAAAAAATACAATAATGATGAAATATATTTTGGCATACTCTTGAATGAATTTATAGTCGAGTTTACATTATACTGACATATATGCATTCCGAACGTGAATACATGTAATTAAGCAGTATGTAGCATTTGACCCCTTCTTGCTTCAAACACTATGCTAAATAAGCATTCATTATAATTTGGCTAAACTAATTACTAATGCCTAAGTGGTACGTAATGTAACAATACCTACCACGATAACAGTTTTTGTTTTATGTTTTACGTTACTTGTACGGTTAAAAAGAAGTTCATAATAATCATGTTTGTGAAAACATTATACAACTTTGGTCATTCATGCGAACCAAGACTGTCGGGACACCTTATATGATGCTACGGATTGTGTGGAGTATAGCATGTTCGCCGACGGTAATTAATTTGTTAGGAGTAACTTAGGTGACACTCGTAACCGTACAACCGTCCAGCGTTTATAATTCATTTTGTTCTGCAAGGTATACTGTCGGAACCAATATTCCATAATCATTATTGTACAATGAACCGCGTAATGTTTTCCAGTATTATAACAAAATACAAAATGTTGTACCACAACATCGAATACAGGATGCATAACCTTTTACATGAATGTAGGTTAAACTAACATCTGTAAACGATTGTTACTTACAGTGTTTGAATGCCGAGACTAACAACAATATAGCTAAATACATTATCTACATTGCACATACGCGGAAAGAGACAGTAAAAACAATGAAGTAAAATACAAAAGTAATTGCATAAAAACACCACCACTTTCGATAAAGTTTTGTGTGTTTTAAAGCAACAAAATACATTTATCCTCAGTCACTTTTTAGTAGTAGGTGCATCGGATTTGTAGGACGACGCATACTAGGATCGATTCCCGGTTTAGGCAGGCAATAGCGGGCTTCGTGTTATGTTTAAACCACCAATGGGCCTCATTTTCATAAGTTCCTGTTATAAATGTTTATAAATTGAATAAATACATGACTTGGCATAATAATTATAAACAGCATGTAGTGTGTTTTCTGTACATTTGAAAACTAATTATATGTTTTGATACAGATTAATTCGTTAAAATTCATATACCCCCAATAGGGTCTCATTTTGAGAATTGCTAAATGATGACAAAATGGCATCGCTCGGATTCTGTTATGGTGTGGTCCAGAAAACAAGACCATGCAAAAACATTTTGTATAGAAAATATTGCACGGTCCCTTGCAAGTTCTGCCGGTCTAATAAACACAGTATTACACAAAATACATATATTGTTCACATTGGTACCACATAATATAAATATAATATTTATTTAACCTTCACTTACTCTAAATAAAATCCCTTAGATTAATTTGCCTGGCATAATATACGTATTACTTCGAATTGTTTAGTACGTGGTATCTTAGCCCGCGTCTCTGTTTCTTGCATTAACCTATTTCTCTATTTTAAGCGGAAAGTGATGTATAGTACAATACAATTTATATGCAGGTACTAAGGTACTTAAATATATAATGTATTTACCATGATTGTGAAATGTTGATTAATATTTACCGAAGAACTTACTGGATTGTAGCACTGTGTATCATAGGATGGAGAATCCTGCAACAGATCAACGAGTCTTTATACTTTATTCCATACCACATTTCATCTGTTAAATTTTTAACATTTTGACAGATATGTTGCTAAATTCCAAAACATGTCTATACCGTAATGTTGAGAGAATACAAGACCATATAGACAGGTGACATAGTATTGTCACCTACACTAGACAATGACACTGAATGGCGTATGGGAAGATATTTTACAAAACTGATTACCCAGATAATACGTATTCATCTGGTTCTGGCGATTGTTAACAGTTAGATATGAACAACTATACTGCTAGTTGTAACATCAACTGTTATTATAACATACATTAAAGTTTATTTTTGCTATGGAAGATTGGAGCACAAACTGCTTTTATAACGCGATATGTTACCGTAATCCACATGCATCTCCGAAATGAAATGCCTGGTTTATAAATATCCCATATCTCTTTGATGTGTGAATGGTATAGGACTTGAGCTGATTTATACATAATATTATATTTTGTACTTGTAAATACTTCAAGTGTTGTATTAAATGACCATCATGGAACTGATAAACCATAATCCCCTCTCTGAAAGCCATCACAACACTATATAACATCATACATGCATAATCTAAGGCAATATCTCTCAAAAGCTTCATAATATGATCTTAACTGTTTGTGACTCCCCTGTGTGTTTTGGTATTTTGTATTTACAAACACAGAAATCGCGCTGAGAGTTCTATGATTAAACAGAACAAGTGATGAATTACACCATTGAGCTCATTCTTCTCGGAAGTGAAATTGTTTAGATGCCATATTTTCGATTTTATCCTCAGTCGATTGAAATAAAGATAAAGACTATCCCAAACATTGACTCTGACTTGAGCACTCTCTTGAATGTTAGCCGAGTTTTTTCTACATTATGCTTTAGGACATCGTGCCTGTTTGCTGAGTTTTATTTATATTCGTTTTGTTGTTTATGTCGTTGTTAAAATTTACGTGATTGTCTATTCCTGATTTTTTCATGGACGAGATGCATATATTACATATATATTATATTACTTTAGTACAGTTGGGTTAATTTGACTACATCGTCCTTACATGCAAGTTCAATAAACTGAGGTCGTATTTTCGTACGCAATTTTGTAACGTCGAGTGGTTAACAGACATAAACACAATATTACAATTATGTAGATTGGCGATTCCTTGGCATTAGACGGATTATTTTACAATAAGTAAAGACAATGGTTATCTATACTCTGCGGCCTTGGTTACGTCGACAGGACTAGGAAGCGATAAACAATGATATATTGACACATCAAGGACATGTAAGGAATACTATACTTAGAGTCTATAGGATATTGGTATAGAAAATTAATGTTATGAACACATGGCCTGTATGAATAATGAAGCATACAACATACAATAATAACGATACTTGGTATGTTATTGTTAATATTGACATGTTGATAAAAAAGGATATCAGACAACTACACATGTAACCCATAGTCACAGGAATGCTCTGTGGTATGCTCTGTCATAATGGACGACACTGATTAAGGACGACGTACACAATGACTACATACCCAATTATATATCAGATGTCGTATTTAAGTTTCAAGCATTTTCTGTTACATTTTAATCGATTGCTTCTAGTTTGTATTGCATCTGTGTTACCAAACAACAAAGTGTTGGTACCTAATGGCAACTAGCCAAATAAAGTATAATGGGTACATTTGTAATGCAAAACTCTCAACAGTTCTAGCTGATTTATCCTGATTGCTTAAAACACGGGATACAATCCAATTTCGTGGTGATTGATTAATATTTACTAATTATTAATTTAATCATTCTATATTTACTCATGATTAATGTAAAGTTGAGCGTGACCCACGGGATATCGGGAATTATTAAACGGAAGTGCTCTCAGCTTTTGATCTTAAATAAATATTTCCCTTCCGGTTAGCAAAGCAAAATTAACGGAACTTTTTCAAACTGTTTTATTCATTTACATAAAAAAATATTTGCTGTTGATGTTATATTCAATTATGATCACTGTATGACTGTGTTAGCATTTTAAAAATCCCTTACGTGCACTCCAATCCCTCTAGACAGTTTTAAACACCGTTTAATTCTCTATGGTCAGAAGTATTCCAGTTGTACAGTACATGTAATATCATCCTCACACATGGTTTTAAAGCGACCGACATATGGAACGTGCTACGAAGAGTACTTAATATTTCATAGGATTTTAAACTATAATAAAATGCAATGTTTCGTATGGAATTAATAATTACAAAGACTAATAAAACACTTCAAGTTAGTATCATCTATTATCTCAAGTGCATTTCACACGTTGTGTAATTATCTTATAACACTATTAAAGTCAGTCTATATCAACTCAGTTCAATTATCTTATACAATCTTTTTATGTAGATTTAGTCTATTACGAAATCATAAAAATAATGATAATAGCTTTATTACTAAAGTATTGAACATACTTATTGTTATGATACATAAATCATTTTAATCCCAATAATATGTCATTTGCGGTAGCATTGTACTGGAGACATGTGTGTATGATTAAATACTTCGGACCAGTCGGAAGCATCCATTTTAGAGATATATTACTGTGCATGCACACACAAAAAGGCGGCATTGCCTAATCTCTACGCAAGAGACAGTCGCAAGGTGTTGCAGTTTCACGTGTGTGGCTTTGACCGGCATATTTAATATCAATTGGTTGGATAAGATTGATCATACCTTTTAGAAATATATGATTACATGTAAGAAAGGTAGCTTTTCATGAAATAAAAGGTTTAACAGTAGGTAGTGTTATTTTTTTACAGTGAATATATCAATAGCTGCATCTACGATATTCCACAATAATGTATCTATAACACTTGCTTAAAGTTCAAAGACTGCTTTAACACATGCCTTCGATACTTTCATAATCGATTATGTATATCTTAGTTTAATTAAAAAAATACTGTTGCGATACTTGTACTTTTATGTGACTTAATTCGTTCAAAACATTTGTTCACCAAGCTATCGGAACAGATTAAGTACATGTACGTGGGATGATCAAACGGTAATGAGGCAAATGCTCTCAATTTTAAAGTTCACGTATCTGAGACATGAAAGTAACATATTAATTTAGCTGCATTTAATGCCGATGTTTACGTATAAAATACAATGTTCTACAACAAGTAGTTATTTATAAATGCAACGTCAAAAATACGGTGTCGCGCTATGTCCCCGCACATCACACTTTTTCGCCATATGGTATGAAAAAGCATTTGACTTATATTGAATTAAGTCTTCCTCGAATATTTATCAAATTACAGGCAATGATCCTAAAACATTAAAGAACTGTGGATTAAAACGTTTTTTATGTAGGTTTGTTCGTTTTTAATATATGACGTGAAAACTCACTGTAGCGACTTGAAAGCTACGCAATATTTCCGCAAAAAACACATCTGGAAAATATACAATTCTTCCACAAACTAAGATTAAGGTCAAAACAAACATATAAAATGAGTAATCGAGCATCGGAAGAGAAGTCTGCAAGACGCATACTTATGTATTGTTATTGGAAAAGGTGTTATGACGGGAAAGGAACTCTATTATGTCAAGCAAAGATCAAAGCGTTAGATGAGCTGTCAGTTTGATGTCATTCGTTTGACGGACGTCGTATACAAGAGCCGTCTATACAATAATAATAATCGAATAATTATTCAACATTTCCTTGATATTTCATAGAGCTTAATTGCTTTTAGTCCAATGAACAATTTTTTAAAATAAAAACTGAATTATTAGTAAATATATCCAATAGATTTAGAGATATAAGCCGTTTTTTCGGAGCAATGAGACGTTCGAACAGGTAACAATTTACGTACGTTAATGTGCGGCGAGTCGCTATACACAAGGTTGCAAAATAAGTGCTATATTTTCCAGTAATGGATGCAAAGTTATGAACTCTGCAGACGGAGAGAGGATACATTTTTTATTTGAAATAAAAAATTATTTTATTTATATCACGACGAATTATCAATTTAAAGCGTTTGTCTCATTACTGCTTGATCGTCCCACGTATATAAGGTAGATTTACGATGGTAAACTATCATACTATCCTCATGAATGGGATGGATACTTGCGAATTACAACTTTTTGAGTCATAATAATCTGATACGTATGTGTATTTTGTATAACATTAAAACATGCTTGCTTATTTTCAAGAAGCGTTTTATACCTTCAAACCATTTGGAATACTGTGACGTTGTGACTATTCAATGCATTTAGTTGACAACTGTCTTCAATCGTCATTTTTAACAATGACTTTGACTCCGAAGATAATACTGCAACATTTTTTTGAAACAAACTCATGCAATAACATAGCTTTCACAATGTTGGTGATACATTATCCACTTGCGATACAAACTGAACGGCACTGCAAACGCTTATAATTTCATTAATAATATTCAAAATCGCCATGTAATCATAACAACAAAAATATACTTATTTGATCAGACAGGGGATTAATGTTACAAAGATGTAGATAAACATAAAAACACCCGGCGTGTGTGAAGTTGTAATCCCTTGTAAGTGTGCCTACTGCTCACATGCATAAGCATCAACATGTTACAGCTTAGCAAATCTTTCTAGGTGTTTATCATAATTGCATTTTAACTCGTTGCATCATTATAATATAATGAATATATCAAGCTCAGCGTTTACTGCAATTAACCAATCATGCGGATGTAATTCAAAGTAAAAATCAATAGTATGTTTTATGCTATGTTTTTAGCAATCGTATATTTCTTAACAACACTGCCTGTAGCGGATAACCTACTACTTAGATCGGGTTATTGGCTACATGTAAACTTGTAACTGAAGTGTTAGTTTTAAGTTAGGCATTGTGGTGTGTCAATATGGGTTGTGATGTTCGTGTGTTTTTTATGCCTTTCGTGCCAGGCTTTTTCTAAAGAGTGTTGCCTTACTTACAAAGTTGCATTTTCTACTTTTTTTTATAAATAAATTATTTATGTTTGTTGTAAATCGAACTCGTAATAATAAGAATTCACTTAATGGGTTGAACAAATTTAACATATTTATAGAGTTGGTGCAATATGTTGTCTTGAGTTCATATCAGGATGTACATTGTATTACTAACGTGTGGTCTTTTTTGGAACAACCGGACACTAGTAAGGATGAATTGGATTTATTTCTCACAACAATAAACTAATTACTGAATCAACAATTTACATTAAATCTCATTTCCAATTCGACTTCGTTTCTAATCCATACAGAATTAAATAATAACAAATTCATTATAAAAAGACATCACAGGATACAACGGAAATAGCCGCATTGACATTTTAATGTTGTATTGATTTGGGTTGATTTTAAACAATACTTTAGATAAGTTATCATGTAGACATATACCGGTTATTCCACCTTTACTCACGACTAGACAATTCAAATTTGTAGTTTACAAAACCATTTAAAAGCTATGACGTATTATATAACCAACGTTGCTGAATTGAACGCGTTTTAGTTATTATATAAACGGTCTCGTAATGCATTAGGAAGTCCTAACAACGAGACAAAAACTCAGACAAACTTAAACAGGTAAACACCGTCGTTTCCGATGACGCTGAAACTAAACAACTACTAGTAACACTCGAGTCGTTTGTATAGATGTCGGGAGTATTATCGGTTTGCAAGTATGGGTGTAACTGTTTAGTAATATCAGTAAATTTATGTAACGCTTTAATTACAGCACTTAAAGTACAATATAGATATATACAATCATGGCAAGTGCATTAATGTTTAAAATAATGTATTAGCTCTCTACTTAACAGATTGCAGCAAATTTTGAGGTTTCCAAGGCATTCGTGGTGCACTGTGGTCGACGTAATGCGTTTTTGACCACTTAGAATACATATCGTTCATATGTGAACACCCGGTGTCCTGAACAAAGAAATGAGTACATAGCCAATTGTCAATAATCGCGTAATACCATTGAAGTCAACTTGAGAAATGAAAATGATATTAGTATCATTGCATATTCTTATATCCTTTATGTGCACTACAACTCGTGTTATATATTTGTAAAAATTGGTATATACAGGGTGTCCCAAAACAACGGGGACCTACCTTAAACCCTTATTGCTCATTCATATTGTGATGAATAAGGCTTATATTTTGTGAAAGTGTATGTAAGGGATCTTCACTTCTTAAATGGGGACTTGTTGAAATATAGTGCTTCAAAACAGGAAGTGACATCATTATTTTCACTAAGGCAACCTTCCACGTTATATTTGCTTAATCACCTGCAAAGGGGCATTATAAGGAAATGGAATTTGTGGCATGGCACTAATTGTTTGGAAACAACATATAAAGTCAAAAGGGTGATCAAAATATTGTGAAAATAAAACAAATATGACAATAAATAGCAAACTATATGAAAATGTAACAAGTTTACTGACCAAAGAGAAAGTGGCAATCCTTCCAAAATAGCATCAACAATCATTCAATGACTAAAAACATAAATATTGTCAAGGACTATTGCAAAAAGAAGCTCAGACTATGGAAAGAAGCAAAAAGTGAAGTTTTATCCAAACAAACAGTCCACAGATATATTTTGGATTAATTGTGTATTTCAGAAATTATAAAATAGTACCAAATGCTAGCAGAAAACACTTTTTGTAGTAACTCAGCAGCAAAATCAGGATATGCTTGCGAAATAGTACTGATATCTTACCTCATATTACAGGCCATATGACCTAAAAATTACTCTAACTCATCCCAATAGTGAACTTGTTTGCTATACATGTACATAATGAACTAATTTATCACAAACCATAAACAATGATTTGGAGCACATGAGAAGAAGTTTAAGGTCAGCATGGAACTATATCTCATCTCATTGAATTCTGAAATCCCTGCTTCACTTTATGGTATTTTACTGAAACTTGTGATTGTAAACATGGGGGGGGGTAACTCTGGGTATTGAATTAAATAATCATGACAGAGATGCTATTATTGTGAACTGTGTTATTCCCGTACTGTGTTGACATATTTTAAAATAGTGTGATATCTATATAGATACAAAAGTTACAACTGGTCCTAGGTCCGCGTTTTTTTGGGACATCCTGTACATATAAGTTCTATTACTTTAGAACTGAGTAATATCAATCATTTCTTACTAATTGAAAAATAATAAAGCAATTCCATCTTGCAGTTTAAAAACGGTATAATACACTGTAGGTAGTAATATGTAAATAAAGATATATATATATTTAAGTATACCTTTGATTATAAGAAATGCTTTAAATCAAATGTTCCTTAATTGACGAATTAGACAACATACGTTTAATTATTTACTCTACTTTATTTTCAAACACTACCGGTGGTTATTGTATAACATGAAGTAGTAAGCGGTGAATGAAGAGATACTGAAAGTGTTTGATCTTATCCCAGTTTCATAGGCAACTAAAAATGAGATAACAAGCATGCTGAGTTGCTATCAGTGTTAAGCTAATTCAACACATCAATTGATCAACATCTGTAAATCAATCACCGCAAACAATTTAGCTCATTTTCGCGCATTTGAAATAGCTAGATCAGAAGTTCGTTTGGAAGTTGCTGACGCTGCATAATTTGACTTTGAAGTAGACCCCCATTATTGATGATAAAATTAATACAATCAAATCTAGTATCGTCAATTTCAAATAATACCGTTAGTATAAACTCAAAGCAATGAACTTTTATAATATGATTCTTCCGACAAAAGTATGCTATTTCGAAAAGCCCTATCATATAAAATAAATGTAAGAACTGATTAAATGCATTGTAATAAAAAAAATGCATTACATAAATTCGCGCTGTTCTATAAATGCGGTCGTGAAACATAAATGTGTATAGGTTAACATGCTACCACATTTTGCCACATATTTCATGTTGCGTGATTGGTATGTCGTTAGATTGATCGATGAATTATTTCCCAGTACAGCCTGATGTTTAGTAATGTATCAAATGATATTCGCTGTCGGTATCAGACGATGTTTGCAAATATTGATGATCGCAATGTACTGTATACGGTATTTCATTGAAAGTTTAAGTACATGCATTGGTATGATGTGAATAGTCTAATGGAATTTTGGTTTTACGTAACCACGTCAAGTCAATTTTTCAGTAAAGTAATTTTCAATAAAAACACTTAATGTGGTAATGTTATGGCGCCTACAACATATAATGTAAGAAAGGAAGCAACCATTATGTATGATTGATTGGCTCAGCACGGGGCTACGCAAGTACGTTTAATGCATCATAAGATTGGAATAGTAAAACTGAAATTTTTCTTACGGGAGGCACACAATAACTAGTAAAACTCACCTGTGTGAACGAGCAAGGGACCCTCGATGTGAATCTATTCATTACTGCTTTCATGCAAAACACATTAACTACCACGTAGGAAAAGCATCGATATGCAATCCACGACCTTTACTTTCATTTACAGTAGGTGTCGTTATCACGCACAAATCCATATTTCATATTAACAGCGGTATGAAGTGCTTTGAAATGGTGTTTTACCTGCGATTACATGTAGTAGCAATAATCAATATTTATATTTCATTATTAACTGTAAAACCATAAAAGAAACTGATTATGTATATGTTAATTATAAATTTACTCAATAATTGCCATCAAATATACACTCAAAATGTAAACCATATACTGAAATAGTGAAAAGTAATTTGTGTTACATAATTTCGGATCTCACTCAATGTGCGTAATTACGAATAATTATGCCGCAATGGAAATGCAATAAGCAAAGATAAACTAAAACGTGACGAATGTCTAGTAACGTTTGAATCATTGAACTAGGAAAAAACTGCGAAATGAATTAATTCTAATTTAAATGCAAATCCCTTCCGAAATTGCTGCGTTCTAGTGTCATTATTATACCAATTTCTTGAATTTAAACTTGATTGAAATAGGAACATTAGCCTACTAGTGGTATATGAATTTAGTACGTATATTACATGTATACACACGCCATGCGAGTGCATGTGATCTGCATTCTTGTTGTTCTCCTTTAAAATGTTGGTAGTTCTATAAGCTTAGCAATGTTTAATAATTATAATAATCATTAGCGGTTCGCTTAACTTTGAACCATTTTAGGTATGGCTGTGACCTGACGGACATATATCATCGAATATCGAGATGAAACTATACATAATACATGGAAAAATATTAAATTGTGATAGCAATGATACGTTAACTCACTGACAAGCCAAGGAGTTAACGTAAGTTATCCCAAACGTGTGGTATGATGTCATTGTCTACAAAGATATGGTATCGGCATCTTTGTTAAATTAGAACGACGTACAAGTTGCTTGTCTGAATCCAAAACCGATAACAAGAATGCCACTAAAATGGTACTAAGTATTATAAGGTCTTCACACTCGCCGCTCAAGACATTAATCTAAAGCAACAACAAATGCTGTTACGTGGAAACAGAAGACTTCAAAAATAATATTTTAATAGTTTTAATAAGTCCGAGCATCCCAAATTTTCGTACACCTGAGTTAACCCGTGTCTTCAAATGATCATTCAGGCAGTGACAACAGGTGATCTACTAATTGGTTGGATGGATACTACAAGGACAACAGCTTTTACATATTACACAATAAAAATAATATGAAACTCTGTTTGCAAAAGCACCACACGTCAAGTATGTTCTTAAAAACAAACAATAACTACCTCTTAAAACATAAACGTCATATATATAGGCGAAGCATAAATGGGTAGTTCATGTCAAAATACGTACATACATCGTAGTAAATTGAACAACCCTTTTTAGATATTTCAACTCAGAAGTGCTGCTATGTGCACATAACTTATACTGCATATCTTTAACACCAGACCGTATAATTGCATGCTTGGAACGTATTCAACTGTCACATTTAACTTTCCGCTGTACTTTGATCTTTAATACGAAACTACCCATAATGTTTGGTCATTAGGGTTTATGTTAATATTTAGGAAGCTGACTAGATTAGCGAGTTCCATCAATTCAGTGGAAATCCCTCTCACACAAGCATGATAACTTACGCAATAATGTAGTTTGCCTGTAGAGATTTCATGACCATAAGTTTGTAGTCAGTCACATTGAGGGAATAGATAGAAAATGAATAAATCTGTATGCGGCTGCCAGCTCTGCCGATGGTGTCGTTAATTGTCTCGCCATAAATACATTTAACACGCCATGTACGTACACGCTATCTAGCTGAAAAGAAACTGCATATTTTGTACAATACAAAGACTCGCTTATTGAACTGGTGAATAAAAGTTATAAAAACACCGAAAGAATGTCCTAGTGATGGATTTTGTTCTAAATAGTTTGCAAGCTAATCCATTCCCCTGATATGACACGGAACTTTTCTTCGTGAAATTATCGATGCATGGGTTTGTGTGCATGCTTGTGAGAGAGGAATCCCGTGATCAATGAGATATCACTAATCTTATCAGCGTCCTAAATATTTGCATTCACCTAATGACCAAACATGTGCAGTAGTGTAATCACGAACAAAGCTACTACGAACGCGAGCATTTCAGAGGGTTGTGTGCACGGCAACTGTTATAGTCGAGTATAAGTATGGTGTAGCAACTCTCTGTTAAAGTATCAGGACACTATCTGATTCACGAACCAAAGGGAATATCATATTTGGTTTCTGTTGTACTATATAGTACAGCATTATATTTGACTTTCTTTGGCTGCCAGCTCAGATCAATATTTGAACATTTTTTGGAATTATTATATTGTGATGTACTACTCGAGGCATCTCATACTTGAGTGAAGTATAACAACCTATCTTAGCGCAATGAAACACAATCACTAGGCAAACGCACATGCATCCGGTATACGTATGTTTTGGCCAATGACGAAATACATTTAGGCTTTAATCATACTTTCACTTCACAGTTAATGCAAATTTTGCGATTTAAGTGAGTCGTTTAATAAAAGTGAATCGTTTATGACAAGAAATCAGTTTTAACGAACGTACGTAAGATTTATTGTTTTTGCTGATTGTATAAACATAATTTCGTCTTTATAGTGTTTACTTGGTAAACGGTGTTATAAGCATCACCTGTTTTACTTATACTAATCTTCTTCAACACTTATCGATTCACCTGCTTCCGAATGTAATTAGCATCATCAGATTGCTTCTGAGCCATGGGTACATGAGGTCCATCATAATTATGTTATTTGTAGAAAAGTTAGAAATAAATGATCACAAAGAATAATCAATGGGATGTACATTTGTTAGATTCAGTAGATGAATGGTATGATTGTGAGAACTTGTATATTGTTTCATTACCTACATACCGTTAATTAAATCACTTTTTAATCAGTTGTGTTTGAATAGTTATGTCGATTCTTAGATTCGGTTGCTATATCGCTAGCTTAGAATGAGACAGTCGTAACGACATAATCAATATTTTGAAGAAAAAAAACTGTCTGACAATCACCCCTTACTGATGGCACAACAAGCCGTTTCAAGTCTGGTCAACATGACAAGTTCCGAGTTTCATGAAAATATGCTTATAAAAAGGGCCTGATGATGTAGATTTTAAATTATACAATTTAGTCTTCTAAGGTCGTAAGTGGACCGCCCCTCATTCTAACACAGTGATATGTCCTATTTTACAACAGAGTATCGAAGTGAATAAATGTTATGAATAGTGTACCATTACCAGAATCTTTAACACTCATTTCAGAAAATCCCTCGTACAATATAAGCAGCACAATAATTAACAGTATTAAAACATCCACAATATTCCATCAGGATAGGCTCCTCCACCATAAACTACTGTTGCACAGGTCTTTATTCGTTTAGTTGTTGACAATACATGTATAAGCACAATAATACAAATAATATATATTCCCCCAGCAAGTAACACAACTTTAGTTTAATGGCATTAACAATGATTGGGTAGGAATATATTAAAGTTCACACCATTAATTGATACTTAGGTTGTTTTGCTCTGGGACCTATATCTGCAGGTCTAGACTGCTTGCAAGAAATTTTCTTTAAATACCAAGATGATGTATTTACCACTCAATAAGAACGAAAATAAGCAATTTAAGAGTCTTACATATAAAACGTACACATATCGCGACTGATATACGAACAACACAAACTACTTGTGGGACTGCGTTAACAAAAAATTAACAGAAGATTGCCGAAAATTTAATAAATTGTCTGATATTATATGTAAATATTATGGAAGTCCCTATGCAGCTGACGCAAATGGGTGAGTTATAATCTTGCGTATCAATACAAGATCCCATTTTTAGGAGATTTATACCACCGAGTAGCATGCGTAAATAATACGGGGTAGTTGAAAGCTGACGTAGATTACTGTTTTAAGTTGGATACTCCTTATGATGTTCCGAATCGACCAAGTAACTGAAGTTGAATATCGATCGCAACGTTGAAGAGAATTGTGGCGGCATGTTTACAAAAATTATCCTGTCTTACTATTGCGAAAACCACATAAATGTAAGAACCCATATTAAGATGAAATATATTTTCATTAGAATCCTTACTAATATTGGCCATCTATGAAGGACTTAGACTAGTCCTTGGACAATTAGTCCATGTATGGATGAAACCCCACTTATGTATTAACTGTTGAGGGATTTAGTGTTCACATATAGAACGTCTTATGGTGACGCTCATTCAAACTTTGAATATAATTGGAATGTAATATTTTTAAGCTGTACATTTTGTTTTTGCTGACATCAAATAAAGACCATTAAAACTATAACAGTAAATTTGAATGGTTTCAAATCAATTACATTGTATATGCTTTACTTATTTCTTTACTAATTGTTAAGTGCGAAATGTTATGATACTTGTAATAAAAATAGGTATTTTGTTGATATTCTACACAATGTTAAAAATGTAGCGATATCTATGTTTATTATAAAATTTCATGATCTTAATAATTGTATAATATGTGTTACTGTGTATCTCTTGTTATATGAAAGGAAGTCAGTGGGTTAGTACTCTAAATACCATTATTGTCACACTTAAAAGTTGTTATGAAAGCAATTAAGGAAATGATGAAGGATTTGTCACATTCTAACAATCTAATACAACGCTCTATCACAATATCACATTACCATGATTTGGTCGGCCGAGATAAGAAATCTGCATTAGTATGTACATTTGAACAAAGCCTGGTATGTATCTGAAATTGTCGGCGTATTGTTCTATATTGATTGTCCTCCTATTAGCGGCAAATCATTTATCATATGTGAAGTCCGTATAATTGTGATTTTAACTTATCCCAAGGGTTATGTCATAGGATATTTCTTAGCGGTAAATATAAAATTGTCTGAGCTGGATACAAACGTAATTACTCAAGTGTTCCTTGTAAAGATATATTTTGAAGATCGACAAAAAGAAGCAAAAAAGTTTACCAATAAAACGATATGCTCTATTTATCGCAATTTTCAATGTAGTACATGCCTATGGTGTTTTAGACTGGATTACATTGCCACCCCTACATTTCATCTAGGCAAAGACAAATTGTATTTCATGGAAGCAATTTCTAAAATGTACGTTATTGTTTTTAGTCAAACTGCTTATGCAAGCAAAATCAATCAATCGTTTTTACTTCACAGTATGGCTCATTTCATGCTCAAGTACTACATTGTACAGTTATATGACCAATAGACTGGTTGATGTTAAATTGATGAAGATTATCTTACATAACTTGATATTTAGTTTAATATAATATATATTATAAATTCCTTCTCTGTGATCGACTTACATAATTATGATCCAATAATTATTGAACCGACTTCAAGTGCGTATGAACGGATACGCAGGAATTACGAGGTTAGTGACATTAAGGGTAATAACAGTTTGGGCTATATTCTCATTATACATTCTTTGAAGTTAAGTAAGGAAAGGTAAAAACAAAACAGCACCAATAATGAGTAGCTATTGCTCCTATATTCCTCTCCTATACATAATGACATAAGTTTAAATTGAATGTAATTCTAGAACACCAATAATTACCTTGAAATTGCAGTTTGTGTATTATTCATGGAGTAACCCCAACATGCCAACTGTCTTGACTACAAAGTTGAGATGCGTTTTGGATATTTGCCAAATAGTGTGATGCGAATTTAATTCAATTTACACGTAAATATTGTAAACTAATTTACAACCCGGAAGTATGAGTGCTATTAACGATAATAAATATACTCTTGTAGGATGGTTAAACAATTAAATTTCACATAAAATAGGTGTATACATTTCGACACACTTGAACATGCCTTTTTAACCATCGTGAATATCATAACATTCAACACGTAAATAAGATGGATACAGCCTGGGTTACAATTTCAGTGAAATGCATGCCAACATTTTGTCTGGGAGAACTCATGTATCTGAAATACATCACAATAATGAATTCATATCTAAATGATACACTTGATCAACCTTTTCGTTTGCATAGGTTTCTGAATTATTTCGCCCAATTTAAGGTAACCGACCATAACATGAAATATAGCTATCATTAAACTGAGACAGGATGTTTGTTATACATAGTATATTAGTCATGCAGTACCGAGACTACATTTGAATCAACTTGTGTATGTATCTAATAATTATATGCACAGTAGTGTTTCTTTATAATATCTGCAGTCTTATTCATAGATGGAAATACTTGTTCTTATGACCTCCTTCACGCAAAGTAATTGTTTCAAACGAATTGCATTTTTTTATTCTTGAAATATCAAGAGAACTGAGAGGATCGTTGAAGTTTTTACAGTATTATTTTCAGTATCGGAGACAGAAGGCAGATAGAAAAACTGAAAGCATTTTGACACAGGAACGTTTGGCCCAAAATGACAAAAGTAGATCATATAACTGATACGCGTACACCAAGAATCAAGGGATTATCTTAGGCAAATGACTGAAAAGTAAACAGTTTTTAAATTAGCAAGTACTCAATGGCTTTGGAACAGTTGTTGAACACACTATGTCACACTCCCTGCTGTGAGTTTTGTTCTGCTTTTACAATAACGATACTCATTATCATATAGATCTTTTTTCTCATAACACGTTTAACATATACTTACACTATTGCCGTACTTAAGGCATTATAACTGACATTTCGATGGTTCTCTACAATACTCTGTTTGATTACAAGACTGCTAAAAATGATATTATATTGATTTGCTAATGTTACAACAGTAACTTAAGTTTTTTGCACATCTATGAAGCATACTTGAACAGTAATTACGTCGTTGATATTCTGTAAAAACTGCTAAAATATCAACAGAAGGCTGTGAATAAGGGTTATGTTGTGAGAGATAAATCAAGATTGTACATATGTTAGTGGACATTGAAGCAGTATCGATGAGGTGACAATAAAGATGTGCTGAGAAAGATATTTATCAGGGTTTTCAACAGCATTGTAAAAATGCTGGCGCAATGTACTCGTTTTTCCTCGACCATTGCGGTATGGTTTTAACACAAATATGTATTGGTTACTGTCATGTTCGAAAGGAAACAAAACAATGCCTGTCTGATAGCTGGTAGGCGGTCAACGTGATCGGACAGTAATATACTACATTCGGGTTTAAAATCCACATTCCGAAGATAGTGAGACATCTACTATCCTCAAATTACGATTGTTTACGATCCGCTGTTTTTGAAAAATAATTCAGTTTAATTTAAGCAGAATGTTTTTAGATTAATTTTTTACTGCCTATGCGTTAAATATACGTCAGTAATTGAATAACCACGTAACTTCCTGCCAATAATATACAATTGAGTGTCATTGTAGAAAACGCCTTTGACAGTAATTGGAAAACCCCTAATATAATTCGGTTTTAGGGAAGAATTTCGACCCTTCGAAATCAAGGTTGACGTAACCTAAAACGCAGGTGCATTTGATTAGTTAAGTAATGTATTAAACTTAATTTGATGTTAAATAATTTAAGAACTATTCACTGTGGTGTGTGTCTAATCCCTTCTGACATAATGAAAACGTACACTTTGAAGAACAAGTTAAGACAACCAAAGACACTTATGAACCGGCTTAGAATGTTACTGACAACAAGTATTAGGTCGACATGACAGGTTCCAATTTTCACGAAATTAGGCTTACAAGAAAAGTCGTATAATGCAGATTTCAAATATGGATGCGTCTTTAAAGGTTTTTCTAATTCAGCGAATTGATATCGTTTCTGGTGGATAGAATGTTTGTCATGTATTCGGAATGGAACGTTGGAGGTCTAAGGTTAGTAATTATGTATGAACTTGCAACCCATGAACCACTTGTACTACCGAGCTGATTCACTTATATCGCAATTAAATATTATATTTCGCTCATTATGGGAAGTCGACATTATGCATTAATTGCGTGTGAGAAGACATATCACAGATTCCGAGACAAAAGTGATTCATTAGCGGCAAAACGAGAGTCCTTTTACATTTTGTAAAATGATCATGTGAAAAACGTGGGATGTATTGATACATACTTAACCTTACTGTCAAATAGTGTACGCTTCAAACTAACATACAAGTTATTATCAAAGTGTACTAACACATGTAAGCTTTTGGAGTTGTTCCCCTTAGTTTGTGATCACGATACACCTTATACTCTATATCTGTTTTTGTTATGCAGTAGTATTACATGTAATATTATAATTTATTTCATTGATTTATTTCATTGTTCCTACAAATTTTTTCAAATTATTGACAACGCTCATGCACTCGAGGTGAGGAGAGTTAGGCATATTGAGTGTGTTAACTGTTTATCGCATAATACAGGGAAGTGGTTGAACGCGCGGACGATTGAATCAAAGTACACGGAACCCATCCAAAGTTTTAATTAGCAATAAAGGCAGTCTATTGTCATACATGTATAATGTTTTGTAACTGATTAAATAACATATGAAGTGCAATGTAATAATCACAACAATTCGTGCTGAGTTGTCTTGCTTGCTTGAAACACGGTGTACCGTCGAGGCGACTGATCAATATTGACTATTAATTAATGATTCGACCAAACAAAATACTAATGATTAATGGAATTTGGATCGTGACCCACTGTATATTGTGAACATTAAACGGACATGCTCTCAGTGTTAGGTTTTAACTAAATATTTAATTTCCGGTTAGACACGCAAATTTAACGGAAACGGTTTGATTGTTTTTATTCAACTACATAAAACATTTTATATGCAATTATGAACAATACCGTTACCTGTATATTGAATAACCCTTTACTTGCATTTTAATCATTCAAGACAAAATGTAAACAATATATAAGCCCCATTTGGGACGTATATTGCCACACTTTAAAGATGTAAACTAATTTAAATTTGATAGTAATTTTAAGAACTTCGTAAGTGCTTTGATAAAAAGTGCCCATATATATTGAACGTGCTACACATATTCCTGATATTGGGTACTTACTATTTTAAAGGAGTATAAACTACAATAACATGCGATGTTTATGTTTACGTAAACAATTAACAGACGATAAAACACTGAAAAATTAATTATCAGCTATTGTGTATCCACATTATGTTATTCTCTTATAAAACTGTTTAAGCCAGTTTGTTACGAAATAATGGAATTGATGGTAATGGCTTTACTACTTAACATTAAACATACTAACAATCAGTTAACCGCATTCATTATAATTTCAATTACATAATTATGCCATTTGCTGTAGCACCGTACTGGAAGCATGTTTTTACGTTCAAACATACCGTCATACCTGTCTCAAGTATCCATTTTAGAGATTTATTACATACATACATACCTCTAGAAGCTATACAAAAATGACGGTATCGCCTTACACTCTACATTGCGAACAAGTTGTTGATACTATGTATGATTAAGACAGTAAGCTGTTTCATTCATGAACACGTCCGGTTTTACTGTATGTACTTATTTTAACAGTACATATGTATCACACGCTACATCTGCGTCATTCTCCATTAGTGTATCTAGACCACTTGCTTAAATGTCAAAAACTCATTCAAAATAATATGAACTAAGGCACCGCCTAAATGAGGGATTAAATACACTTTGGATATCTGCTCAGCTATGTTTCAGATAGAAACTGACTAAATATGAGTTTAATTTAGATGTTATAAAATAAACAATGATAGTTATTGATCAGCAACTGATCACTTTTCCTCTTTAAATTTAAGACCAGAAATAATAATTATTCAAAAATTTAGATTGGCTATGTATCTGTGGTTTATGTTTGGAATAAGTGTAGGCATCCTTAACCTGGAGTTTTACCTATATTATACTGATTTGTTATACATTGCAACGTAACGTTATGAGTTTATTTGGCGTACTTTAGGTATGACGTCATTTCGTGTTATTTGTGACGTCATGACATCACGTCTTGTATTGGCGCCGTGTATCCAGTACAGTAGCGTATTTCTTACGTCCCTTTGTTTTTTTAAATACATTTAGTTTGTTTTATTTATTGAATATTTTTAAAGATGGTTATAATTCGAAAAAAAATGATAGGGGGAAACCGTTTGCAGCTTACTATTTTTTTATTTTCAAAGGACCATTCACCTCGGAAAACTGCCTGAAATTTTTGACCGGAAATAACTTTTTCAGAAAGCATTAGTACCGGCAGAGACTCGACGAAGATACGCAGGTGGACATTATTGGTATGGGTATTTGCAATAGCCAGCTTCGCTGGCTATTTAATTCCCTATTACTTCGATACTTACATAGTCGATTGTATCCATCATATTGCAATTCAAAAGACGTTTACTAATCATAAAATACTTTTTGAATGGTGATTATTTGAAGTTCTTATATCATAATCATAAACTATTTTAAAACAATGACGCCATTAAAATACTGAAACAAAGTGGCATCTGCTGAGTTGAAGAATTATCACCTATTTAAAAAGAAGTTAAACTTAAACAAAACTACAACGTGAACTATCAACATATAGACGATTATTAAACCACTCTGACATTTAAACTTCCATTTCAATATAAACCCCATTACATAAGGGGACAACCAAGTTACATTATTCATTATACCTGTCTAGCCAGTCAAGGAACTGTTGTTATATAACAGTATGCCTTACGTAGCACAATATGCAACAAATCAAAAACTTCCATTCACGTGCCCACATTGGAATGCGTAATATACACGTTATGGCATTCGCACAGATGTGAGTTTATGTGACTGCATAAATTTATTAATATACTAATATACTAATAGGTTAGTGCCGTGGAGTAGGTAAAAGTTAATCCGGCTCACGTGCGGAACTTCTACGGCTCACCCGATAAATTCTTCCGCCTTGCCAGATAATCTTACTCGTCCACGGCACTTTCCTATTATTCTCTATATACTCCATTTGTGTATTATCTATTTTTGCTCCTATACTGCGCTCAGTCTGGTAACACAGCATCCATTTGAAGATTGGTATATTGCCACGTTATCATAATAAAACTTATAAGGGATTAACAGTATACATCATAATGAAAATACCACACGAGACATTAACAATATTTAACACTTATAAATACCTATTGAAGGCCGGTGCGCCATGCTAAATGGGAAATGACGATTGCTAAATGCCAATTGCGAAATGCCAATTTAGGTGAAATACCAATTGCGAAATTCCAAAAGCATAACTTTTATAAGTGGAAAAAAACTTATAAGGAAAAATATCAGTAATAATAATAATATCAGGTTGACAAGCTGGTACAATATAATTGGAAATAATTCTAATAATAAATCTTAGGTGCTTTATAGTACAGTCCTTTCCGCTAATTGCTAAATGCCAATTGCTTAATGCCAATTGCCAATTGAGAAATGTTAATTGCTTAATGCCACAGTTTCACAATTGGCATTTAGCAATTGCTAATTAGCAATTGGCATTTAGCGATTAGCAGAAAGGAAGCAAATGAGATTTATTATTAGAATTATTTCAAATTATATTGTACCAGCTCGTCAACCTGATATTATTATTACGCGTGCCTCCGTAGCGTAGTGGTTAGTGCACTTGCCGTTTAATCTGGCGACCCGGGTTCAAATCCGGGTGGAGGTACTTGGCATTTCGCAATTGGCATTTCACATAAATTGGCATTTCGCAATTGGCATTTAGCATGGCGCACCGGCCTTCCATAAATACCTACATAGTACGCAAATAAATTGTAAAATGCAATGAATTAGTGTTAGATAAATACAAACAAATTACAAAATATATGTAAAATGTATCACTAGTTAGTACTAAACATTATCATAAAGTGTACAAAGTATAATATGGAATTGATATTGGATCAATGAGCTTGGTCCTAATGTAATTAAGAACCTGACCTGTTAGTGTTGTTTTATTGACACATGCATGTACTTGAATACCTTGGAATCAAACCATTAATACGGGCTCGGGTAATTTTGTTACATCAGCATTACACGCTAGTTAAATAACCCAAGGCCGTTTTTCTGTAAGCAATTTTGTCACGTCGAGTGGCTTTCGGACACGAAAACAACATTTATGCAGATTGGCGATTCCTTAGCATTAGACGGATCATTTTGCAATAAGTAAAGACCGTGGTGTTCAATATTCAGTGCACGTTGAACATTTATCCGTCCGACCGTGTTCACATCGACAGGACTGCCATAGAATTGATGAACGTGGCTATATTGACACATCTAGGGCATCTTTGGAATAAGAGATTTACTGCATTTATATTAATACAATTAAGAATATCGGTAAATAATATCAATTGATACGGAGATGTTATAAATACCTGACCAGTACGAATAATGAAGCATTCAAAATACAATAATAAAGATTTTCGGTATGTATTTGTTAATGTTAGAATTGATACGCTGACAGGAATGCAATCAGACAAGTAACCTATATTCAAAGAAAGGCTCTGTGGCAAGCTTTCATTATAAACTGATTAGTCGCGACTTGCCCAATCATTACATACCAAATCCTATAACGCACACAGTATTTAGGCTACAAACATGTCTTGTTACAATTTAATCGATTGCTAGCAGTTTGTATTGTCTCTGTATTACCAGAAAACAAATATTTGGTACCAAATGACAACAAGTAATGCAAAACTCTCAACAGTTAGTGCCTTTTTGTCTTGATGACTTAAAACATGGGATAGGTCTACTGTCGTGGAGATTGATTAATATTTACGAAGTAATGATCAATCTACATTTATAAATGATTAATGCAAAGTTGATTGCGACCCAGGGGATGTTGTGATTGTTGGGTCTATTAATACGTTACGTTGCAGATAAGTACAATTTATTTGACCACGCCACATAATCTGCCTACGGCGAAGCAACAATTTTTTTTTCAACATACTAACCAATAAGCAGTCGGAGCCGCAAGCAGGCCTACATTTGTTAAACGAATATAGTTGCCGTACGTGTGCATGTTGTAAGCACGTCTATATGACAACGATACGATGACTTTAAGTATACAAGTAGCACGTATTGATTCTGTTCCAAACACAAAATTTAGCTTGACAGTGGATGGATTTTCAGGTGAAATTTCTCACACGCCTTGAATCAGTTATGATATATAATTCATCTTAATTCAAATACTATGCCGTTTGTGGTAGCATTGTACTTGAGGCATGTGTTTATGATCAAACGTACTTTCAAACCAGTCTGAATGATCCATTTCAGAGATTTATTACAGTACATGAACATACCTGTAGAAACTACACAGAAACAGCGGCATCGCCTTGCCCCCTACTCAAGAGAAAGGCATCGGACATAACATCCGTATCCCCAACAAATGGTTGCAGCTTTATGTTTATGCATGTTGATCACATACAATTTTAGTACCAATTGATTGGTTAAGGGTTTAGATATTTATGATAATATTAATGATTAAGACAGGTACATGTGGCTCCTTAATTCTTGAAACTTCAGGTAATAAGTATTTCTATTTTAACAGTAAATATATCACAAGCTATATCTATTCCATTCCCCATTAGTATTTTATAACACTTGCTTTAATATCAAAAACTACTTCAAAACATGATATCGATACTAACATAATCGATTGCATACATCATATGGGAATTTATAATACGTTTTCCTATCGTAAAATACATTCTCAATGGTGATCATTCCAAGCTCTTATATCATAATTATAAACTATTTTAAAACAATGGTGCCATTAAACTGACACAAAATGCTGCATGCTGAGATTAAAAGTGGTTTGCAGACATTGTGGTAGAATTTTTAAACTAAACTACAACGTCGGCTATAAACATACAGACGAAGATATGTGGTGGCTTAAATTTCATTAAATGAAAATAAAAGCATTCATTACCAGTTTACGTTATTCATGATACTTAACCAGCACAAAATGTATGAGAAAATCCGACAGGGATGGTAGCACTCAACCTAACCAGCCGAGCACAAAAACCAGAAACACCACGACACAACTACCTCAACAATGCCCACACAAACCCATGCCAAAACAGCGACCAAATCAGGCACAACAACCCTGAGCGTGACCTAGTTTAAAACACTAAGGACAGTGACCTTACGTTATGCGACCTAAAGGGGCACAACTACGAGTTGACCTAGTTAAAATAATGGCCATGGTAGGAATGAGGTGGGAAATAATATTACATATTCCTAGCAACTACACTGAGCAATGCCAACACATAAGCCGAAGAAACAATTTAAAAAAGTCCCCGCCGATAAAATGCAGGATGGCCCACTTTCACAAAAAAATTATATACAGTAATAGCGGTTATTGCTGAATGAAACGCAGCCAATACTCGACCAAGTTTCCCAAGGCCCTACCGCTCGGCGAACCAACTACCAAAACGGCGACCAAATGAGGCACAACCACCACCTGACCTTGTTTAAAATAGGACAGTGACCTAACGTTAATACGTCTTAAAGAGGCATTTTTGCGACTTGACCTAGTTTACAATAATAGGCAAAAAGAGGGCGAAAATATATATGCCAGCTGTCATAAGCACCAAACAGCACAGTGGCCTAATTAAAAAGTATCTCATCCAGCATCTCCGCAAGATACAAATGATAAAAAGGGGTATGGGCGGTGGACCTTAAAAGGAGGACAAGAAAATAACTTCCAAGGACAAGTCTTATCCAGCATCTCCGCAAGATACATCTGATAAGAAAAGGGGGATGGGCGGTGGACCTTAAAAGGAGGACAAGGCAATAACTTTGAAGGCCAAGGGGAAATAAAAATACACCGACATTGCACAGTGCTGTAAAAAGGAGGGGGCATTGACGCTACTATAGCAGAGTACAACTTGAAGACAAAAGGTATACCAATTACACAAACCCAAAATCCCATCCCGAGCGTTTGCCGCCTCAGTCAGTCAAACTACGCGGGGAAAGAACCAAGTGACAGGACTAGAACAAGGGACGACTCACATCTATATGACACAATACACATGTACTACTGAAAGATACAAGGCAGCCTTATGCTGGACAGCGAAATTGCAGCAGAACATGTACAATAATAATACAGTGACAGAAAGAAGGGCCCTAAGCCAAAAATTGTTTTTGAAGTTTTCTTTTTTTTACTATAAAGTGGACAATACAAACATTTGTACATAAAGCAAAGTTGTCAAAGAGGCTTCCGCCTTGGAACGCACATCGATAATTGTCACTGGGGGTGGAAACTAGTTTATGGTGCACCAAACCTCACACTTAACTCATCGACAACCATATAGAACAGTACGGTGTAAGTTTCCAGTCATGTAATGCAACCTAAGAAAAAGGCCACATGACAGGTAATACATGTAAAAGAATGTAAAACATAGAACAACATATTAACAACCCCCGTTTAGTAGCACAATAAGTACTCAATGACCTATCCGAAGTAAGAGCAACAAGAGAGTCATTGCTACTTATATCCACGGAACGCTTAGCACTGCGGCGATACTAGTACTATTTGTAAGCATTATGTAATTGCTGAATTACATTCAGTATTATGCATTCGTTAAATGCTGAACCTGACCTACGGGACCATTTATCTATCTAATCAATGATTACAATTAAGCAAGATTAAAATTAATTTCATGATTGAGGCGTTTCTTAGGTTTACACATTACCATTATAGACTTTGTGTATATTGCATTTATTGCAATGTGTTAATAAAGCATGAACTATATACTCGTACAATCACATTACAAATAACGGTCTTATGAAATAAATGTACATTATCAAACATACGTGCATTGAATTATGTAGCGGTATGCCGTAAGCAGCACCTTGCATCACAATTCAAGACCATCTCTTAGGTAGCATTAAAGCGAAATTAGTTTTTGTGTTACACATAAACTGCGATATAATGCAGCACCCATTTGATTATTCTATTTGGTACATAGCCATTTTATCATTATAAAATGTATGACAGATAAACAGTTTATTAACTTATTTCGACATCTCCGAATTATATGTGCCTACAACAATAACAAAACAGATTTGCACAAACATAAACCAGAAAACGGAACCGATACGCTGTCAGTTCTTCGTAAGAGAGCTGAATCAGGACTGGTTATTTACAGTCTCTGATTGATCCCACGTATACACAGATGTATGAACTACTTGTTCACATGGACCGGCCATTGAAACCCGGTTATAAATTAGTTGGGGTTTCAGATTCTGAATTAGGGACATTGTTGCTTACCATGCGACACTGGAAGCACCATGACAAGAGTGAACTTCGACATTTAAATGGCATTACCATAGACTAACCTAAAGCAGGATACACATTGCATAGGTCTTATTCTTGAGTTGATGTAGCCTTATTTTTCATATACATAGACCATGAGCATACAATGACATAGTGGTTATTGCGGAGCATTTATATCGTTTCTGTATTAAGGTGTATCACTTCAACCATCATTAGTTACTTTTGCAATCTTAAACAAGCCTAACGTCAAACCCTGAGACATACACTGATATAAATGTAATATCGTTAAATGTAATTTTCATCCCGAAAAGCGTCCAACACTGTGAGATCCTAAAGTTCCAAATTCATATTCATGCCCGTGCTACACAATCTTACAAAAATTAAGAGCGCCCCAAAAACATCATCTACATAAACAAAAAAAGTAATCCGAACATGAAAATGTGTAATGAGATCTGTACTAATCAGAGAACCGGAGGGAAATCTTGCTTTCGTTTGTTTAAGATCACACGCCGTTTGTTTGATGATGCCAATGTAATCTACATCTTCATTTCCGGCAACGTGTTACAATATGTCTAGACTATTCTTTCCATTCGATATTATCGGGTATGCATGTATTATCACCACTATAAGTCACGAAGTTACACAATTACTTCAATCAACAACTTCTTGTAGACGTGTAAGCGCAATATAAAATGTAATAATTGAAATACAAAAATTCGTTATATCTTTAGAAAGCAGTAAAAACTGTTCTTGCAAACCAGTTTTTCCAGGTAGTTGGTTCAGTTTTTGTTTAATTCATCCACTGATATTTGAAGTATTTGTGGACAGAGCTTATCTCAGTACGTATTTATTTCTTGTTTGAATACGAGCAGCAAAAATGGATAGTTAACGCGATATAATTATTAAACGGCGTCATTGTTCACTGAATGTATCAGTATTTATGATATCGGTGTAGGTCGTTATCTCATGAAATCAATTACTAATTAATTAACTTTTCATCGTATACTTCCCTGCAGATTTTTAATTGCAGAAAAGAAACTGAAATTTAGATTAACGAAATAGTCCAATTTCTGAAGAAAATCATAACAACATCTTACACCATATCTCCACTACGAGTAACGCTATATTTTTGGCAATTTTCGTCATATATATAATTTGGACAGAAATGGTGTCATTTATATGTTTACTTTTTGTTGTTATTCCACATGTCATTTGATGTGATTTTGCATTGTTATTTAAGAGTAAATGCCATTGCAACAGTTTCCAACAAATTGTGTGTCAGGCAGTTAGTGATATTTTTATTATGCCAAATTCGCTTGATAGACCGGCAGGATGAGTTTCCTGCCAACAAAACGTACTGATTAGTGCAACTTTTGTTGTAGAGTTCTGAAAATAAAATCTTTTTTTTTAACTTAAACCATTCCATAACTCTAATCAGCGTAAGTGGTCCTTGTGGCTTTAAAACAGTTTCAACTTTTTGCAAAAGCATTTTGTAATAAATTTGAAATAAATCTGTATGCTAACATTTAAAACCGAAACACGACATATTGACAGAGCAGCAAAACAACTGTTCTATTGTTTCCGTTACATTACAATGCATATATTTCCTCTCATGATATTCAAATATTCATTGCAGAATAAAGTAACTTAAATTTAGCCATAAACTGCTTCAAAATAACATGTTAGGCCATAGTGTGTTAAGTAAAACTAATTTCCTGTACGAATTCAGTTGCAGAATATGATCGGTGACGAACAGAAATGTAATAAAATTTTCGAAACCTAATAAAAGCAAACGGTGGTTTTACATTTGTTTAGCTAGTTTGCGATAGAAAAAAATCGTGTTTTTTAAATATTTCTCTGTAATTACTACACCTACAAGTATGACATTTTGCACGAATAAATGCAATATATCTACCTTATACACAATGAAATTTTAGCAAGATTAGAAATGAGTTAAAAAAGTTTTGTTCATAAGTTCTATGTAACATTTTTGTAGTTTTGTATGAAAAATCAAGTTAGAAGACTTGATACTTGCCACAGCTTATTTACGGTCACATGATACGCATAACGGTATATTTACGTACGGTCAAACTTCGATGCCTCGAACAGTACTTGCCTCGAACACCCCAGATGCCTCGAACTCGCTCTCCGGTCCCGTCAAAATCCCTTCTTTATTCATATAGAAAAACCATAGATGACTCGAACAGTACGAGGGTCGAACACTCGAACTGGCTTGCTGGTCCCTTGTTATGATTTACCAGTAGATGCCTCGAACAATGCAAATTTTCGCACCTTTTATTGATTGTTGAAATCCATTGTTTGTCCAGGGGAAGTTGGTGAAAGGTGTTATTAACACTTTTTGACAATTATTGTACTGATTACGGCTGTATTGTAGTACATGTTTGTGAAAAAAAACTACTTAATGAAGGAAATCATAACTGATTTATTTTTCATTAATGTAAATGTTTGCACTTTCAAACAAACTTAACTCGATTTATATTGCAAGAAAATAATAAAGCAAACATATGTTCTGTTTTCGCTATCATTTTATTTATTGATGGACAAACCTGACGTATGAATCGCTAGTTTATTACAGGATCTTCTCTATTATTATTCTGTATTATTATTTAAAATCCCTGTTTATAATAAAACACTGATTAAACAGGCTACCATACGGAACGATTAATAGAACAGGGAACTTTGTTTACAAAGTGAATATTTGAATAGCTAGCGGACGATTTCAAGTCAATTTTGTCAAACAATATCATGTTATATGTATTAAATATGAAATACGAAAAAAACACTCAAAATACGATAATTACACACGATTGACAGGTACACGTATTGTGAAGCGTTCGAACTTATACATATACAGTGCATATATACTCGTACCCCGATGCCTCGAACCGGTAGATGGCTCGAACTATTTTCCCGGTCCGAAGGTAGTTCGATGCATCGAAGTTTGACTGTATTTGCAACCTACTTGATTAAACACATGCGAGAACCGTCTGTGAATATGACGAAGTACATGTTATTGCTGTACATTGTTTACAAGCGACACACATAAACAAACCGAATCACAAGGGCCTCCTAAGTATTGTCTTTATAACAGCAATCTCAATCTCGCTGATCACGGATTGTAACGGTTAAATATTGATAGTAAATCATCAATGGAATACCAGATTACCTCCCTGCGTTAAACTGTAAATACGCATGTAATTTCAATATGTAATAAAGAATAACTGCCTTTTAATTGGTGACTAAAAATTATAAAATTCAAAATGAGACTAGGTAGGAAGTTATTGTAGTTATGTGTAATATTTGACCAAAATCTGATGAATAGATTTTCCGAAATCTTAAAAAAAACGCAAACTAGCTATATTGGAAAATGTCATTTTCTGAAAGATTGTTAGACACATAACCAGCATAGAGCAATTTCTTTGTTTATCAACTTACAACACTAGTACTGACATCTCCAAAGTAGTATTCACTACATGCTATAAAAGATTTGTTTTAAATTGCACTGACTGTAACTGTCACGCGTGTTCAATTCAGCACAGAGCTATATGACGAATTGTCTGAAAGCTTAATGTTCGAATAAACAAATGTTATCAAGTCTGTGATGTTCAAGAAAGTGGTACGGTGGTCCAGCGGAAAGCCTGCATGACTACTGATCGAGAGCTCCCGGGGTTCGATCCTCGGCCGGGACACTTGATAATTTCTGAAACGCTTTTCTGGGTTTCCCACCCAACTAGAAATGAACTGGTTAGCAACCCAGAGAGTGGTAGTCTCGCGAGTATCGGTGCTATACACAAGGCACGTCAAATAAAACAGTGTGTCTCTTCGGAAAGAGCTAAGGCATCGCCCGGACTCCTTCTATCACATTACTGTCTCTTCCTCCTGTAGTCCAGTCAACCTACCACTAAAAAGGGCTTACCTGGAAGTAATTGCAACATAAATTGTACTGTTATTTTTTGATAGGTAAGTATCTTAGGTGTTTATAGGAAAAGGTTGCGCGATTTCTAATGTGCACTTTTTTGCAGTAGCCCATTTTATAAACCACTGCTAATTTTTAAAGACAATGGCTATTTTCTTTAAAATAACTATTAACACCAATACAAACAATATACAATGGTTTGTATGCCTAATATTCAATTATAAGTAGGTATTATACATGTATATATGCATCTTTCTCAATAAAATAGTTTGTACATGTATTTTATGATGTTATAAACCATTTTAGGGGGTGAAATTACCCCACCCACTACCATATAAATATGAATTATAAGATGTAATCTTAAAATGATGCAATTACATATCACTGGACACTACTACACAATATATTGAACATTACATAGCAAAACAAAACTAGTACCATTAAATTAGCCATTTACTTTTCATAAACATCTTTGTTATATTGGAGGTAATAATAATGCATGTCTGCACCATATTTATTGGATATTTCCTGGTTCGAACTGAAACCAGTACTTATAACGTGAACTTGATTTCAAAAACAATTTTAGCATTCAAACATATAACAACAAAGACACACCTGTTAGTTGACAAAAATAATCATTCACATATACATGTGACTAGCATGACCATGCCTAACAGTATAAGTGTACCCCACCCACTTTGTATTCAATACAGACATTGACATTGTTATGATATTGAAGTCATACAAAAATGTCAATATGGTAAATGTGAGAGATAGTGTATACACATGTTGGAGTGTTTCAACATTTACAACTCTGCAGCTTCAGTTACTGTTGGTGAGTTGGAACATGAACTACCTCTACATTCAGAACACACAATAGTACATTCAAGTCCGTGTTTTCTGCACGAACACTTTTCCGTGTCACATCTCGTTTTACACTTGCAGCGGATTACTTGGAGAAGATTATCAGGAGCCGGGGGGATCGGTTTTTGTAGGAACTTAGAGTTCATCTGCGTTTTCCCATCCGTATAGGATCAAGGTCCTGATTCCGAGCCCATATTTGTACTTGATGATATACCCGGAGGCTATGGTATGCTTTGGCGGAAGAAGACGGTGCTAAGGAATGTACCTGCACACGTGTGGAGCTCGCAATTACTTTGTTGGTGAACATTCTGTATCGGAGCTGATTAAAACTTCTCCTGGAAATCCATGTAACAAATTAAGGAGTGCGGCTTCACCAAGTTTGATTATTTCATTTTTGTCAAAAGACTCAACAAAACTTTTATAAATCGACCTGAACTCCACACTACCGTTTTAGCACTTGATCGCTGCAGCTTTACTAATCCCAAATATCATTGAAGTGGTATCACATCCAGTAAGGGCATGTATGAGTAGTATGTCTTTACATAGATCCTGCCCAAGACAAAGCTGTGTCCTACGGATGTCCCAACATTTCACAGTTTTATTTCGATTGCAGTCTGAACGCGTCGGGAACAAATATGATAGTTTAGCCATTTCTGTGACATCGACTATGGTTTTTTACACAGTATTGTGTTTACATATTTGCTGATTCAACCCTGTAAAGCCATGTAAATATTGTATGTACAAGATAATCCGACATCTATCGATGATCAACTGACTCAAACGGTTTCTACCATGAGCACGTATCCAGCGAGAAGAGTTGTGTAGAGTGTCCTCTTATAAACAAGTATCGTCCTCAATACGGTTTCCCTGAACATAACAAGATAATAAAAATACGTTAACCTACTTCCAGACGTTCACAACGAAAACTGGCTACGGATTTAATTAAATGCGCTGGGTCATCGCAAATAGTATAACAATTAAGTCTTATGTGCAGTGATAAACATAAAAGGAACATAAACCGCTCTTCCTTCCAATAAGTCGGTACCAAATTCGTCCCTTGTTTCATTTACTGTCAATGCATTGGTCATATGGAAAATGTTGTATTTGGAACTCTAGATGGACGTAGACGAGTTTGATGTTATGTAATTACTTGAGCTCATCTGTTTTATTTCATTGCGAATAATCATCAACGTCCATAGGCTTTTCCAGAACCATTCGTCGTAAACATTCGTCCACAAAAAGTGTTAAACACGTTATATTTTTCCTAGCTGATAGTTTGGTCTGTCGTTCAGACTTTGGGTAAATATAATCTCAATTTGGCCATTACTTATGTTGGTAGGTTTAAGTGTCAATTGTATTGTATACAATAACAACATATTCCACATAACTCTAGATATCTATTATCGCGTTGTCTGTCTATATATAAAAACTATGACCTAGACATTTCGAAATATCTGTCATATGTCCAGACACAAAAACACAGGATTCCTTTAACAATTGTATAATGCGATTATTTTCCATTTCAGTGCGGATATCAGACTAGAAGAGAAAAGAGAAACATTGGTAGTTGTTCAACACGATGGCTCAATCCAGTGGCTTCCACAAGCAATTTACAAAAGTTCTTGTTCAGTTAATATTCAATATTTTCCATTTGATACACAGACTTGTAAAATGAAATTCGGTTCATGGACGTACGACGGTAGCAAGATAAATCTGGATTTACTTTATCAGAGTATAGAAGGGTTTGATTTATCCGAATACATAAAAAACAATGAATGGATGATTGTATCAACAAACGCTAGAAGAAATGTTCTCCGATATGCCTGCTGCCCAGGAGAACCGTTTATAGATGTCACATTTGAGATAATTATTCGACGACAACCAGCATTTTACAACTACATTCTCATATTGCCTTGTATATTGTTATCCTCACTGACACTAGTGTTATTCTGGCTTCCACCCGAATCACCAGCTAAAATGCAACTAGGTAAGTTATTGTGTAATTCAGTTGTCATTACAATTTGTTCATTTGCAAAATTGTCGTATCCTGCTGAAATCATGCATAATGAAAAATGTGGGTATTACCTGATGAAGAATTTATTTTATCATTTAGAATAATGCTATACGAGTATATTGTTAGAATTACTTGTCAATGACATTTGTTGTTTTAGAAAAGCCTTATGTAAGAAGTGCTATACTTTTCCAAAATTTTCAATTACCAACAGGTATAGACATTACACTATCAAGACATGCATACTTGATTAAACTCTACATCAGTGTTCGATTGTCGAATATGAACTAAATTACGACATTGTTCTTGGTCTCTGGGCTGTATCACGTAGATAATGTGTCTAAATTACACCGATGTTCTCTATGTATGTACCGATGCGGGTAAGAATAATGAGTTTTTACGGTTAAGTATTCAAATTAGGCGAGGTTGAAACCTCCATAAGGTCAAAAGCTTGACATTGCATTCTAGAAATACGTGTAATGTCATATGTGGCAACCGTCTACGACAAAATAGAAAAACACAAAATAGATACGTTTTAACATGTCATCGTAAACAGACGAGTGGTCGAGGGCAACTTGCACTCTAATGCTCATGGACATTGCCTTTCGAGGACAAGTGTATAAATGATGCATAGTTCAACTTAATCAGCTCTATTATACTTATATTTCAGGTATGAACATATTTGTTGCATTTTTCGTGTTGTTGTTGTTACTTGCTGAGTCAACCCCTCCATCAGCATCGTCTATACCTCTCATAGGTAAGTCATGGTGTTCCTAATCTATGTTTGTACATTACATTTGTATATTAAATTAATACAAACTATATTAATACATGCTATCCTTACGACATTAACTCTTGGCACTTCATTCGTGGCCAACGCAACTATGATTATGATATACAAAGTTGAATATAATAATAATGATGGTTTGATGTGAGCGCAAAGCTGTTAAAATTTATGTCCTACGTACGAATATGGAGATGACCGTACTCGAAGTCATTGCTGAGTGTCTATAGTTTGGCCATTTTGTCTGTAGTGTCAATATGATAGTGCTTTTACAATAGAAAAAGAACTGGACAGGGAAAGGTAGCACTGGACACGAAACGTTAGATCATGAAAGTGCAAAACGAACATTATGTATACAATACATACATGTAGTATATTGTTAGTTAAGGGGATTTTATCCTGGATGAGAGGCTCCATGACAAGAAGGATAGTATCAAGATAATTGCTTCTGTTATCACTATGACTGTGGTGGTAAAGTAGCCAGAACACGAAGCGAAAATAGCTGTGTGGATACGAACAGACAGAAATTGATAAATTAATTCGAATATAGTGATAAGGTCTTGGTATCTCAGCATTACATGTTGTTGTTTATATATTTACAGGTGCTTATTACTGTTTAAACATGGTACTGATCACACTATCCGCCTTCCTCTCTGTTATTGTTGTCAACTTATATTTCCATGGAGCAAAGAGAGAAGTTCCTTTTCTTGTTAAAAAGGTGAGTATCCCTAAAGAATGAAAGCGTCATTGCTGGATACAAACGACTTTCCTAATATAAACGGGTGATAAATGACAGTACTTCCATGAGTATATAATTACGCAGACATTCCTAAACTACCTTATGTTATAACATAAAGCCATATTCCCGTTTTGCACCGCACATAGTTAATTTATATACAGCAGAGAGCAACTTGGCGAGACCCGTTAGCTACATTATATTATTGCAATATACTCTTCCTCAAGTGAATATACATAGGAACGTTAATCCATTGTAAAAGCGTACTAAACTAGACATTGTAAGTGATTTCAGTAATCAGTGTATTGTGTCCGAAATCGACACGCGCATCAAATCTACTGATCGACAAAGGAAATTCTTCTTCGAATTGCTCGTATTTGATAATAATTTCGTTTAAATTTGTACATTAAAATCTCATATCATGGGTACGACAGAAGAGTCCAGTGGTTTACCTTAATGATATATGTAGCTATGAGTCAACGGTTCGGCAAATACACTTCCCTTGCTAGATAGCAACGGTTCGGCCAATATGCTATCCTTGCTAGATGTTAACGGGTCGGCCAATATGCTACCCTTGCTAGATGTTAACGGGTCGGCCAATATGCTTCCTTAGCTAGATTTTAACGGCTTTTTCATTTTTTATATATTATTTCATTAGGCCTATTATTAGTTAACGGCCCTGTCAAAATGTTTTCCAATATGGCAACTAGCGGCACGTCAAATATAGGATGTTGTCCAAATCTATTCACGTATAGTACTTGTATAGCACTATGGTACATAACTTGATATGATTGTACGTTCATTTACAGGTTGTGATTGACTGTTTAGCTCGAGTGTTTTGTATGAGGGAGCAATTTGAAAAATTAGAAGTAAACAGTCGAGAATTGGGCAGCAAACGTTACAATGGTTTGTCCTCGAAATGTAACAATGACTTGTCATTGAACGACAATCATGTACCATACACCGATATTGCTGATGAAGAAATCGTGATAAAAACTTTAACGGACGGACAGACAAACAAACCAGAGAGCGTCTGGTTACGTAGTCTCGCCTTCGATATCCGAGATATTCGTACACAGTGTGACTATCTCGTCGATAAGCAGACTAAGCTAGAGAAACTTGAGAAAACAATAAAGGAATGGCGACTTGTTGCGGTCGTTCTAGACAGACTATTCTTCATCATCTATCTTCTCATCATGGTTGTATCAGTGTCCACTGTGTTTGACTTTGTACTGTTTGGTAAGGATGGAAATAGTAGTTCATAATAATCATTAACATGTTCTGTAAGTACTGCCTTAATATGCAATGTTGCAAACATATAGCCGCAAGAATTTCACGACTCAACTAAAATGTTTTCGTATGTTTTTTAATTGTTTATAAGTATATTAAAAGTGGAAATACGATGTTGAAGGAAATATACCATTGAAATATTAAGTTCGATTATAATAATTTATCCGGATATACCACGTATTATGTGACGTCATATTTGGAAGCAAACATCATTTACGTGTAGATTTCCCATATAGATTGCCACAACGGATGTTTTTGTTCGTATCAATGATTTTGTGTGGTTTATGTAAGAATATATGTGTACTGATTATAGTATGTATAGGAATATCGTCTACTAGATATTATTACTATGAATAGACATACTCCGGACTTCATTAATCTGTAGGTACAAATAAATGTTATAATCATTGAATTACTTGAATATTCAGATATGGACATTATAGTTGGGGTCATTTGTGTCTGCATATGAATACAAAACAATTCTAACTAGACCAGCTTTGTTTGTACCTACATGCTAATTAACGAAAAACCACATTGCACAATGTTCCGGATATCAACTATTACGAACCGTGTGGTATACATCTTACGTCATTGCTCGGTTTAGGTTGAATATTCGTCGGTTTTATATTTTGCAATAAAACATTTTACATGGAATGTGCCATATAATGCATGTTTTTAATATGATTGATTGTCGTAAACCAGTCTTGTTACACATACTATTATAGCTTTAGTATGTATACTGTAATTTAGTGACATATTCGGCAATGTTAGGACTTCCTAAATTTGAACAAGTTTGTCAATCATTCAGATTAACAATGGCATACGATAGTATTAACATATGTTGAACTTTAACCATATTTGACCGTTGAAATAGATACATCCAAATTATTAGAATATTTCAGATTGGAGATCCTTTGAAACACTCAGATAGTAGAAACCATAAAACTAGATGACAATTTCAGTATTAAGAAAGTTTGGGATAGTAATTTGTCCTTTTTCTGGTTTTGTAAAGTAAACAAAGACCCATTCAATAAAACCACTAGTACTGGTTTGTTCCACTAAATGATGTATTAATGAGACATATATCCATTAATTAAGACCTTGACAAACTTTTCATATCTGGATCTGGAAAGGGCTATATTGCCAATATTTATACAAGAATCGTTTATGTTTTCATCGTAACTTATATTAAATGAATTAAATATATGAGTAAGACAAACTGTTGTTTATAGCATACTGATGTTTTGATAGACTGTCTTTTTATTCATATAAGACATTGTTATGTTGTTTTGTGCATAATTTTCTTTAGACTTACAATCCTTTGATTGGTTTCTAAATCTCAAATCCGCGGTCTTTCATGTACATTCACTTTTTTCTGAATCAATGTACGTTTCTTTGATAACATCTACAGTTTCTTGTTTTTTTATCATAGAACAGCACTGTCAATTCTCCGAGCCGCTAAACTAACGTATTGTTCTCACTTTTAGAATCCAAATTAAGAAAGTTTTCAATTTCAATCAGTGGTATATGGTACGAATATGTCTAATTGGTTTGAATCAGTTTTGTAAATAATGCATTTTACGCGTGCAAGTTAGTTATGTATATGTCAGAGGGATGTTTTGTCAACTTTAAATGTAAGCAATGCAGTTAATTGATTAACCAGTGTAAATGTACGATCGGCGGCACTTCTAACGCTGCCACTTGATTATTCTAGTTATCTCTAAAACCGTTTGAGATAACTTTATCAAATTTTCACCAGTTTTAGTTTAAGGCATGTGCCTTTCGCTGCATGTGTTACTTTAGACATAGGTGGGTATGTAAAAGCGTGGTAAAAGCGTAATTTACGTCACCCGGAATTACAAAGTCACAAAATTTAACAGCGTATACTAAGGGATCAATTGAGTATTTTCAATATTTTATTCCTTCACAGCTTAAAGTGTTATGTATTGTGTGCACAATAAAATAATTCATCAATTTCATCTTCGTTACAATTTCCTAGGTAACCAAATAGCAGTTGGTAACATTAGACCGCCTCAAAATCAGCTCATAATTTGAATATAAAATCGATGCGTTTAAAATAAACGTTTAATCTCAAATAACGCTATTTGAATTGTAAAATTCACATTTCTTCTGAATAGCGTATGTTCATAGTACGCTGTAAAGTTGAATTTATTCAGTTTAATATAAAAATTGTTCACCCTAAATTTAAATTTCAAGTTGAGCGTAACCTGCGTTACTCGCAAGAATCGTATTTTCTCAGCAGACACGCTATGGGTACGGAAAACACTATATTTTGCAGCAAAACCAACAATTTTCGTTTTCTAGCATTTTGGTAAATATTGTTAAAAACTATTAAAAACCATAAACAAATAAAATGTTGATATGCACAACCATTAAAGGAATCAGGGACATCTACCCGCATACATAACAATCAGATTGCCGATATTGAGTGATAAAAATGCGACTTTCAATATAAGTATTCAGTCAGTTGAAGACGTATCGTGCAAAAGTCTTTTGTCGAACCGAGCAGAAAATTCGCCAGAGCCTGTGTCAAATACTGATGGTTAAGTATACCAAATTTCATTACAATCCATTTAGGACTTTTACAGAAAACTGAAATATATAAATGGCAGCGTTAGACGTGCCGCTAAGTGTATATAATCAGACCGCGAAAAACAACAAAACGATATACAAAAAGCTTTGAGAATTGTTATAACTAACTATATCATAGTTAATACAATAGTCGACAAAACGTGTTACACAACTAAATCATTCAAGTATAACGAAACAATCACATAGTAATGTATACCATTAAGTTGCAAAATTAATAATTATGTGATGTATTTGATGAAACCCTAATTGTAAATGAAACATGATTATTGTTATGGGCTTTTGCATGTTTATGATTAATATTGAATAATTTATTGATTCACGTGTTTGGTGTATATGTATATATATTATACATACATAATAAAAGTTATATATTATATAAGTGAGGTGACGGATTGACGATACTGTATGAATGGATGAATAACTGTTTTTGATATAGTTTCTTCATGTATGATATTATTATAACTGCAAGCTACCATTGTGATCAACATCACTATCAGCCGAACACTTTCACTTCCGTCCATTATATCTTTATATATACACGTTTCTCATCCTATGTAACTACAACATGATACAAATGTAAGCCGCTCAATTGTTCGAAACAACCTCAGCATATAACATCATGTCGCACATAAGTTATTTACCTTAACAAAGCTATAAATATTTAGTGCATTGATTTGGAGTAAATTGTCCATACACTCGAAACTTTGCTGAGACACTGCGTATGACCGAAATTAATCCCAAACAAAGATACTATTACACAAATTTTATAATTTTAAATTCACTTTTTTAAGTGACTATCAAATATTTTCTTATCGTGCCCACACGTCATATATTTCTCTGATATCACAGTGTTATTCATACATATTTAAATCACACACATCTGTCATTGCGTAGTCAGACGTATCATTAGTAGCAATAATCTGGGCATTCAATATATGGTCTTCTTTACCGGTTCATTAAAGGGGCATCGTACACCAAAAACGCGTTTGTCACTTGTAAAACCAATTATTACCGAAAAGTCAAAGAAGAATGTGCATTCAAAAATGACCCTATAACGCGAACGGTGGTATTTGTAAGTATGCTTGAAGTCAGCCTTTTATTGACGACAGCGATATTTCCGATAGGTCTGAAAGTTTAACTGAGCATGTGCGCTGCCTTTCAAGTGAACATAACATGAACAATACTTACCATTTCAGTTTTTCCGCAATGTTTTCGGTTTTGACAGGTACCGCAAGGGTCGAGTTGTGAAAGTGACGAATACTTTCTGAGGCTGAAATCGGCAGGTTTAGTTAATCTTGAAATGTGTATTCTGAGTAAACTAGTGGGATATTTGTAAAAATATTTTACAGGGCTTCATTATTTGATTTGGGCATTAAACTTATACCTATTTGATTGCTAGTTTAGACCCTTCAGTTCCAGGGCATGTCCCTTTAACTGTTCTTAGCATTGATATTGTTAAAAATAGATGACTGTTTTTTTAGTAAAACACGTACAGCGTTAACTTCAACTACCTTGAATGATCAAATACTCTGAACAGTCGTCATATTCCATAACCATGTCAATTTTATGTCATTGAGGCATTTTTAAATCGGTTAGGTATAACATAAAATGTTGTTTATTCCTATGCCACTTCCTGCTCGCAAAAGTTTACCCTTTTTGTTTCAAACCGAAGAAAAATGCGATGTTTTAGAAAAGTATGGCGATATCACTTTCATGATGTAAAACAATATACACGTATCTTTACCCCTCTCGAGCTATCCAAACCTAAATGAAATGGACAGCGGTATTGGAATTAAACAATATTATATTTTATGCCTTCTTATAAAAAAACTGTGTTAGTGCAAACTGTGTTATGTTACAATGTTGTATATATGAAAATGAGTATCCGAGAGGTCATTATTCTTGTAACTAGACTATGTCAATTGTCTCGTAATAATTTAAACATTAGGTTTGATGATTATATATATTTCTATGTCGTTGTAAGAAAACGTGTTGTATCAACGCAATTGATATGATGTAAACATAATTTGTATGATAAAACAATGAGAAATAAAGTAATTTATTCAAAGGCACTGCTTGTCGTGTTTTTCTTGTTATTATAATTGTATACCTACTGCATGTAAAGACGACAATGCGATAACCTCCTAATGAAGAATCAAAACCATCAGGTATGAGGTGTGGAAAACAAAACTGTAAGTTCATGCATCAAAATATCGATATTTACGTCCGACCAGGGGGACGACAAAACAAGTACAATGTTCGAATCCACGGGGTCATCCATGTTGTGTCACCAACATGAATGAGCTATTTATTATTTAAATAGGATCAGAATAAAATGCAACACATGAGTATGGTACAATGACATGTATGAAACATAAATCAACATTCTATGTACATTACTTAGGATATTTATTCTAGCACATTTTATAATTTCAGAAAGATGTATTCAGATTTGCATCTCTTTCCAGACCGAATATCTCTTATAAGAACCCTTATAGTATGCCTATCACGCTGTTCCAAAAAATGTAGCAGGATCATGCAACTCTTTTTGTTTGGAAGAGCTGTTATGAACCGAATAAAATAGCAAAGATAGAAGCGAGAGCTGGAGAAAAGTAACCTAATTTTGAATTCTGCTTTCATCATTTTAGCCACCCATTCACAATTGTACTGAACAGTGCCTAAAGCTGAAAACATTGTTGTTGCCTGCCTCGGCATTTCTACACTTCTTTTTTGAAACAGAGAAGGGTGTCCCGCACTCAAACACGATAGAAACATTGTTCAATCTGATAAGAAGACAAGGCAACCGCCAACATTATATAGAACATTCAAGTAACTTCTGGTTAATGTGGGCCACGCTTGTGCGGTGTATAGAATAGCAAAGTTCATATCAATTTGCCATGATGAAAATATAAATGCAGTAAATAAAGAAAAACGACGACAACCCTAACCTCACTGTCTGGCGATTATTATGCTGATCATAGTCAGAACATAGTACTTTTGTACAGTATAGCTCCGTAAATAAGACCACTTTAATTATTTTGAAACCATGCACATTTTCCAGTTTAAGGTCCCTAAGTATTAAACTTAGAACGAAAAAGGTCCGCTAATAAGACCGATTCGCTATTAATACCACCTTTTTGACTGGTCTTATTAGCGGAACTTCACTGTATCTCGTTAGCCGAAATAAAGCTGTTGTATTTCAGATACCATACTCTGTGCCAATGAATCTATAGAGCCGATACACATGTGTGTCACATTATCAGATATATTTCAGAGGGAATACTAAAAAAAAACGAGAAAATTAAGAAATAACAAACTCCCAAATCTAACAAGTCATCGGGACTTTAATGTCTTATATAACATTTCAATCAATTGACACTCACCAAACATCAAACAACGGATTTCAACCTGTAGGTCTACAGGAAGTCTGTAAAACTAGGTAATATAGCCACGCTTTAATAGGAAATTTCTGGAATATTTTGATGCTGAAAGTCAATATGTAAAACGTGCGTAGATTTGTAAACAAACTTGTTTACTATTAATTTTAAAGTTGGACTGGATCGGAAGAAGCCATAGGAAGAGTTTTGGAAATATATTTAGTTATTTTGAATGTATACACATTGCGCATGTGCTATGTAGCTGATTAAGAACCACGGAAGTACAGGAAGAAGGCATACTTGATATTAGCAGTTCGTTACTCTCCTATCGGTTATTGTATTTACAATACCGTACTCACACCAAGTATTATTTGAGTAAATAGAGCTCGAATTGAATAACAACAATCGGAACTGCCAGCTTCTTTAGCATTTTTTTGATACCTCGTTGAAAAACTTTGTACCTTCATAGAAAATGTACCTTTCACGAAACTGAAACGACATATTTATAGAGGAAGGATTGAAGTCATTATCCAATGATTTCGAATTGTTCCGAACCACGAATTAAATCGAGTACTCAACGTAAAAGGCGATAATTTCAACAGTGTTGCAAACACCGCGCACATAAAAACTGTTTTCTCGAGTTATATGGCATTTTTGGGAACATAAATTGTATGTACTAATTGGTTATTCATCGCTTTAACGACACATGTAAGTGATCACCCCCAAATGCTACGAAAAACACACAATTTAGCAAATACGTGCCCTTATTGAAAAACCTGCCTTCTACTTAGCGGGTTGTACGGTGTGGTCTTGAGATAACAGATCTATGTGGTAATGAGTATGGCTATTGTAAAAGCTGAACTACATACACAGCAGGGAGTATGCCATAGTGTGTTCAACAACTGTTCCAAAGCCATTGAGTACTATCTAATTTTAATGCTATTTGCTTTTCAGTCATTTGCCTAAGATAATCCCTTGGGATTCTAGGTGTACGCGTTTCAGTTATATGATCTACTTTTGTCATTTTGGGCCAAACGTTCCAGTGTCAAAATACTATCAGATTTTTTATCTGCTTTCTGTCTCCGATACTGAAAATAATACTGTAAAAACTTCCACGATCCTCTCTGTTCTCTTGATATTTCAAGATTAAAAAATGCAAATCGCTTGAAACAATTACTTTATGCGAAGGAGATCATTAGAAAAAGTATTTCCATCAATGAATAGGAATGCAGATATGATTAAGAAACAAGAATGTGCATATGATTATTAGATACAGACACGAAGTGTTTCAGGTCTAGTCTTAATACTGCGTGACTAATATACTATGTAGTTTAATGATAGCTATATTTCATTTTATGGTCGATAACCTTAAATTGAGGGAAATAAGTTAGAAATCTATGCAAAAGAAAAGATTGATCATTTGTATCATTTAGATATGAATTCATTTTTGTGATGCATTTTAGATACATGAGTTCTCCCAGACAAAATGTTGGCATGCATTTACTGCAATTGTAAATTAGGCTGCATCCATCTTATTGACGTATTGAATGTTTTGATACTCACGATGGTTAAAAAGGCATGTTCAAGTGTGTCGAAATAAATGCACCTATCTAATGTGTAATCTAATGGTTTAACCATCCTACAAGAGTATGTTTATTATCCTTAATAGCTCTCATACTTCCGGGTTACAAATTAGTTTACAATATGCACGTGTAAATTAACTTAAATTGGCATCACACTATTTGGCAAATATCCAAAACGCATCTCAACTTTTTAATCAAGACAGTTGGCATGTTGGGGTTACTCAATGAATAATACACAAACTGCAATTCCAAGGTAATTATTGGTGTTCTAGAATTACATTCAATTTAAACTTATGTCATTATGTATTAGAGAGATATACAGGAGTAATAGTTACTCATTATTAGTTCTGTTTTGTTTTTGCTTGTCTTCACTTAACTTCAGACAATGTCTAATGAGAATTTAGCCCATAATGTTTTTACCATAAATTTCACTAACCTACGTATGTGTTCGAGTTGCATAACCATCGGATCACATGTGACTGTCTCACAGAATATATATCTTCATTACTGAAACACTAACCAATTTATTGGTCATTTCTCATTATAATGTAGTACGCAAACATTGAAAACGTTGAAATATTAAAAATGACGAATCGAATGTGTTTGCATCGGTTGCTTGACGTAAAAGAATGACGTTAAGTTGGAAGATCGCTTGTATAAACGACCATTTTGTTATGTCTTCATAAAGTGTAGAGGGTGGCAATCCAATCCGGGTAAAACTCAATAGGCATGCATCACATTAAATATTGCACAATTTTCCGAATGACGATAAATAGAGATATATCTATTCAAGGAACACTTGAGTTATTACGTTTGTATCCAGCTCAGACAGTTTTATATTCATCGCTAAGAAATATCCTATGAAATAACCCTTAGGAGAAGTTAAAATCACCATTATACGGACTTCACATATGATTAAATCATGTGCCGCTAATAGGAAGACAATCAATATCTATACACCGACACTCTCAGATATACACCAGGCTTTGTACATACTGATGCAGATTTCCAATCTCGGCCGGCCAATTGATGATATGTAATATTGTGATAGAGCGTTGTATTACCTCGTTAGAATATGACAAAGCCTTCACCATATCCTCACTTGCTCCATAACAACTTTAAAGTGTGGCATCAATGGTATTTAGAGTAATAACTCTAAGACATTCTATTTGAAACACGAAATACACAATTTAACGCATATAATATCATTAATAAGATGGACTTTTGTAATAAACATTTGTAATGTTGTGTCGTTTGTGAACAGAAAACTTGTTTAAGTTTTCAATAATGTGAACCAAACATATATAAACAGTTAATACATAATCCACCCTTCAACCGACTAATTGCCCAAAACGAATCTCATTCCTTCTTATAGGACCACATAATCTAATAAATCTATATTTTATCATAGTATGGATTCTTACGCGTATGTGTGTGGTTTTCACAATTGTGAGGCAGGATAATTTAAGTAAATATTCCGCTAAAATTATCTTCAACTATCCAAGTTAAAACCGAAATATACGTATGATTTTAACACCCCTCGTATTATTTGCGTATGCGCCTCGGTGGTATAGATCTCCTAAACATGTGCTCTTGTATTGATACGCAAGATTATAAATCACCCATTTGTGTCAGCTGCATAGGGACTTCCATTCTATTTACATATAATATCAGACAATTTTCGACAATCTTCTGTTTATTCTATGTTAACACAGTCCCACAAGTACTTTGTGTTGATCAGTCGAGATATCTGTACGTTTTATATGCGCGACTTATAAATTGATAAGCTTATTTTCGTTCCTACTGCGTGGTAAATACATCATTTTGGTAAAGTCATTTTCTTGCAAGCAGTCTAGACCTGCAGATATAGGTCCCAGAGCAAAACAACATAAGTATCAATTAATGGTGTGAACTCCTACCACGACTATTGTTAATGCCATTAACTAAAGTTTTGCTACTTGCTAGGGGAATATATATTATTATGCTTATACATGTATTGTCAACACCAAAACAAATATAGACCTGTGAAATAATAGTTTATGACGGAAGAGCCTATCCTAGCGGAATATTGTGGATGTTATACTACTGTTAATTGTTGCGCTGCTTATATTGTACGAGGGGTGTTCTGAAATGAGTGTTTAATATTCAATTAATGTTACAGTAGTCAACAAAAGTATCATTTTCGATTATCTTATGTACAATTTGAAAAAGGACATATCGCTGGCTTAGGATGAGCAGGTCACAACTACAAAATCAATATTGAGAAATAAACAGAAAAACTGTCTGACAATCAAACAAGCTTTTTCAACTACAGTTTTATCAACCTGACACATTTCTTATTATAAAAATAGGCTCATAAGAAGCCCCTGAAGTTGCAGATTTGAAATATACATTAGTTTTATACGACCTTCTCATTCTTAGCTAGCGATGTGTCTATTATTACCAACTTCCAAACAATATAAAGCAACCGTATCTTAGAAACGACATCAATATTCAAACATAAATAATTGAATTAAAGGGTATAAAGCTATATATAACGATATTTTTTTCATTAAATCAAAAACTAAAAAACAATTATGCTTTCATATCCATTAGATCATTTTTCGTATCAGCTTGAACAAAAACACTCCCTGTGATTTACAGGACATGCGAATTATCTGTTTCATACGTAAATGTTCTAGAACACCCTATGCAATTATATGAATCGTCTTTTTTTTCGACGATTGAATCAAAGTACACGGAACCCATCCAAAGTTTTAATTTTTCAATTAAGGTAGTCTAGTATCATACTCAAAACGATGCAAGTAATTATTTAGACATTTAAATGACCGTTAGATATATCTGTAAAGAGTTATATAAGTGAGTAAATTAACGGTATATACGTAAAGAGACAATATAAAAGTACGCACAATCATACCATTCATCTACTGAAACTAACAAATGTATATCCCACTGATTACTCTTTGCGATCATTTATTTCTAACTTTTCTACAAATAAAATAATTATGAAGGATCTCATATACACATGGCTCAGAAGAAATATGATGGTGCTAATTACATCGGAAGCAGGTGATCCAATAAGTGTTGAAGAAGATTATTATAAGTAAAACAGGTGATGCTTATAACACCGTTTCCGTTGAATTTTTGCAGTTTTTACAGAATATCAACGACGTAACCGCTCTTCAAGTATGCTTCATAGATGTGCAAAAAATTTGACTTACTGCTGTAACATTAGCAAATCAATATTATGTCATCTTTAGCAGACTTGCAATAAGACAGAATATTGTAGATGACCATCGAAGTGTTAGTTCTGATGATTGAATGCAATAGTGTTATATAAGTATGTGTTTAACGTGTCTTGAGATAACATATCTATATGATAATGAGTACGGTTATGGTAAAAGCAGAACAAAACCCACAGCAGGGAGTATGGCATAGTGTGTTCAACAACTGTTCAAAAGCCATTGAGTACTAGCTAATTTACATACTTCTTACTTTTCAGTCATTTGTCTAAGATAATCCCTTGGGATTCTATGTGTACGCGTATACAAATACAAAAATTATGAAATCATATTCTATTGCGCTTCACACTTATATACATTCACTTAAAAACATTCAATTTAAAACCTAGATTCTAGAAACTAGATTTAGTAATATGATAAAGAGCACACTCGTTGCCGATGAAACTTCCTATACAAATAAGTTTTAAAATATGCTCTGAACCTGATTTCACTTTTGATGTATTTGAGATAGTTTGGTAGATCGTTCCGCCATTTTGGACCAGTGACGGCCATAGATCTGTCTGCTAATTTTGTTCGCCGTCTAGGGATGTGAAAGTTGGTGTCATTTTGTGATCGTAGTCTGTACCCTTGCCGAATAGGATCAAACATTGTCTTTAGATACGATAGAGCTGTACCCATGATGTCACGGAATAAGATTACCAGAACTTTGAACATTATCCTGGCCTTAACTGGATTTGTCATAACAAACAATCATGACATCTCTTGCGGCATGATTTTGGACTCGCTGTAATTTATCATCTGATAGGCTGGAATTTCAGTGAAAAAGGCATTGCAGAAGTCAATATGGGAATGAACCAGTCCATGCACTAATGTTTCAGTAGACTTTTGTGTGAGATGAGACGTATAGCTTGACGATTCCGTAGCTGCACATGAGCTATCTGGCATTTTTTTCTGAATGTGGCAGTCAAAGTTAAGTGTATTGGTCATGATTAGACCAAGATCTCTAACCTGATTCACACATTTTGCATCACATCCTACAACATTGACACTTGTGATGTTCAATTTAGCTAACTGTTGTCTGGTTCCATACATGATTATTTCAGTTTTGGACTGAATCGACTAAACCGTATCAGTTATATGATCTACTTTTGTCATTTTGGGCCAAACGTCCATGTGTCGAAATGCTTTCAGTTTTTCTATCTGTTTTCTGTCTCCGATACTGAAAATAATAATGTAAAAACTTCAACGATCCTCTCTGTTGTCTTGATATTTCAAGAATAAAAAATGCAAATCGCTTAAACAATTATTTTACGTGATGGAGGTCATTAGAAAAAGTATTTCCATCAATGAATATGATTGCAGATATTATAAAGAAACAAAAATGAGCATATAATTATAAGAGACATACACAAATTGATTCAAATGTAGTCTCAATACTGCTTGACTAATATAATATGTATAACAAACATCCTGTCTTAATTTAATGTTATCTATATTTCATTTTATGGTCGATTACCTTAAATTGAGGGAAATAATTCAGAAATCTGTGCAAAAGAAAAGGTTGATGAAGTGTATCAATTAGATATGAATTCATTTTTGTGATGTATTTTAGATACTTGAGTTCTCCAAGACAAAATGTTGGCATGCATTGTACTGTAATTGTAACCCAGGGAGCATTCATCTTATTTACGTATTCATTGTTGTGATACTCACAATGGTTAAAAACGCATATTCAAGTGTGTTGAAATAGATACACCTATCTAATGTGAACTCTAATGGTTTAACCATCCTACAAGAGTATGTTTATTATCCTCAATAGCTCTCATACTTCCGGGTTACAAATTAGTTAATAATTTGCACGTGTAAATTAACTTAAATTGGCATCCCACTATTTGGCAAATATTCAAGACGCTTCTCAATTTTGTAGTCAAGACAGTTGGCATGTTGAGGATTACTCCATGAATAATACACAAACTGCAATTTCAAGGTAATTATTGGTGTTCTAGTATTACATTCAATTTAAACTTACGTCATTATGGATTATAGAGGTGTATAGGAGAACAACTTACTCATTATTGGTTCTGGGTTTTTTTGCATGTCCTTACTTAACTTCAGATAATGTCTAATGAGAATATAACCCAAAATGGTATTACCTTAAATTCCACTAACCTCATAATTGCTGCTTATGTGTTGGAGTTGCTTACATAACCATCGGATCACATGTAACTGTCTCACAGAACATATATCTTCATTACTGAACCACTAACCAATTGATTGGCCTTATCTCATTATAATGTAGCACGCAAACATTTGTTTTGAAATACACAGTGTGTTAAAAAGATCGGTTGTGTTTGCATCGGCAGTTTGACTTACAAGATCGGCGTAAACTTTGAAGATCGCTTGTATAAACGCCTATTTTGTAATGTCTTCATAAAGCGTAGAGTGTGGCAATCTAATCCAGGCTAAAACTCTATAGGCATGCACCACATTAAATATTGCATAATTTTCCTGAAGACGATAAATAGAGCATATAGTTTTATTGGTAAAAAAGCTTTTCTTCTTTGATCAGTTTTTTACAATATATCTTTACAAGGAAAACTTGAGTAATTACATTTGTATCTAGCTCAGACAGTTTTATAGTTATCGCTAAGAAATATCAAATGAAATAACTCTTAGGAGAAGTTAAATCACAATTATACGGACTTCACATATGATGAATCATTTGCTGGTAATAGAAGGAAAATCAATATCTATACTCCGACACTCTCAGATATACACCGGGCTTTGTACATGTATACTGATGCAGATTTCCAATCTCGGCCGACCCATTGATGATATATAATATTGTGATAGAGCGTTGTATTACCTCGTTAGAATGTGACACAGCTTTCATAATATCCTCACTTGCTTCCGTAACAACTTTAAAGTGTGGCATCAATGGTATTTAGAGTAATAAATCTGCGACAAACTATTTGAAACACGAAATACAATGTACAAAATCACACATATAATATCGTTAGTAAGATGGACTTTTGTAATAAACATGTAATGTTGTGTACAAATGTCAACAGAATACCTATTTTCAATAAGTGTTCTAAGTGTTCAATAATGTAAACCAAAGATATCTAAACAGTTAATACATAATCCATCCTTCATCCGACTAATTGCCCAAAATAAATCTAATTACTTCTTATAGGACCACTACTAATAAGGATTCTAATAAATCTATGTTTTAGCTTAGTATGGATTCTTACGCGTATGTATGTGGTTTTCACAATTGTGAGACAGGATAACTTAAGTAAATATTTCGCTAAATTCATCTTCAACTTTGCGATCGATATTGAACTATCAAAATAAAAAACGAAATAAACGTATAATTTTAACAACCCTCGTATTATTTGCGTATGCGCATCGGTGGTAAAAATCTCCTAAACATGAGCTCTTGTATTGATACGCTAGATTATATTCACCCTTTTGCGTCAGCTACATAGGAACTTCCATACTATTTACGTTTAATATCAGACAATTTCTCCGATTTTCGACAAACTTCTGTTTATTCTATGTTAACGCAGTCCCAGAAGTATTTTGTGTTGTTCGTATATCAGTCGAGATGTCTGTACGTTTTATTTGTGCGACTCATAAATTAATGAGCTTATTTTCGTTCTTGCTGCGTGGTAAATACAGCTTTTTTGGTAAAGTAATTTTCTTGCAAACAGTCTAGACTTGCAGATATCGGTCCCAGAGCAAAACATCATAAGTATCAATTAATGGTGTGAACTCCTACCACGACTATTGTTAATGCCATTAAACTAAAGTTTTGCTACTTGCTAGGGGAATATATATTATTATGCTTATACATGTATTGTCAACATCTAAACGAATAAAGACCTGTGAAATAATAGTTTATGACGTACTAGCGGGATAATGTGGGTGTTATAATACTGTTAATTGTTAAGCTGCTTATATTGTACGAGGGGTGTTCTGAAATGGGTGTTCAAAGATTCAAGTAATGTTACAGTATTCAACAAAATTATTCTTTTCGATTCTATGCTGTACAATTTGAAATAGGACATATCGCTGGCTTGGAATGGGAAGGTCGTAACTACAAAATCAATACTGAGAAAACCAGAAAAACTGTCTGACAGTCAGACAAGGCTTTTCAACTACAGTTTGGTCAACGTGACAGGTTCCAAATGATAAAAATAGGCTCATAAGAACCCCTTGAAGTTGTAAAGTTCAAATATACATTAGTTTTATACTACCTTATCATTCTAAACCAGCGATATGTGTCTATTATTACCGACAAGTTCCCACAACCATACCATTCATCTACTGAATCTAACAAATGTGCATCCCACTGATTCTCCTTGTGATGATTTATTTCTATGTTTTCTTCAAGTAACATAATTATGATAGATCTCAGATGCACATGGCTCCGCAAGAATATGATGGTGCTAATTACATTCGGAGGCAGGTGATCCGATAAGTGTTGAAGAAGATTGTTATAAGTAAAACAGGTGATGCTAATAACACCGTTTACTTTTGAATTATCAAGTAAACACTATTAAGACGAAATGATGTTTATAAAATTAGCAAAAGCAATAAATCTTACGTACTTTCATTAAAACTAATTTGTTTTCCAGACCTTAACAATTCGCTTATTTCGTCATATTTGTATTATCCATGCCGTAAACTCAGGGCTGGATTTAATATCGTATCATAATATTAATCACCATTATTTAAATATATACCTGTTGTACAGTCGTTGTTTATTGCGTTTCATTGTGCTTAAGTATGTATTGATACTTCCCTGGAATATGAGATGCATCTGGTTATAAATCACAATTTTATTTAGTTACCTGTCCATGTTTAAAATGAAATATTGATTATCATACCTAGCAGCCGAAGAAAAATGAAAATATAACATTAAACCTAATAGATCAACATTAGTTCGTGTATCAAATAGTGTGGTGATTCTTTAACAGAGAGGTACTACTCCATACATACAACTATACTTAGAAATAACATATGCCGTGCGCACAACCCTCGGGAACTGCTCGCGTTCGTAGCTTTGTTCATGATAACGCTACTGCACATGTTTGGCCATTAGGTGAATGCAAATAATTAGGACGCTGATACGATTAGTGCTATCACATTGATCACGGGAATCCTTCTCACACAGGCATGCACACACACATGCACCGATAACTTCACAAAGACAAGTTCCGTTTCTTATCACAGGAATGGATTTGTTTGCAAACTATTTAAAACGACTCCATTACTAGGGCATTCTTTCGGTGTTTTTTATTACTTTTTTTCTCGTCGGAAAAAAACCATTTGAAATATCATGTTCACCTTGTCTAATTAGTAAAAACATTGTAATTATTTCAATACGAATCAAATTACCGCCTTCAAGACTTAGCATCTTGTGGATGCCAATGTATTCTTCTGTCGGGTTTTATATCTCACTTTAAAGCACTCACGAGAGAATTTGATTAAACAGCTCCGTCTACAAGTTTCGATTGCACTTTTATTTCTTTGTTCAGTAAATATAGAACAATACTGCTAACAAAACGACATGAATAGAGTGTCGTGTGAAAAGAATATCAAAGTGACAGACAACTATTCCCATATCAGTTTCACAGAATTCAAGAAATATCAAATACATTTTAGTCCATTCTGTCTAACCAGACAGTGGTGACAATGAATGTATTTATGAATTGTTTGAAGACGATTGGGTACCATAGTAAGTATGCTAGTTTGATATCTCACATTTGTTATGGAATCATAAATGTTACCTTCTCAATTAGATGATACTGATTAGAGACGTAACGAGCTCACAGTGAAGGGAATAAATGCATGAGGACAAACATTTTGCAGCACAATGTTAATTAAGAAGCATTGACCTGTTCGATAACCGAGTCTTTGCATTGTAAAACATATGCAGTTTCTTTTCAGCTAGATAGCATGTACGTACATGTACATGGCGTGTTTAATGTATTCATGACGAGAAAATAAACGACAACATCGACAAAGCTGGCAGTCGCATACAGATTTATTCACTTTCTATCTAATCCCTCAATGTGACTGATTACAAACTAATGGTCGTGAAATCTCTACACGCAAACTACATTATTGCGTAAGTTATCATGCTTGTGTGAGAGGGATTTCCACTGAATTGATGGGACTCGCTGATCTTGTCAGCATCGTTAATATCTAAATTAGCCTAATGACCAAGCATCATGGGTAGTACCGTATTAAAGATCAGAGTACAGAGGAAAGTAAATGTTGACGGTTGAATACGTTCCAGACATGCAATTATACGGTCTAGTGTGAGAGATGTGAAGCATAACGTATGTGCACAAAGCAGCAATTGTGAGTTGAAATATCCGAAAGTTTTTTTTCGATTTACATCGTTATCAGAATACATGTATGGACGTATCTTTTGACATGATACTACCAATTTATGCTTCGCATCGATGACTTTTATGTGCTTTGGTTTAATGAACGTATTTAACTTGTGTTGCTTTAGCTAATTTTGAAAACAGAGTTCTGTCTTCATGTTATTGTTGTAATATTTCCAACGGAAGCGGTGTAATATGTAACAGCTGTTGTACTTGGAGTAATCCATCCAAACAATTAGTAGATTACCTGTTTTCACAACCTGGCTGATCATATGAAGGCACGGGTTATTTCAGGTGTAAGAACACATAGGAGTGCACGGACTAATTCAAATAATATTAATATTAATTAAACATGAACTAATTATTTGGAGTCTTCTGTTTCTACGTAACAACATTGGTTGTTGCTTTACATTATACGTTAATAGAATTACTGTAAGTAGAAAGTGTTACGGCGTTAAAATATATTTAAGTTAATTAAAGAATAATGAACGGCGATAACTGCGATAGTGGTATAACGATGTAATACAAGTTTGAACGTTTTTATGAATTTGTTTGCACTTTTTTCTATTTTTTGGTAAATTGTAATATTATAAATTATAATTATAATGAATCTTCATGGATAAATAAACATTGCATTTAACATAATATGGAATAATAACACGTTGTTTAATTGTATACAATCGACTTTTTTGTTCCATTTGCAGAATACTTCAAATTTACAGCGGTATGAAGTGCTTGTAAAGCATGGTTTACCTGTGATTATCAGCAACATTCAATAATTACATCAAATTGACAAAAAATTATTTCTAATGTATCTTACGTTTATTACTTGCCTTGTCAGTGATTGTACGTATCATTGCTTCCACATTGCATGCACAATTTTAATCTGTGTTACTTGTTGCATAGTTTTATCTCTATATGATAAATGTCCGTCAGATCACTGCCAAATCGAAAAAGGTTGAAAGTAATAGTAAACCACCAATGAATATTATTTTTAACATTGTTTAAACCAATTGACATTTGTTTGATAAGACAAGTCACTTGTACTCCCACAGCGAATGTATAAAATACGCACTGAATTTATATACCACTAGTAGGTTAATGTTTTTATTTCAATCAAGTTTAAATTTAAGAAATTGGTATAATAATGACAATATAACGCAGCAATTACGGAAAGTTTTGCATCTAATACGAAATTAATTCATTTCGCAGATTTTTTTCCTAGTTCAATCATTCAAACGTAACAAGACATTAGTCACGTTTGTGTTTGTATGCGCTTTATTGCATTTCCAATGAGACATGAATATTCGTTATTGAGTGAATCCGAAATTATATAACACTAATTACTCTTTACTATTTTAGTATATAATACACATTTTAAGTGCATTTTTAATGGAAATTATTGAGTTCTTTTATAATTAATATATACCTAATCAGTTTGAACCAGATTAAAAATTAATAATGAAATATAAATCTTGCTTATTGCTCCTTATCGCAGGTAAAACACCATGACAAAGAGCTTCATACCACTGCTAATACGAAATATGGATTTGTGCGTGCTAACGACGCCTCCTGTAAATACAAGTACAGGTCGTGGATTGCATATCGCTGCTTTTCCTACGTGTTAGTTAATGTGTTTTGCATGTAAGCAGTAATGAATATATTCACATCGAGGGTCCCTCGCTTGTTCACACAGGTGAGTTTGACTAGTAATTGTGCCTCCCGTAAGCAATAATTTCAGTTTTACTATTCCAATCCTATGATGCATTAAACGTACTTGTGTAGCCCCGTGCTGAGCCAATCAATCATACATAATGGTTCCTTCATTTATTACATTATATGTTGTAGGCGCCATAACATTACAACATGAAGTGTTTTTATTGAACATTACTTCACTGAAAACTTGAGTTGACGTTGTTACGTAAAACAAAATTTCCATTAGACTATTAACATTATACCAAATGCGTGTACTTAAACTTCCAATAAAACATCGTATACTGTACTTCGATCATCAATATTTGCAAACATCGTCAGATACCAACTGAGAATATCATTTGATACACCATTACTAAACATCAGGTTGTATAGGAGGGATCTACAGGTAGCCGATATGCTAAAAATAGATTTACTGATAAGCACTGACCATAGCAACCGTTGCTGGTCGGACAAACTTTGTTTGTACTACCTTCTGATTCACTATATATTTATACATGCATGAGTATGGATTTGTCATCTACTTCTGCTAAAAACGCTCTGGTGGGACAAAACACATTCTCGTTCAACCAGAGTATTTGTTTTCAATTACATTAATAGATATAGTCTAGAGACTAGACTATAAACTGATTCATGAGAATGGACACAACATTGTTGTTAATGATTTTGTAATAGTGAGTCGAGGTAGAGTGACAGAACTGACATGCAAGGTGTTTTTCATACCTTTTCCAAAACCATAAAACAAATAATTTAAAGTGTAACAGATGGATAAGTGCATGGTCGAAAAGACTTTAAAGCAACCCACTTACTTGTAATGGCATTACATGTATTAAATCTATTTATTGAATAATGAATAGAATAATCTTTGTGTGATTATAATGAATGAAAAAATATAATAACAATATACATTTTTATATACATGTACCACATATTTCTCGTTTATGTGTGTATGATATATTTAATTATTTTCTCAAAAAACATGACTGTTTTGTGTAACACAGTATAAATCTATAATTAACATATTTTGCTTGATCTGTGTTTTATTGTGACCTTAGAGTTAAAGAGGGCATAAGACAGCGGGGTACGTATTCTCCAGAAATTCTTGTGGAAATCGGAAAGTCTCAAATTGGCCTAAATTTAACATCTCTTTCGATGGCTGCTACAATTATTCGTCATGGTGGCCAAAAATGCACGAGTCAGTTGCATCCACGCCCCACCCCCGGGATACTCTGGGAATAGCCAGGAAAAGGGCAATGTTTTTACCTTCCAGCATTTTCCGCACTGCTCGGGAAATGTTGGACATTTGGACATTTTCCCTCCAAACCAATACACCGGGGACAAAATTTAGTTGTCAGAAATACCTGAGATTTTACCATCAGCTTTCCCTGGCAGGGCCGTTTTTTACAACCCTAAAGTAAAACTCCCAGACCATCCCCTGGGGTGTGGGTTGTGGATGCAACTTTCCGGTGCTTAACAACTTCACATACAAATCATGCATCAGTTAGTTGTATCCGCGGTCCCACCTCTTGGACGGACCGGGATTTTTTTGTGTTGTTGTCATAACCGCCAACCTTCCACGTCCCTGCGTGTTGCATCTATTGGTAAAATCTCCGGTATTTCCCCGGGACCTACCTGGCAAAATACTGTCCCCAGGGAACTGGTTCGGAGAATTTTTTACAAACATTTTCTCGGCAGTGCGGGGATGATGGAAGGTAAAAACACGACCGTTTCATCCGCTATCCATGGCCTATCACTGGGGATGGGGCCTTCGATGCAACTGACTGGTGCATAAGCATTTGATCAATTTTCAAATGGCATCAAGGCTACATCTCAGCTCGGGATTAATCCATAGACCTGTAGTTTCCACAACTTTTAAAAATTACATTTTTATTCACACTTTCCTAAATTTTCTGACACAACGCTTTAGGCTTTTGTTTTTGAATATCTTAATGCATTCAGGCCAAGAGTAATCTCATTAAATGATGGTATTTTCCTTGCCTAGTTTTTACACTTTGCTACTTAATTGCTTTGCAGTTGAAGCTGTGATGTGCAATTTTAACACATTGTATGTTTTTATTGTGTAGTGTTTATTTCCAGTTATTGATTTAAATAGACTCAATGCCATAAATCAACCTTTGCACTAACAATGAGTAACATAGCCCTCTGGAAGACTTGTTGATGAAAATGATTTCCAACCAGTCATTTGCAGGACAGGAAATGTTGGTGCCATTCTGCACTGGTCATCGGCTAACGCATCACAAACTGTTTTGAAACCACCTCCCCTCATCATTTGACACCCCAATGTCATATTTGCCACAAGCTTGAAGGCATGTTTGGCATATTAAAATAGATTGTGTTTCCAATACTACTAATCATTGAAACAATGATTTACAGATAATGTAATTATAGTATTTAGATACGATCATCCATGATAAAATCTGCAAACTTCACCTGACCTATGTGTGAACTCTTATTGTACCTGTTACATTACAAATCAGGCTATTTTCCCTTGAATTAATAATGGTTAAACTACAAAATCTTTATTTGTGTAAAATATTTAACAAATAATACACCAAATATTATACAGCCCAGCTGCAACTGCAACAATTTTAATTGCAATCAGTTCCAATTTGTTCCCAGAATTAAGATTTTAAACCTCAACAATGTTAGGCCTACTATCTTCATAATTCTACAACTGAATTTGATGCTCAGAAATAACTGATGAGCAAAATTTAGCTCTAAATACATCATTTTCTGTCATTTCTACACTATACACCTTATCAGAGGTAGCCCTTAGTAACAAATGTGTGTCCGACCTCCAGAAAAGTGTGTACTACGTAGTGCACATCACAGATAACAGTGACGTAGCTGTAGATCTCTCCTATTGGGAAATACGAGGGTCAGTCAAGAAAAACTGAGAGTTGGTAAATTAAGCCTTCAAAAAGTATTTATAATTGTGTTTTCTATCAATCATCGTGCTATATTATCTTTTGTGGATATTCTGATGAATTCTGTGATCGGATATATTACTTATAAATAAAGTTGCCACTAAGGGTAAGGCGTTCGCGCCAGCGACATAGATATTGTATCTGTTGTAAATTCGAACGTTTATTTCAACTTTATATAGCTTAGTTTATTACAACTTATATTTGCATCTTGTAGAATCATATATATCAAATAATAATGAGCGGTTTTTGCAGAAGGGTCACTGATATTGTGACGTTTAGTTGCCTAGCAACAGTTTTACCCAATTTTTTTATATTTTCGCAATAGGTGTTCTTTTCGTTGCCATGGTATTGTAAACCTAATAACTGATTTCACAATTTCTGTTCAGTAGGATTATGAATGTGTCTGAGGGGGTACAGTAACCATAATAGGAATAGAATATATAACTTCGCTTTTGAAAAAACATTATGCGTTCTTTTGGGTGGGGTAAAATTATGTTCTCAATACAAACAAGCACAGTGGCAATTAATAGTTCTATCAAGTATATTTTCTATATTGGAGGAACACATCAAATATAATTAAGTTAATATGATAGATTAATGTATTACAAAATAAATTATAGGTTTGTAAATGTTCGATATAACTTTATGTTTCCATAGAAACGCAAATTTTCGTTCTAATGACAGCGTAAAGGCATGCCCTCGAGTTGTCTTCTTTGGTTGCCTGGCAACAAGAATCAAATTATCATGACTAAGATTGGTATTCGCCATAATATCAGTGAGATACCATATTTCACGATGGTGTATTGACAATATGCGAACACTCATTCTTCTAAGCATTATTTAGCAACTCTCAGTTTTTTCTTGACTGACCCTCGTAATTCATCAATCTGTCTTACGACATACCAATCACGCAACATGAAATGTGTGGCAAAATGTTGTAGTATGCTAACCTATTAACTTTTATATGTCACGACCGCATTGATAGAACAGCACGAATTGATGTAATGCGTCATTTTCTATTATAATGCATTTAATCAGTTCTCACATTTATTTTATTGGATAGAGCTTTTCGAAGTAGCATACTTTTGTCGTAAGCACATTAATATAAAAAGTTCATTGCTTTGAGTTTATTCTAACGGTATTTGTAATTGACGATACTAGATTTGATCGTATTAGTTTTATCATCAATGATGGATCTGCTTCAAAGTCAAATAATGCAGCGGCAGCAACTTCCAAACGAACTTCTGATCTAGCTATTTCAAATGCGCGAAAATGAACTAAATTGTTTGCGGAGATTGATTTACATGTGTTCATCAATTGATATTTTGACTTAGCTTAACATTGATAGCAGCGCAGCATGCTTGGTATCTCATTTTCAGCTGCCTTTGAAACTGGGATAAGATCAAACACTTTCAGTATCAATTCATTCACCGCTTACTATTTCTTCTTATAAAATATTAACCACTGGTAGTGTTTGAAAATAAAGTAGAGTAAATAATTAAACGTATGTTATCTAATTCGTCAATTCAAGAAACATTTAATTTAAAGCATTTCTTATTATCCAAGGTATATTAAAGTATGTTTAGCCACTTTCAAAAACATTAATATATCGTTTCTAGAATACTTTCTACGCCAAGAGAACATTTCGGAGGATTACTTGTTACTACCTCCAGTCTATTATACGGTATTTAAACTGCAAGTTGTAATTGTAATATTTGCTTTATTATTTTTTTTATTCTTTTTATAACTTACAAATATATACCACGAATGGTATTGTACATTAAGGATATAAGAATATGCAATGATACTAATATCAATTTCATTTTTCAAGTTGACTTCAATGGTACTACGCGATTATTGAAAATTGGCTATGTACTCATTTCTTTGTCCAGGACACCGGGTGTTCATATATAAACGATATGTATTCTAAGAGGTCAAACACGCATTACGTCGACCACAGTGCATCATGAATACCTCCGAAACCTCAAACTTTGCTGCAATTTACTTTTGCTTACACATTATTGCATAAATTAATGCTCATCCAATGATTGTACTTTTAGTGCTGTCATTAAAGCGCTACAGAAATTTACTGATATTATTCAACTGTTACATCCATACTTGCTATAAGATGTAACCGATGATACTCCAGACATCTATACAAACTACTCAAGGGTTAGTTGTTTAGTTTCAGCGTCACCGGAAACGACAGTGTTTACTTTTTTAAGTTTGTCTGAGTGTTTGTCTCGTATTTAGGACTTCCTAATGCATTACAAGACCATGTATATAATTACTAAAACGCGCTCAATTCAGCAACGAAAACATGACTATATAATACGTCCTAGCTTTTAAATGGCTTTGTAAACTACAAATTTCAATTGTCTGGTCTTGAGTTAAGGAGGAATAACAGGTATATGTATATATGATAACTTATCTAAAGTATTGTTTAACATCAACCCAAATCAGTACAACATTACAATGTCAATGCGGCCATTTCCGTTGTGTCCTGTGTTGTCTTTATATAATGAATTTGTAATTATTTAATACAGAAATACAAACGAAGTCGAATTTGGAATGAGATTTAATGTAAATTGTTGATTCCGTAATTAGTATATTGTTGTGAGAAATAAATCCAATTCATTCTTACTTGCATCGAGTTGTTCCAAAAGAGGTCACACGTTAGAAAATGCATACTGATATAAACTCAAGACAAGGTAATGCGCCAGCTCTATAAAAGTATTGAATCTTTTCAACCCATTGAGTTAATTATTATTATTACGATTTCGATTTGCAACAAAAATAAACAATTTCTTCTAAACAATGTAAAGAGAATGCAAATCGGACAGTGAAGGCAGCACTCCTTAGAAAAAGCCTAGTTCGAAAGGTACAAAGAGAAACACACAAACAGAGACACCACAATCCTTATGGACACACCACAATGCCTAACTTACATTTAAACATTCAGTTATTAGTTTACCAAAGTGGCCAATAACCCAATCTAAGTAGTAGGCTATCCGCTACAGGCAATGTTGTAACGTACTATGTGATTGCTAAATACAAAGTATAAAACACTCTATTGATGTTTACTTTGAATTGCTTGCGCATAATTTGTTAATTGCAGTAAACGCTAAGATGGAGTTATTATATTATAATGATGCAACAAGTTAAAATGCAATTATGATAAACACCTAGAACGATTTACTAGGCTGTAACATGTTGATGCTTATGTATTTGAGCAGTAGGCACACTTACCAGGGATAAATACAACTTCACACACGCCGGTGCTTTTATGTTTAAACATTAATCCCCTGTCGGATCAAATAAGCATATCTTTGTTGTTATGACTAGTAAATTGTTTTCAGTTTTAGCATTTTTTTTCGCAATAATTTATTCCATTCAATGATGAGTGTCTGATAGTTAAAATGTCAAAGGGTGCTTGAGAGGCCTAACAGCTGAAAAGAGCCCTAGAAAATGGGTAACTTAACTTTTTTTTCTGATAGTTTATCATCGTAAATCTACACTATATACGTGTACTAAATCTGCTCCGATGGCTTGGTGAACAAATGTATTGAATGAACTAAGTCACATAAAAGTACACGTATAGCAACAGTAGGCGTTCGGTGGTGCATTGGTAGTTACTCGCTAGACAAATATAATGAATAAGGTAACTTGGTAGTCTCCTTAACGTGGTTTTTAGATGAAAAATTAAATGTTTACCAACATAGTCTATGAATTGATAGTGCATGTTGTAGTTGTATTTAAGTTTACTATCGTTAGCTGAAAATTAAAACCAATAGTTTACCATCATTTGTATTTTATCGGCCATCATCTTTCAACTCAGCAGATGCCAGTTGAGTTTCAGCGTCATTGTTTCAAAAATAGTTTATAATTATATTAAGAACTTGAAATAATCACCCAATCAAAATGTATTTTATTGTCAGAAAACGTTTTTTTTTAATTAAATTATGATATACATAATCGATTATGTAAGTATCGAAGTCATGTTTTGAAGCAATCTATGATATTTAAGCAAGTGTTATAGATACATTATTGTGGAATATCGTAGATGTAGCTAGTGATATATTCAATTTTTAAAATAACACTACCTACCTGATGTTTTCATAAGACGCTACCTATCTAAATAATATATTTTTAAACGGTATGACAAATCTTATCCAACCAATTGATATTGAATATGCCTGTCAAAGCAATACATGTGAGACTGCAACACCTTGTTCGGGATTCGGTGGTTCATCTGTGACTGACTCTTGTGTGGAGAATTAGGCGATGCTGCCTTTTTGTATGTACATGCACTGTAATATATCTCTAAAATGGATGCATCAGACTTGCCTGAAGTGTTTGATCTTAAACACATGTTACCGAACATATTATTATTGAATTAAAATGAATTATTTATCATAACAATAAGTATTATCAATACTAAGCAATAAAGCTATGTAATTAATTCTATGATTTCGTAATAGACTGACTTTTATAGTGTTATAAGATAATTACACAGCGTGAGTTATGTTTAGTGTGAAATGCACTTGAGATAATAGATGATACATGTTCTAACTTTGAAGTGTTTTATTAGTCTTTGTAATTATTAATTCCAACTGAAACATTACATTTTATCATAGTTTAAACTCCTGTGAAATATAAAGTACTCTTCGTAGCACGTTCCATAAATATGTCGCTGAGGATGCTTTAACTGTACAATTGGAATACTTCTGACCATTGGAAATTATACGTTTTTTAAAACTGTTTTGAAGGATTGAAGTGCATGTAAGGGATTTTTAAAATGCTAGCACAGTCATTATTGAATATAACATCATTAGCAAATATGTTTGATGTAAATGAATAAAACAGTTTGAAAAAGTTATTTTTGCTTTGCTAACCGGAAGGGAAATGTTTATTTAAAACCTCAGGCTAAGAGCACTTCCGTTTAATAGATCAAAATAGCCAGTGGGTCACGACCAACTTTACATTAATCATGAGTAAATAAAGAATGATTAATAATCAGTAACTATTAATCAAACACCACGACATTGGATTGTATCCCGTGTTTTAAACAATCAAGATAAATCAGCACGAACTGTCGTGAGTTTTGCATTACAAATGTACCCTTGATACTTTATTTGGCTAGTTGTCATTAGGTACCAACACGTTGTTGTTTGGAAACGCAGATACAATACAAACTTCTAGCAATCGATTACATTGTAACGAGAAATGTTTGCAGGTTACCAACGATGTGTGGTATATGATTGGGTATGTAATGAATGTGTAAGTCGTGACTATTCAGTGTCGTGTATTATGACATAACATGCCACAGAGCCTTCCTTTGAATATAGGTTAATTGTCTTATATCCTTCTTATCAACATGTCACTGTTAACATTATCATACTGCATATATTTAATATTATGTATTAATCAGCTTAAGTCCTATACCATTAACACACCAAAGAGATATGGGATATTTATGAACAGAACCAGGCATTAAATTTCTGCGATACATGTGGATTACGGTACATAGTACTTGGTCCATATCGCGTTATAAAAACAGTTCGTGCTCCAATCTTCCACTGCTGTTTATTATAAGAGTTGATATAACAACTAGCAGTATTGCTGTTCATATTAAATGATAACATTCGCCAGCACAAGATGAGTAAGAATAATATGGGTAATCATTTGTGTAGGTGACAATACGATGATACCTTTCTATATGGTTTTGTATTCTCTTAACAATACATTACAGATAGGGTTTGTAATTTAACAACATTTATTTAACAAATATAACAGTGGAAATGTGGTATGGAATAAAATATAAAGATTATATTTTGAAGGATTCTCGATCCTGTGATAAACAGTGCTACAATACAGTAAGTTCGTCGGCAAATATTAATCAACATTTCACAATCATGGTAAATACATTATACATTTAAGTACCTAAGTACCTGCATATAAATTATATTGTACTATACATCACCTTCTGCTTAAAATAGAGATATAGGTTAATGCAAGAAACAGGGACGCGAGCTAAGATACCAGGTACTTAACAATTCGAAGTAATACGTATATTATGCTAGGGAAATTAACCTCAGGGATTTTATTGAGAGTAAGTGAAGGTTAAATAATTACTATTTATAAGGCCGAAGTGGTACCAATGGGAACACGATTTGCATTTTGTATAATACTGTTTTTTATATATTAAAATTCAAATGAAGCATTTTCTGCAAAATTTTGCTCTCGGTAGTTTCACAATAATCAGTTTGTGAATTGTACTCTAACAGGTACCAGCACACACAACCAGTAGTAGCTAGCATGTTTCATCAATCTTACCGTAGACATTGTCATATTCATAAGAAACGGCATGGCTTGCCACAACCGGGAATCGATGCACTTAGTACTTACTACTGAAAAATGACTGAGGGTCATTGTATTGTGTTGCTTTAAAACACACAACACTTTGTTGAAAGTGATGTTGGTTTATGCAATTACTTTAGAATTTTATCTTAATGTTTTACTGTCTGTTTCCGCGTATGTGCAATGTAGAGAATGTTTCTAGCTATATTTGTGTTAGTCTCTGCATTCTAACACTGTAAGTAACAATCGTTTACAGATGTTAGTTTAACCTACATTCATGTAAAAGGTTATGCATCCTGTAGTCGATGTTGTTGTACAACATTTTGTATGTTGTAAAAGTACTGGCAAACTTTACGCAGTTTCTTGTACAATAATGATTATGGACTGTTGGGTCAGAGAGTATATCTTGCAGAACACAATGTATTATAAACAAACAGTATAGCTTAAAACAGACACCAAATGTATATCAATTATCACACAGCACCACAGGTCATTGTGTTCAAATATTTTTACCGTTTACCGACATACCCTAGATACTTTAATGAGCACTTCAGCGACGTTTGCCATTGTTACTAGTTCCAGGGAAGGTGATGCGTATTTTTATTACACCAAGGGCAATAGAACAACATGATTACCTCGTGTGTATATACTCTGTCTGACGCAGCAATACTTTACACCTTACATCGCTTTATTATGGACTGGTGATGGAAATAAAACATATTTGTGGCGGTCAACATATGAAGACGTATACGCTTGATATAGTTGTCACCTAACAAGTTTACCAATGTGGATAGGTACTGTAAATACAAATGGCTGAGAATAGACGACCACACGTCTGCACTCATATTGTGGCTATTACACTAGCGTGTACCCTTGGTAGTCAGGATCGTACGGTGACGAGTGTCACCATAGTTAGTCCTAATCAATTAATTATCGTCGGCGAACATGCAATACCCCACACAATTCATAACATCATACATGTATAAGGTGTCCCGACAGTCTTGGTTCGCATGAGTGACGAAAGTTATATAATGTTTTCAGTACATGTAATTAGTTAAGCCAATTGTGAATACTTATTAAGCATAGTATTTTGAGCAAAGTGGGGATCAAATGCTACATACTGCTTAATTACATGTAGGCACGTACGTGGGTTCAATGTAATCTGGACTATAAATTCATTCAAAAGTATGCCAAAATATACATCATCATTATTGTGTTATTTGCTCAAATATTATTGTAACTAGACCATTTTGTTTGGGTATCCCCAAATTATAGTAAAGGCAAAACCGTGAGTGATTTATGAAGTAAGATATTAAAGGTGAAGACTTAGTTAATTCCAGCCCGGTTTTCATCTTATCCCGGGAGTTTTATACGGCGATTTATTCAATTATCAGAAAATGCCTAGGCCTAACAAGAACAATACATAAATAATAACAATATAAATTATGTAATAACACTCCCAGACACGACTACAATTGCATTAAGGACTGCACCAGCATTATTTCCAGCAATGCTGTAATAATGTCATGCCAAGACATAACTTGTTCTAAAAAATCATTATGCCTGAATGGTTGCGACAATGTAATAATATAATACATGTAACAATTTCCCCTTAGACAACAACATACCAAACCAAAACATGTTATGTATAGTATGATGTGTACATAACAAAGATGAGAACAAGGAAAGTTATTAGATATGCACATACATTGACCTACACATACATGTACTACATGTAGTATAGACTACTACTAGTAGTACATTAGTTTCATATCGATATATTCCTTTAGGCATTAATAACAAAACATAACAGGTTTTGGCTGGTTTTACTCACAATTATGTATAGATACAACGGTCTATAACCCGACATTTCAAATTACTTAGTCTGAAGTTCTTGTAACAGATTATATACGCAATCCTGATTGTATATAATGTAGATTTACGATGGTTATATATTAGAGTCTCGTCATTGAATGAGACGAATACTTTCAGATTCAAAAAGCTTAAATTGAAAACGATTTACTTGTTTTCATTGGTATTATTTCATTGGTAATTCGTGTGCCTGTAGAACACGTTTGAACATATAACCTCGTGTAGTCAAATGACAATAATTGTATATCAATTGCTTTCCTAAAATAGCTTGCATGTAGATACCTTGCATGTGGGCGCGGACATTTTTCAGGTTTGATGGATGCGGATGTTTTGCTGTCAATAGTTTCGTTCTCTTTACGATGTCCGAGTTTTGATTAGTTGTTTGTATCCATAGTCAACTTGTTACATGTACGACAAACCTTGTTATTATTGTACAGCCATTTTGTCTTCATTATGTTTCCCAGTATTTCACTTTAGAGAGCGGAAAAGTTGATTGAAAGATGCTGTTCCTTTCATGTCATGAGGAGAACATTTCCGTTCAGCTTACATAATATTACAACAGAATGTCTACTAATGCAATAGCTTTTACGTACAAACGTTACCGAGTACCACACTTGCTGGAAACCAAGACCAACTGCTAATACAAATATTTGTAAGTTTATATACAGTAAACGTCATTTAAGATAATTGGTTTACCTCGTAATGTTTAAAACCTTTCATGTGAAACCCGACAGGTCTTTTATCATTATTTACATTCCATTAATTTCCGACGTTTCAGGTGCTATAGGCAATAACACCTCTACTACCTCAAGGCAGACCAGTTCACTTCCGTTCATTTGCATTGAAAAATATAGAATTACAAAGCCATGAAATCTGATAACTCTCATCGCAAACTATCGTATTTACAATAAATGCAACAAGCACTATTATTACGTTTTTAACCGACGTGCAAGCATTTTTTTGATGAAGTATAATGTTTGTTATATAAAGTTACTAGTGTTATAAAATAACCGTATACCTACCAGTCTCACCCGTTGTTTGATTTTTGATATAACGTAATTATCGCTATGGTCCACTTGCACTGAAACGGCAGTCAGTTACTGTACATTCCTATTAGCATTTGTCCATATAGTTAGATACAGTGGTGATCGATTTCAAGTATGTCTAATTCTGCTAATAGGGCATTCTATTTAGAAATTAGCATATCAATAACTTATGTGCGCTAATTGCCCCGTAACATTGACAGCGCCATTCGTTTCATGTGTGTATCGGTGCGTAACGTTTGGATATAATTATCTTATACTGACATTAGTATTAATATAAATTATTTAACCAAGTGTCTAGCAAATCTTTGATAATTACAATAGGACCAATCTAATTGATCCTAAATCAATTCCATATTATAGTTGTGTATAATTGATGATACTGTTCGGAACAACCTAGTGATACGTCTCACATACTTTGCATTATTTGTTTTCATTTATCTAACACTAAGTCATTGCATGGTATAGTATATTTGCATACTTTGTGGGCATTTATAAGTGTTTAATATCGTTTATGTGCCCTGTGGTATTCGCATAATACTGCATACTGTTAGTCTCTTATACGTTTTATTATGACAAAATGTTAATATACCAATATTCAAACGGTTGCTTCGTTACAGCGCAAATAAAGGCTATGCTCGGCATAATTCAACAGGGCCAGTATACCATAGTACGTGTTCAGCGGTCCGTGGATATAGGTAGTCCATTGACTTTCTAGACTGGTATTAAGAACATCGTAACTTGGTTGTTCCCTTACCTTCGTTTTTGAATAGGTGATACTTCTTCAACTCAGCAGATGCCACTTTGTTCCAGTATTTTAATGGCGTCATTGTTTTAAAATAGTTTATGATTATGATACAAGAACTTGAAATAATCACCATTCAAAATGCATTTTATGATTAGAAAACGTCTTTTGAATTGCAATATGATGTATACAATCGACTATGTAAGTATCGAAGTCATATTTTGAATACGTTTTTGAAATGTAAGCAAGTGTTATAGATTGATAATGTCTAAGCATTATAAGATGCGTTCGAAATAGATCACGAAATGTATCCAACTTTACAAAGACGATTGAAAATGAGCTTGAGTGTTACAATAATGATCTAGCATTCATGGGCATAATGAATTATGTAAAACAACTTTATATACATAATATGGACGTACAACTATATTGTATCTATACTGTTTTCCTGTTGGTGTACCAATAGTCCAGCAATAATGTCCAATAAACATTAATTTTTGGAGAAAGTTACCAAAATTTGTACAACTGTTCCTTGGTCCATTTGAAACATTTTTTTCATGAGACCCACTTAAAATATTTTCTTTGGTTGCCATAGCAACGGTTTTCAAAATGGCCGCCAAAATGATCAAATGACGGTTTTCGCCCAATAACTTCAGTTTAGAATTGCATATCGTGATGAAACTTGGTGTATAAGTAGCTTGACTCAATACGCCACTAAAAATAAAAAGTTGGATGGGTGAGGTCAATATCTAGGTCACTGTTACTAAAAATAGAAAATCGGTTTTTGCTCAATAACTTCCGTTAAGAATGAGATATTTGGATGAAACTTGCTATATACGTTGCTTGTAGGATAATACACGTTTGAATAAAAAATGGGACATTTGGGGTCAAGGTCACTGTTACTAAAAATAGAAAATCGGTTTCCGCTGACTTTATTTAGTCTGGAATGACATATATGAATGAAACGTGGTCAATATATAGCTTCCGAGAAGATACTTTCCATCAAAATAGGTGTAAATGGGGTCAAGGTCGACGTTGATAAAATAAAAATCCAGTTTATGCTTAATAATAACAATTAATTACGAATTACAAGCAATATATAAGCACCCTGTTTGGTTTTTTATATTTTTGTTACCATAGCAACCGCAATTGTTGTCTGAATAAAACACAAATTGACATGAATAATTTGCTTATTAATCTGTATCCACATATCAAGTTTCATCAACCTAGCTCCAAAACTGTTTAAGCTATGACCGGATCCAAATTTTATAAACGGACAAAACTTTGAGTTTACTATGTTATATATATAAGCCAGTCTCCAGGAAAACCTGCTTTTTTGGCAAAACATTTTTTGTGATGTTTCATAGTTATAAAGACTTATGCCAATGAAGCATGATTCAAAAGAAATTGTGTAAATATCTTGAGTTTTGAGGAAGCTACAGCTATTTTTGTAAAGTCAATATTCCGAGTTTTTTGCCTGACGACGTGAACGTCATTCGAACGTCATTTGACTGTAAAACATATTTCATAATTACACCATAAGCTTAATTCTTGACATAAAATGTTCAAAATAGTGTCACATTTTAGAATTATGTTCTGATTTTTAAAATATGTATCATAATAGAAACATGTTGCATTTAGAGAAAGGCTACTGTTGTTTTAAACAGCTAACTCTCAGTTTTTCTGAATTGAAGTATTTTTCCGAAATTGGTAACCATGGCAACAAAGCATATAGTTTCAACTTAATTTATGAGAAAATTTAAAGCTAAGATATAGTACTATATAGATAAATTACTTAAAGTAGAATCAACAGATACATACATTGTTTCACTTATTTTAGAGCCTTCTCAAAACCTTGTTTTATACAGTAATTACATGATGTCGCTTCAGCAGATTTTCCTGGATTACGGCTCATATATAAGTGGAGCATCAGGGGTCAACGTCACAGTTACTTTAAAAGAGTATCAGTTTACTATCAAATTACTTTGAATTATTATATTATGATGGCAATTCCTGTAAATGTAGCCTGTCTGAAGAATATATAAAGTATTTTGCGCCAGATTATATGGCCGACATGAAAACATTATTTTCAAATTTTCATGGAATTTCATATTTTCTTTTTGTGGAACTTCAGTGTTTCTTTTTTCGAATATTTCAAACAATGCAACATTAACAAAAATATATGAAATGATGACCTAAGAGTGTAACACAAATTTTGTAACAGTAATCAAGGAAATGGGGCCCACTTGCAGTGTTAACCTCATTTGATTAGCAGACTTGAAGCCCTGTATAATTTTGAAGATGTCCAGGCCACACCAGGTACTAGTATTTGAAAATATGACCAGGTAAAGCCATCTCAAACAATATGATCTACTCAAAATACAATATGCAGAGATGCCATGCCTGTGTGGTATTCATCATTATGCCTAGGTCTCACTGAACATTTTTATCCTGACAATAAAGATACCTAATATGGTCGGACACAGCAATTCCTCGTCAGAAATTCATTTCTTGGCGACACGTTGTGTTTTATTCCTGTCTTAGCAATGCTTTTGGTAGATAACGGCTCTTTGTGGTACACATCATTGCCTGATACATAATTGCTTGGAGTAGGTTGTTTCATTTACTCTTTTTGTGTTTCATTCCAAAGAATTGCATTTAACACAAGTTATTTCATACATAAATGTTTCGATGTATTAAGCAAATTGTTACTACCAACCAAATGCAGTGAGTTATTAACGAATACGATGTTTAATAATTGTGTGGTCTTCTGATTCCAAAAATACTAAATTACTGTGTAGTTAAGAATGCTTTACCCAAAAAAGATAACATAACATATGAACAACTTTAAGAACAGATTATTAATTTCTTAATATGTGAAAAGGCAACATATGCCTATCTTAGCGATTAATTATAAAATAGCACAGTTTGTGGCGTTATGACATTGTGATCATTAGATTCCAAAAATCCTCACTTTTATTAATTTTATATTTTTGACTGTTTCACCCCAAATATATCCCAAGATGCCAGTCATTTTGAAACAAGATTAGTAATATCTTAATAGGAAAAACTGCATATGTCTATCTTAGTGATTTATAACTAAATAATGCGATTGGTGCCATTGTAGTAAACCTATTCCAAAAATCCCCATTTTAGTTTATATTTTGTACGATTTTACCCCAAACTAGCATTCAGTAATCATAAATGATAATGTATTATTTGATATACTAAACTTAAAGTTACAACAAACGAATTGCAGTTGTTTTATAAAAATACGATTTTAAATGCCATCGTGGCCAATCGATTCCTCAATTCCTCACTTTTGTTTATATTTCCAATGTTTTTGCCCCAAAAATGTCTTAAAATACATAACATTTAGGCACCAGATTAGCAATATGATAAGCATAAAGACAATATGTGTCCATCCTATTGATTAATAATCAAATACCATAACAAATGACATTACAGTAAACAGATTCCAAAAATCATCATTTTTGTTTTCATTTTGTAGTATTTTACCCCAAAATATCGTATCTTGACCAATAGCCAATAATTTCGAATGATATATAATACTATAAGATACTACACTTATATTGTAGGGGTTTTCAATAAAATACTACTATAAATGACATTGTTGTCTGCCAAATTTAAAAAATCCCCACTTTTGTTGGTGGTTTCTCATATTTTACCCCAAAAATATAGGTCTCAAGTGTTAGTATAGAACTCCACATTAAGTATGTTACAAGGCAACAATTATGTGGCAGGATATAACATAAAACATTTATGTGCATTTTGTGCCCTGTTCTGAAATTCGCAGAAAATGGTGACGTAACTTAAAAACTCAATTTTCTCAATTTCATGTCATGTCATTAAGGGCCCTTTTCTCAGATCGAGGCTTATCTATATTGAAATAAACGTCCCTAGAATAAAATAACTGCTTTATCCACTAATTAATAATTAAACTGGAATACATTTAACCAGATTGTTTCTAGAACTATCAGTATAAATGTTAAAAATATAGTATCAGTATACCTAAAGACTATTATATAGAATATTTCAAATTTGGCGGCCATTTTGTCGGCCATTTTGGATATTTCAAAACGATTTTTCGGTTAAAGGTATAAGTTATATGTTAGTTAAGTTATTTCTAATAAAAATACTTTACAATTACTCATAATAACGTTGTTATCATGCGTTATATAAGATATACACCGATTTTTTCGTTTTTGGCGGCCATCTTTAAAAATGGTTGCCATGGCAACCATAATGGCAGATACGAGATGGGTCTCATGAAAAAAATGTTCCAATATGTTTGCCCAATGTATATACCAAGTTTGGCAACTTTCTCCAAAAATTAATGATTACTCGATTATTGGAGACATTATTGCTGGACTACAATACATGGTATGGTTATGCTCGATATCTGTATTATAATTAATGTTTTATCCATTGGACGAAAATGTTTAATCAAAGGAATTCTGTGATTCATTGCTGTAACTCATTGTTGAATTTACCATTTCCCAAATCTTCATAACATAATGAGGAGGGTTGAGTGTATGTCGTGGAGTTCTCTTTTATGAATGATCAGTAAAATAACTTTGGTTCTATTGAAAGTGAAACATATCCTTTATTACATTATAACCAACATCAAACAACGAGTTAAACTGGTACAATGTAGGCATCCAAAAAGTCTTCAAAATTAGTAATATAATATAATAAAATTTATTAAAGACATTTTACGCCAATTTTAAACGTACACTGAGCGGCAATGAAAATGCAACACATTTTAACTCGAATATTGCCGTAATTCGTTAACTTAAAAACTTGAAGTTGTGTATACTGTCTACAGAATATGGCTTCTTTTTCTGTGAAAATCGCATTTTTCCGCAAGATGATAAGTGGCTAGAGATTTGCTCGCATATTGGGCAAACATTTTGAAGAATATGGATGGATAAGTTGGAAAAACAAAATAACTAGTCGAAAACATGGCGCGTATGTCAAAGAAAGACTCCGAATGATCGGTCGACATGCTCAAGTGTGGGGTATTCGTACGAAAAATCAATGGTTTGTTTATTTAAATCACCGAAGTAATTATTTTATTCATTTAGCACAAGTTTGATTGCACAAACACCTGTTAAGAGATATAAAAATGAAATAAAAATCACAGAATGTAGGAAAATGTTTTATTCAAGTGCTATAACTCTGAGATAATTATCCGCACTATTTAATATCAATCACCAAATTTTTACATGATATTACAGGACCTGTCTACATGCCCAAGATATGATGGTCATAAAATTTTGATGTAAATTGTGTTTTAAAATTAATCACGCATTAAAAGCGCATTTATCTCCATTGAGTGCTACAAACAGTCTTTAAAGCATACCCATTGCGTTCATGCGATTTATTTCCAGTAACATATGGTGGTAGTTTCGCCGTTCTTTGGGACGAATATTAATACAATTATATCAAACTCAAAATGAGCAGTTTGAGATATGCGCTTAGAGCCGCTAACTTTGAAGCAGTGTTATAAAGAAATTCATAAGATCTTTATTTATTCGATTTATTGCTCCATGAGTTACCTTCCTTCTACCATAAAAAATAGATGGTTCCAAAAGAACGTATTCGAAATCGCATTTTTTGGTCTTGCGCGTAACAGCGTACATACCCATTAAAAATACCTGACATTCTGTAACACAGCATCGTACTAACATGCTATGGACATTTCATACTAATAATGCGTCGTAGATACACATAATGCATCACTCTAGGTGGTAGTTATAAAATATAACAATTGGGACTTTCTGTTTTACACTGACCAAAATACCACTGGTACGAAACCATGTTTCTAAACCACTTTTTCTGATCCAATGTGATATTTCTATATATATTCTATGATACAATTTCGCGATGCTTACACATTCATTTAATGTGGTAGTCTATAATATGTGTCGCTTGTTCATTACCGCTCAGTGTAGTAATGTTACGTGTTGTATTTATTGTAAAATACGATAACTTACGATGATAGTTACGTAGTTTTGTGAGTATTTAATGAAGTTGTAATTCTATATTTTTTAATGGAAATGAAAGGAAGTGATCTGGTCTGCCTTGTGGTAGTAGACGTATTATTGCCTATAGCACCTGAAACGTCAGCATTTAATGGAATACAAATGATGATTAAAGAGCTGTCGGTTTCAAATATTATGAAGTAAATCAATTATCTTGAATGACGTTTACCGAATATAAAATAACAAATATTTATATTGGCAGTGGTTCTTGTTTCCAGCAAGTGTGGTCCTCGGGAACATTTGCACGTAAAAGCTATTACGTTAGTAAACATCCTGTTGTAATATAATGTAAGCTAAGCGGAAATGTTCTCCTCATGACTTGAGAGGAACAGCATCTTACAATCAACGTTTCCGCTCTCTAAAGTAAAACATAGTGAATACGAAATGGATGTAGAATAATTACAAGGCATATCAAAAAAGTCCACTATGGATACACACAGGTAATAAAAACTGAGACATCGTAAAGAGAACGAAACTATTGACATCAAAACAGCCGCATCCATCAAACATAAATCAATTTTTCGGCCAAATGCAAGCTATTGAAGAAAAGCAATTGCTGGCAAGGAATATTGTAATGCGCCTATATGATCGAAGAAAGGGTTTTATCAATCATTATTGTATGTTCAAAAGTGTGTTTTAACCGCACAAGAACTGTTAGAATGAATGAAATGCAAATGAGTACACTATACAAAATGGGTATGATGTAACATTCGGGAACATAGTACTAAATATTTTCATAGATGATGAGCAACACTATCTCTCCTGTTCTTCAGTTGGTTTGTCTTCGGTCAAAGCGTACTTCTACTAAGATTATAGTAGCCACTTGGTGACAATATGTCACCACTGAATGATTCAGCAGTTAATGATAGGGTGCATTCCACACGCTATGACAAACGTCTTGCATATTGAAAGCATTCCCGATTAGGCACCATTCACCACACCTTGAAGGTTTTCAGTCTTTGATAATATTATTCCGTTGTTCCCACCAGCCAATAATCATGAATGTTATGATTTGCAATAAATGTTTTATTCTCTCAGTTGTACTGCAGAAGTATTTCACGGGTATTTGTGACATTTTGTTACATGGCTTGTAATGACAATTTAATGTCTAAATGTACGCTTATTTCTCTCATTTGCGTGTGGATTTATAGACTAATATGTGGTCCATTCATACAGTCTTCTCGTCGTGGGTGTAAGGTTTAGTTGTGATTTGGTGCTTCTGATTTCTAGGCTCGGCTGGTTTGGTGCTACCATCCCTGTCTGATTTACTCATACTTTTTTTTAACTAGACACTCCATTCCAAGTGTTTTCCTTATAACTATTTCCATAGGACGGATTTGGATGATATCACCCAGTCACTTTAATTTAACAAATTTCGTCCATTTTCACATAATTATGGGCATATTGTAGTTCCAATCAGAACATCTACAATTCCAAATAAAATTTCCGTTGATCATTACCTGCGATTGTTCAGCACACATCTGAATGCTTCATTGATGAATTACAACATGATGACATGGCTGAAATAAAAAATCATAACAAACACCTCCATGAATTGTAAGAACTGTATGTGACGGAAGCGCAATTTGTCAACTGTTTACAATTCGTTAGATTTATGGGCTTTGTAATGGTTTCAACGGATGGTCATGGTAAGCCTCACACAAGTTATACGTACATCGTACATGTGATCAGTATACCTTCAAGTTTGTCTTAGGTGATGTGACGTTTTACACATTGTCATGTTGATCACATGGTTCACAAGGTTACAATGACATAAATACAAACCTTTCAAGTGCAATATTTTACATCACCTTTCAAATATATAACAATAGTATGTACGCAAAGGCATTCAATACACTATTGTCACATCGCCTTTCATGGCCATTTATTGTATTCCTTACTTTCGCACAATCATAGTTCAACAGGTTTGAAACTGCTTTAACAATTGCGCAATATATTAAGTAAAATACTGACATGTTCTTTAAATTATATAACGCTTTTTCCTGGTTACAATACACTATCAAAGCTCGGAATTATTTTGGCTATATATAAGTCAACGAAACTTTCATTAAAAATTTAAAGTACAGTTAAAGTACATGTTTCTAAGTTGAGCAATTTATCTGGCTTTGACAAATAATGATTACACATTCTAAAAACGTTGAATAAGTTGTATTATGTTCTAGTAAAGAAGCGCATTAAGTGTAATTGGTTTTCCTTTTTTCAATTCAATCTCTTTGACTTGTTGTACCCAACACGTTATTTTGACAAGTGTAATGTAACATCTGTATAATCACTGCATTATGTAATACCAGTTTCTACCAAAGAAAAACTAGCACGTGTGATAGCTGAATGTGATTGGTTCTTGGATCACATAAAATACTATAATTGTATTATTGTTCTGTATTTTGACTGAAAATGCACAAATAATTAGATTCTTTAAATTGGATTTGATCTGTTCTTGGTTTTTGCAAACAGTTATATTTATGAATTGTCTAAACTTGGATGTATGTCGGCTTTCACGTTTTAAATCATTGTGTATCAATGCTTACCATTTATGCGTGATATTAATACGAATATAATCAAGTAGTAATGTCTTAGTCGGATATTTTTGGCTTCTAATTCCGATCCCGTCTGTCTAAAAACTGAGCGTGATGCAATGTATTCATTAGCGTGGTACGAATAATTCATGATTAATGAGCATTAATATAATATAAATATTCAATAACTAAGAACTTTTTCAGAACAAGAGTTTGTTAATATTACTTTCAATGCAATGTTAGTTTAATACGAGGGGTGTTCAAAAAGTAATGCAAATTGCCCTCTAACTTTTTATTGACTGAGCCGATTTCAATGAAACTCACTGACAATCTTCATCGAAATCTCCGCTTCAAGATGTACACAAATTGCATCATTCAATTCAAGATTGAAATCATGTTTCAGCGTCTGCAATAGGTACTACTTTCATACACTGAAACACGGTTGACCACATAGGCTTCCTGGAAACGTACCTTCGCTATACAGAATGCGATCTAAGACCAAGAACTTAAAAATAGTCGCATGGGACTAGATCTACAGAATATACTTGTTTATCAGGCATATGTATCTGATTTTCGTTCAAAAACTGCTCTTCAGTAGATGCCTGGAGCAAAGAGGTATTTTCATGTGAAAGGGACATAATGCTCAGTTTCAGTAACAAATCGACGCTATGTGAAATGTTTCTAAAGTTTGTCCTGCAGAAACTATCTGTAGAACCTATTAGCTACCAAGTTACGCATTGATTTGGGTATTTGAACAGTAGGGCCTTGGTCGGTGGACAAAATTCAATTGTTTTACCTTCGTCACTGACTGCGTGTAATTTACAAATACGAGCTTCTTGGAATTTCAGGAATCAAATACATAATATTTTTGGTTCAGACTTCGTAAATAATAGTGAGTCTGTGTTTCGCCATCTGTTACGCTTCGTAAAAACAAAGTTTGTACGTATTAAGGGTATAAATAAAATATTTGTTGGCATTTTAAATAAGAAGATATTTTAAACACCACACAGTGAGCATGGTACAAAATGTACCCATGGGGTACAGATATTGTTAATTTCTATAATTTTCTTCAAAATGATGTGAAAGTGAGATAACATCGAGCATGTGCGATCAGCTAACTGCTCTACTACTAATATTGCAGCTTTGAAACCAATATATAACTTGTTATCAACATTTTGTTGCTTGTTGTTGTTGTCGACTGATCAATTTTGTTGTTGTCTTTCAGCAGCTATTGATCTGCTTTGAAACATGTTGAATTAATAAAATATTGCTAAATCCTACGATATCTGGTAATCTTAAAAAGTTACACATGTATCAATTTGTCACTTTATCTAAGCTAAGTACATCCTTTGATATAAGGCATAATTTCAGTCGGTTTTGCTATACGTTTTTCCAACGCAATTTAGCTTAGTGTGCATGAGTAGGTACATTTTAACCTAACATTATGACTCAACCGATGAATCGATAGTTACATAGTTAAAGATGCCAAAGTTGACGCCTTAAAATACCGATACTAATAAGATATGCATACATTTGCATTACTTTTCGAACACCCATCGTATAAGAAATATATTAAACACGAATGTTCTAAGCTACTCGTGATAATGTGTTGTATTGTCTTTCTCGAAATTCTATTCATTCATTTATAGAAAATCAAAACATGGGATGCGTATGTTATTTCCTCTCTGGTAAATGAGTTGAATTCCCCTAGCGAGATCGTGTTAAGACTAAAATCAGATTTAAATTGTGGTCCTATGTTCCTGTTCATGTTATGTTAATGATCCGCGATGATATCAATATCTGATAATATTGCGATTACAGAAGAACATCGGGATCACCCATGAATACCTTAAATATTCATCACAGCATATTCCAAGATGTACGTATAGTATGGAAATTCCAAAATATGCGAACTTAATTATTGTTTTAATATTGGTTTATCATATGGAAACATCGTTTGATCTTTTCGAATATTTATTTATTTGTGTCTGAACTTGTACATCAATAATGCAGAATACATACAAGAACATATAAATTCAATATATCATGCCCTGACATAATTGATATAAAATGTAACACAACAAAGCAGGAAACTATTTTCTTGGAAGTATCGTTTATTGTTGTTCATAAAATAAATTTCATTTTTAATGAATATATCATATATGTATACAATATTTATTGATTTCCCAAATTCAAGCATTGAAGCAGATGACACGAAGTTGGAGCAACATGGTATTTGAGTTTCGTGTTGGTATATTTGGCATTGAATCCGATCAAGGCTTTACGTTTCAATGAGATACATGTAGGCATTGGCATATTGTTATGCATCCGAGTATACGTTGTATTCTACATATATAATTAACCATTGTTTGTTTTCTCTTTCAGGGTATCTCGAAACATCAATGGAGAAAAAGTTAATTCGGACATTACTAAGTGAATATGAAAAACGTGGGAAAATAGGCCGACCAACCGCTGAAGAAAACGATACATTGAATGTGTATTATGGACTTACATTAATACAAATACTTGACCTAGATGAACGAAATCAGGTGTTAGCAACGAATGTATGGGCATCTTTTGTAAGTATAACATACAATAATCATAACCTTTATACAAACTCAGCTTCTGGTGATGAGCTGCAATATATAATCTTACATTACACAGTGCCAACCAAAACTAAGTATACGGAGTTATTTCTCCATTCATGTAACACTATTTGCAGACCGGAGAATCAGCAATATGTTTGAAGACCATGCATATTTCATTTTATCCAGTGTAAAGACAGTACATTGAATGCTACCCTAGATGTAAAATATTGTTTTTTTTGCCTGGCTTGAAAGACAACTTCGTCTAAAAGGCGGAAAACGCTGCGTTTTTGACCCAATGATTATTTGAATTCAGAACATTTTCATCTTTATTTCTTTCCTATTATCGACTTGTATAGTAACTAAAGTTTTAGGAATTACTATTATTGAATACTAATTTTTGGTGGGCACTGTGTATTGCATTTAGAGATCAACATTAATATTCTTAGTCGAGAAACAGAAATTTTATTCAGCAGAAATTTGTTTAAGTAACGCAGCTTCCTAGTGGTGACTTTGTTTATCAAACTAACATATTTATCAGACTAAAACAACACCAGAACACCGACGATTTTACTATTTTCACACCACTTTGAAATAACGTCATCGGTGTGATTTTATTATCTTAACGACCACTTCCAATTGATCTAAACTTTTAATCGAATTTTTTGTACGCCAGTATTGCCTCCAAAACACTCTACTTCTACACCAACTATGTGCCCAATGATATAAAAACAACACAACAACTGACAACAAGATATAAAGGTTTCGTCAACATAATTAAATAAAATTTCCTGGAAAAGAAGCATTGCAACAAAAACAACATACACTTTTGACATGTAGAACATGACGAATAAATTCGTGTGAATGCCTTTAACTGCTTGGATTAAATAGGGAATCAAATCTTACTGAACATTAATGTCGATAAAAGAACACACATGGAATACACTCTGCAATATTAACATAAAAACATCGTTATTTTGCAGCAGCACTGAAATGAAATTCATTAATATTCGTTTGTTTTCGTTAATATCTTAATGTAAATCGAAACAGTGGATTGAGTCGTGAATGCACTTTTAGAAGTATACTTTATATAGTAAATTGTTTAAAGACATGGATAAGAGGACGGATTATATATTATATATTATGTATATGAAAATCGTCTCAAATAGCACATAGGTGTACACAGTGTATACAATAGTTCAGTTGTATTGTTTCGTAGAGTTATTGTATTAATTTATTTTACGGAGATATTATTCTTACAAAATTTTGTAATACATACTCAATAGACGTTTTGCATCGACCAAGCTAATTCCATCAAATGATTTATGAAACAAGTACACACTGAATAATAATGAAACATGCAATTTGTCTGGACCAAAATACGAATTTAAGGAATATGCCAGACCCAAGTATGCATAATTAATTTAATCAACTACAATGTATGGCTATTACATGATTTTCCGATATTTCAGGGATGGTCGGATATCTACCTTAGCTGGGAGCCAGAATTATTCTCCAATATAACCAAAGTTCGGGTACCGGCAGACAACATATGGATTCCAGATATAAAGTTATACAATTAGTAAGTTCATGTAATATTTCCGAAAACGATTAATATTTACTTATTAGTTATGAAGTTGATTATATAGTTCCAGCTGGTTGTAAAATGACCGATGCATGTCCAATTGTTGCAAAAATAATACTTTAACCGAGTGTTGACAGCCAAACATACGTATTTCAGTCATACCGCAACTTATATTACTAAAGCAGAAATTAGGTCATTCAATGTTTTCGTAACATCAATTTAATATTTAGTAATTTGACAGCTTAATGTGTTTTACTTGGTTTTAAAAAGTTCTTCATAAAAGGAGCGGTCACAAATCTACATGTTCCAGCAGGAGTTTATAATACCATATAATAGTTTTGTCACAAACGTGACGATATTGTGACGATAATAATTTAGGTATATGTACGCATTGTATGAACAAATGCTCACAATGCTGAACTAAACTCTACAAACATGTCAATGCATTATACGTTGGTCAATGTTGCGAACAGTTCACATAACATGAGATTTTCGGACGATATAACCATGCAAGTGAAATATACTTATGGAAACCTAATAGCACAACAACCCAAATGTCTGGCAGCTGTCAGTACAACTCGGAAGGTTAAACAAGTTTAATAGCATTTCTATCTATCATTCGACATTCAACCCTGTAACATATCACGGTCTAAAAACACGTGTATTATATGTATGGTATTGGAATCGAATCAATCTGACATGTTCATCACTTAGACACAAATATTATAATCTTCTTATACTACTAAACAAATTGTTGATTGATGATCATGTCTTCAACACCTAAAACATAACATAGTATATATGTACAACAGTAACAGGTTACGTGTTTAACATCTTGGATCGTCCATTACTTTGTTATTGACAGACTATCAGTTACAAACAGTTAGTATCCTTTTTCCTTTTAACATCTTTGACGTATAGTCCTCAAAGTGTTCACAAAAAAGTATGCTATTGCTATTCTCACGAATTTGTACACTCTTTGTCGACGGAATGACAGCATAACACAGTCTGCCTTTATATGTAAAACGCACGACCAGAAAACTCTTTTCAAACCTTTATTTCTCTGGGCATCGTGGTATTGGGTTATATTACAAAAATGTAAGATAGCAATGTGCTAGACAGGTTAAGTGATTCATAGTTATGTTAATGGACTTTAATTAAATTTAAAATATACAGGTACGGTATTCTGCTTATTGATTTCTAAATGAGTGTTGTAAAGCTGACATACTTAACGCCTAAGATAACCTACTTAAATCGAGATGCTAGGTCATGAAAGAAGTATAGGTTAACGTTAAGAATAAATCCATTGTCAATATTCCTAAGGGATAACCAAACTGATCAGACATTCAATTACCAAAGGAGCAGAAAACGTGATTGATGTCCAACAATACCAATTAGGATTGAAGCATGAAGATGCATATAAAGATCAAATAAATGTTTAAAAAGCGTTTATCTATTCTTTATCAAACTGAAATAGTAGATACCCAGACATTATTGATGATATAAGTACTGTATTACAAACCAGATTTTCCAAGTTTGTTTATGGTTTAATTTGTCCACTGATATAATCTATAATTGTCTCAAGCATGGGATATCTAAAAATATCACTTGAACCACGTGATGACCTATGTAAACACACCTTTGAACTTTTGTAAATTACTTGTTTAGTACAGACTGTATGTACGTGTTTTGTCATGGACGAAGCAAATGTTCATGTTGAAAGAACGTTACTTAAGTTTCATAAATTCATAATATATAAAATACACAGATTGTAAGTACACGTAACGTATGTTCAATTATCGTCAGCTCAAAATTATTTTGAGCTATCTGCACTTTCGGGGGAATACTCTAGCTATCTAACATACACAGTATATTCCTAATGAAATAATCCGTTACGATAAAAAGTGTGCGAATAACGACATGCGCTAGTGATACATGTATCAACAATTCATAGTCAAGGTGTCCGAATAAAGTCGAACATTTTACAACAAAATAAACCATCTCAAACCATTGCAGCAGTTTCCAACAAAATGTTCTGATTGGTGCAACTTTTGTTGTAGAGTTCTGAGAAAAAGGTTTTTTGAACTTAAACAATGATATAACATAAATAAGTGTAAGTGATCCTTGTTGCTTTAAAACAGTTTCATTTTTTTTGCAAAAGCATTTTGTAATAAATTTCAATTAAACGTGTATGCTAACATTTTAAAACGGAACAAGACAGTTTGTAATAGGAGCAAAATAATTTTTAGGTTATTTCCGTTCCATTACAATGCATATATTTCCTCCCACGATATTCATTGTTATCAGAATAAAGAAACTTAAATTCAGCCATAAACTGCTTTGAAATAACATGTTGGACTATAGTGTGTTAAGCAAAACCAATATCCGTTAAGAATTAAGTTGCAGAATATGATCGGTGTCGAACAGAAGTGTAATAAAATTTTCGAAAACCTAATAAAAGCAGACGGTGATTTACATTTGTAATGGAAAATGTCATTTTCGTTTCCTGTAAACCTCTCTACAGGCAATCGAAAACTGTTAGACACATAACCAGCATAACAATCACTTGGTTTATCAACTTACAACACTTGTACTGGCATCTCGACAGCGGTGCATATACAACTAGTATTAACTACATGCTATAAAAGATTTGTTTAAAATGACACAGAGTGAACCTGTCACACGTGTCCGATTCACCACAGAGCTACTATATGACGCTTTGTATGAAAGATTAATATTAAAATAAAGGCATGAGAAAATCCGACAGGGAAGGTAGCACTCAACCTAACGAACCAAGTACAGAAATCAGAAACACCACGACACAACTACCCTGAGCAATGCCCACTAAAACCCATGCCAAAACGGCGACCAAATGAGACATAACAACCCTGGGGCGTGACCTAGTTTAAAAAACTAAGGACAGTGACAACTGTTCTATTGTTTCCGTTCCATTTCAATGCATATATGTCCCCTCACGATATTAAATGCTTGCATAATGAAGTAATTGAATTTAAGCCATAAACTGCTCCAAAATAACATGTTAGGCCATAGAGTGTTACATGTAAGTAAAACCAATTTCCTTTACGAAATAGGTTGCAGTTTGGCGTCGAAAAGAAATGTAATACAATTTTCGAAACCTAATAAAGCAGTCGGTGGTTTTACCATTGTAATAATATATTAATAATACGTATGTACTATATATTTGATTTGTTTAAAATGACACAGACTGTACTTGTCACATGTGATAGTACATATTTATATGGCGCTTTGTCTGAAAGTTTAATACTGGAATAAACAAAAGCTGACATGTCTTTGATATTCTTTGATATTCAAAGTTAGCTGTTAATTTCGAAGTACATTTAAAACAGAAACTTATATCATAATTCTCCGTAGGAAAACATCGTTCAATGGTCGTTTCTCGGATTTGTGAGTGTTTGGTTGATTTACTAGACAATACAGTGTCGGCATCTTTATCAAACCCTCTGATTATCTACAATATTGACATTGATACATCGCCTTGCACATCGCAATAGAACCCAATGTTTGTCTATAAGATCAAGATGTCTGTCCGGGAAATCTTACTGGATTTAGCGCAATGTCTGTTCTAATGTATGTGTTACATTTATACGAGTACGTGGATTTGGTGGGTTTACATCACATTATGTAAATATACCAATATTCAAGGGATGTAATGTATTTTTGAATCCTACGATTGACAGACCTTCGAACACACAACGATGGTTAATTGCTTTATTGTTAAAATTCTACCAACTTTCGACCTAACGAATTTATGCATACCAAAACATCACTGGTTAGTCTAGTTCTTGGACACAATGTGATTTTAGAGTCAGGATAATGAATGGTGCACGCGATTTTCTTCTAGAAAGTCCACAAAATATTAACAAACTTTACCCATGAATACATGTTGCATGAGTTATGAATGTGACAGTAACATGTTCGTGTGACGAATGCCTACATCATAAAATCAATTACAAATAAGAAGCTAAACCGATTTATTTTTTTAATATTGTCTCATATTTGAGCAACAATATTCCAACATGCTATTATGAATTTAGAGTTTTATGCTCAAGAGTCACATTATATTTTTGTTTCACATACATAGTTTACTATTTCCTTGATTAGAACGAGACAGCAATAAATAATTGCGCGCTGTATTTGTCTGATCAGTATCGCGTAGATTAAGTTACATAGTGTTTAATGGTTACCCATTTCTTACATTGCTTTTACATAATAACATACTGTAGCACTATATTTCAACTTGTTGTGACAACGATTATGGTTCATTTACAAAGTATTTTGAACTAAAGTCCTCAGGAAAATTAAGCTTCTTGCTCGCCTGTTACATAGACTCAACGCTGCACAGCAATGTATATTCTATAAATATCGTATGTATAAGACAATCCGACCTCGATCTATGGACAACTGATGCACACAGTTTCTTCTACCGCGAGAACGTATCCAGGAATTATGTAGTTTGCCCTCTTATCAACAAGTACTTTCCTTGATACGGATTCCTTAAACATAACGCGTATATAAAATTACGTTAACCTACTTCCAGAATAAGTCCATAATAAAGTTAGCAAGGGCTTTAATTAAATGCGCTGGGTCATCGCAAATAGTACAACAATTGAGTATTATGTGCAGAGATAACATAAAAGGAACATAAACCACTCTTCCTTCGAGCAAGTCGGTACTAAATTCGTCCCTAGTTTCATTAACTGTCAATGTATTGGTCATATGGAGAATGTTGTATTTGGCACTCTATGTGGTCGTAGACGCGTTCGATGTTGTGTAATGTCTGGAGCTCATCTGTTTTATTTCGTTCGGAATAATTATTAACGTCAATAGCCTTTTCCAGAACCATTCATCGTAAACATTCGTCCAAAGGTTCAGATAAAACGTGTTAAACATGTTATATTATTTTCTAGCTGACAGTTTGGTGTGTCGTTCAGACTTTGGGTGAATATTATCTCAATTTGGCCATTACTTCTGTCTGTAGGCGTAATTTTCAAGTGTAATGTATACAATTACAACATATGCCACATAACTCCACATATCTATTATCGTTTTGTCTTTCTTAATCTAAAACTAATGACCTAGAGATTTCAAAATATTTTAAAATATGTCCAAACGAAAACCACAGGCTTCCTTGCACAATTGTATAATGCGATTATTTTCCATTCCAGTGCGGATATCAGACTAGAAGAGAAAAGAGAAACATTGGTTGTGGTTCAACACGATGGCTCAATACAGTGGCTGCCGCAAGCAATTTACAAAAGTTCTTGTTCAGTTAATATTCAATATTTTCCATTTGATACACAGACTTGTAAAATGAAATTCGGTTCATGGACGTACGATGGTAGCAAGATAAATCTGGATTTACTTTATCAGAGTATAGAAGGGTTTGATTTATCCGAATACATAAAAAACAATGAATGGATGATTGTATCGACAAACGCTAGAAGAAATGTTCTCCGGTATGCCTGCTGCCCCGGAGAACCGTTTATAGATGTCACATTTGAGATAATTATTCGACGACAACCAGCATTTTACAACTATATTCTCATATTGCCTTGTATTTTGTTATCCTCACTGACACTAGTGTTATTCTGGCTTCCACCCGAATCACCAGCTAAAATGCAACTAGGTAAGTTATTGTGTAATTTAGTTGTCATTACAATTATTCAATTGCAAAATTATCGTATCCTGCTGAAATCCTGCATGATCAGAAATCTGTGTACTACCTTATGGAGATTTGTTTATTTAGAATAATGATATACGCGTATAATGTTAGAATTACTTGTCAATGACATTTGTACATAACCACGATCTTGTTTAGAATTTCTTTTTTTTTAAAAAAGCCTAATGTAAGAATTGATATATTTTGCCAAAATTTGATTTCAAATCTCAGCAGGTATAGACATTACACTATCAAAATATTCATAATTGAATCAACTCTACCCAAGTATTCGATTGTCCAATATAAACTAAATTATGATATTGTTCTTGATCTCTGGTATCACATGGATAATGTGTCTAAATTACATCGATGTTCTCCATGTATGCACCGATGCGGGAAAGAATAATGAGTTAAGCAGACTACGTTCCTACGGACAAAAATTCAGATTAAGTGAGGTTGAAACCTCCATACGGCCAGACGCTTGACGCTGCATTCTAGACATAAAATAGTTACGTTTTAACACGTCATCGTAAACAGAAGAGTGGTCGAGGTAATCTTGTAATATAATGCTCATGAACATTGCCTTTCGAGGACAAGTGTATAACTGATGCCTAGGTCAACTTAATCAGCACTATTTTACTTATATTTCAGGCATGAACATATTTGTTGCATTTTTTCGTGTTGTTGTTATTACTTGCTGAGTCAACCCCTCCATCAGCATCGTCTATACCTCTCATAGGTAAGTCATGGTGTTCCTAATGTATGTTTGTACATTACGTTTGTATATTAAAGTAATACAAATTATATTTATACATGCTAACCTTACAACATTTACTCATGGCACTTTATTCATTCGTGACCGACGCAACTATGATTGTGATATACAAAGTTGAATATAATAATCATTTGCTTTGATTTGATCGCCAAGCTGTTAAAACTTATGTCCCACGTACGGATATGGAGATGATCGTACTCGAAGTCATTGATGAGTGTTTATAGTTTGGTCATTCTGTCTATAGTGTCAATACGGTAGTGCTTTCACAATAGAAAAAGAACTGGACTGGGAAAGGCAGCACTGAAAACGAAATGTTAGATCATGACAGTGCAAAACGAATATTATGTATACAATACATGCATGTAGAATACTGTTAGTTACGGGGATTTTATCCTGGATGAGAAGCTCCATGACAAGAAGGATAGTATTAAGATAATTGCTTCTTGTACATGTATCACTATGACTGAGGTGGTTGTGTAGCCAGAACACGAAACGAAAAAAGCTGTGTGGATACGAACAGACAGAAATTGATAAATTAATTCAAATGTAGTGATAAGCTCTTGGTATCTCAGCATAACATGTTGTTGTTTGTATATTTACAGGTGCTTATTACTGTTTAAACATGGTACTGATCACACTATCCGCCTTCCTCTCTGTTATTGTTGTCAACTTATATTTCCATGGAGCAAAGAGAAAAGTTCCTTTTCTTGTTAAAAAGGTGAGTATCCGTAAAGAATTAAAGCGTCATTGCTGGTTACAAACGACTTTCCTAAAATAAACGGGTGATAAATGACCATACTTTCATGAGTATATAATTACGCAGACATTCCTAAACTACCTAATGTTATAACATAAAGCCATATTCCCGTTTTGCACCGCATATAGTTAATTTATATCACAGCAAACAGTAACTTGGCGATAAATCGACGGCTACATTACATTATCGCAATATACAGAGGAAACATTAATTCCCTGTGAATGCGTAATAAAATATACATTGTACGTGATTTTAGTATCAGTGTATTGTGTCCGAAATCCACACGCGCATCAAATCTACTGATCGACGAAGGGAGTTCTTCGTGAATTTCTCGTATTTGATAATACTTCTGTTTAAATTTGTACATTTACGTGTAAAACTCATATCATGGTTACGACAGAAGAGTCCAGTGATTTACCTAAATGATACATGTAACTATGAGTCAACGGTTAGGCAAATACACTTTCCTTGCTAGATAGCAACGGTTGGGCCAATATGCTATCCTTGATAGATGTTAACGGGTCGGCCAATATGCTTTCTTAGCTAGATTTTAACGGCTAGTTCAATATTATTTCATTAGGCCTATTATTAGTTTACGCCCTGTCAATATGTTTTCCAATATGGCAACTAGCGGCACGTCAAATATAGGATGTTGTCCAAATCTATCTACGTATAGTACTTGTATAGCACTATGGGACATACCTTGATATGAGTGTACGTTCATTTACAGGTTGTGATTGACTGTTTAGCTCGAGTGTTTTGTATGAGGGAGCAATTTGAAAAATTAGAAGTAAACAGTCGGGAATTGGGCAGCAAACGTTACAACGGTTTGTCCTCGAAATGTAACAATGACTTGTCACTGAACGACAACCATGTACCATACACCGATATTGCTGATGAAAAAATCGTGATAAAAACTTTAACAGACGGACAGACAAACAAACCTGAGAGCGTCTGGTTACGTAGTCTTGCCTTCGATATCCGAGATATTCGTACACAGTGTGACTATCTCGTCGATAAGCAAACTAAGCTAGAGAAACTTGAGAAAACAATAAAAGAATGGCGACTTGTTGCGGTCGTTCTAGACAGACTATTCTTCATCATCTATCTTCTCATCATGGTTGTGGCAGTGTTGACTGTGTTTGACTTTGTACTGTTTGGTAAGGATGGAAATAGTAGTTCATAATAAACATTAAAATGTTCTGTAAGTACTGCCTTAATATGCAATGTTGCAAACATATAGCCGCAAGAATTTCACGACTCAACTAAAATGTTTTCGTATAATTTTTAATTGTTTATAAGTATATTAAAATAGTGCAAATACGATGTTGAAAGAAATATACGATTGAAATATTAAGTTCAATTATAATTATATATCCGGATGTACCACGTGCTATGTGACGTCATATTTGGAAGCAAACATCAGTTACGTATAGATTTACCAAATAAATTGGTACAACGGATGTTTTTGTTCGTATCAATGAATTTTTGTGGTTTATGTAAGTATAGATGTGTACTGTTTATAGTATAGATATGAATATTTTCTATTTACGTGGGATGATCAAAAAGTAATGAGACAAATGCTCTCATTTTTAAAGTTAACGTATCTGAGCCATGAAAGTAGCATATTAATTTATCTGCATTTAATGTTGATGTTTAAGTATAAAATACAATGTTCTACAATAAGTAGTTATTTATTAATGCAACGTCAAATATAAGGTGTCGCGCTATGTCGCCGCACATCAAAACATCGCCCTTTTTGGTCATATGGTATGGAAAATCATTCGACTTATATTTCATGAAATAGTCCTCAAATATTATCAAATAAGTTAACTGGAAATGATGCTAAAACATGGAACAATAGCGGATTAAAACGTTTTTGATGTAGGTTGGTTCGTTTTAAATATATGAAGTGAAAGCTAACAGTAGCGACTTAAAAACTACGCAATATTTCCGCAATAAATCACATCTCGAAAATATACAATTCTTCCACAAACTAAAATTAAGGTCCAAACAAACATTTAAAATGAGGAATCGAGCATCGAAAGAGAAGTCTGCAAGACACATACTTATGTATTGTCAGTGGAAATGGGTTGTGACGGGAAAGAAACTCTATTATATCAAGGCGAGATCAGAATAGCGTTACATGAGCTGTCAGTTTTGATTGCAACTCGTTTGACAGTCGTCGTATACGAGAGCAGTCTATAGAATAAAATTAATCGAATAAGTATTTAACATTTCCTTGATATTTTATTACAAATGAGTTGCTTTTAGTCAAATGAACAATCGTTCTAGATAAATACTGAATTATCAGTAAATGTATCCAATAGTTTTAGAGACATAGACCAATTATCGGAGCAATGAGACGTTCGAATAGTTAACAACTTACGCACGTGACGTCATTGACGTCGTTTATGTGCGGCGAGTCGCTATACCATATAGGTTGCAAAATAAGTGCTATCTCTGCCAGTAATGGATGAAAATTTATGAAACTCTGCAGACGGAGAGAGGATACATTTTTTATTTGAAATAAAAACATATTTCATTGATTTCAGGAAGAATTATCATTTAAGAGCGTTTGTCTCATTACTTTTTGATCACCCCACGTAAAACTATAAATAGACATACTCCAGACTTCCATTAATCTTTAGGTACAAATAAATGTTATAATCATTGAGTTACTTGAATATTCATATATGGACAATAGAGTTGGGGTCAGTTGTGTTTGCATATTGTGTGTTGTACATCTTACGTGATCGCTGGGTTTGGGTTGAATAATAATTGGTTTTATATTTTGTAATGAAACATTTTACATGAAATCCGCCATATAATGCATGTTTTAATATGATTGATTGTCGTAAACATGTCCTGTTTCACATACTATTATAGCCAAAGTATGTAAACTCTACTTTAGTTAAATATTCGGCAATGCTAGGACTTCCTAAATTTGAACAAGTTTGTCAATGATTCAGATTAACAATGGCATACTATATTATTAACATATGTTGAACTTTAACCATATTTGAACGTTGAAATAGATACATTCAAATTATTAGAATATTTCAGATTGGAGATCCTTTGAAACACTCAGACAGTAGAAACCATAATACTAGATGACAATTTCAGTATTAAGAAAGTTTGGGATAGTAATTTGTCCTTTATCTGATTTTGTAAAGTAAACCAAGACATTAATACCCATTCAATAAAACTACTAGTTCTGGTTTGTTCCACTGAATCATGTATTAATGAGACATATATCCATTAATTAAGACCTTGACAAACTTTTCATATCTGGATCTGGAAAGGGCTATATTGCCAATATTTATACAAGAATCGTTTATGTTTTCATCGTAACTTATATTAAATGAATTATACATATGAGTAAGACACACTGTTGTTTATAGCATACTGATGTTTTGATAGACTTTCTTTTTATTCATATAACACATTGTTATGTTGTTTTGTGCATAATTTTCTTTAGACTTACAATCCAATGATTGGTTTCTAAATCTCAAATCCGCGGTCTTTCATGTACATTCACTTTTTTCTGAATCAATGTACGTTTCTTTGATAACATCTACAGTTTCTTGTTATTTTATCATAGAGCAACACTGTCAATTATCCGAGCCGCTAAACTAACGTATTGTTCACACTTTTTAGAATCCAATTTAAGAAAGTTTCAATTTCAATCAGCGGGATATGGTACGAATATGTCTTATTGGTTTTAATCAGTTTTGTAAATAATGTATTTATATGCGTGCAAGTTAGTTATGTTTATGTCAGAGGGATGTTTTGTCAACTTTAAATGTAAGCAATGCAGTTAATTGATTAACCAGTGTACATGTATATAATCAGACCGCGAAAAGCAACAAAACGATATAAAAAGCTTTGAGTATTGTTATAACAACTATATCATAGTTATAACAATAGTCGACAAAACGTATCACAGATATAAATCATCAAGTATAACGAAACGATCACATAGTAATGCATACCATTAACTTGCAAAATTAATAATTATGTGATGTATTTGATGAAACCCAAATTGTGAATGAAACATGACTGTTGTTATGGGCTTTTGCATATTTAAGATTATTATTGCATCGATTCACATGACTGGTGCATATATGTATGAGCTGTTCTCCAGGAATATCGGGCTTATTGACAATATTACGAACATCGTTAGAAAGACGAGACTCTTATGAACATTTTCTGAAAATTTGAACGAATTAATACATAAATTAACGAAGTTTTAGACTTTTGAAGCTAACTACTCCCGCCAAGTTTTTGAGTGACGTCGCAAACGTCATTCGAGCGTTATTTAACGTTAACGTTTACCATCATTTCATAAACCCAGTATTTGATGAATTATTGACGTAAACTTTTCATTTTTTTGTCACATTTTACAATACTGTTTTGATTTTAATAAAACACGACAAAAGTGTGAGTGTTTGCCTAAAGGGAAAAGTAGCTGCTATTTTTAACCACTTACACCTTGTTTTTCTCAATTGGCATAGTTTTCGGAAATTGGTCTCCATAGCAACAAAGGAAGTAATTCTATCATATTTTACCAGAAAATTGAAATCTTTAAGATAGTACTATGTTATTCAACTACTTACGATTAAATCGGTGAACATGACTTTTTTCTAATTTTAGACCCTTTTTCTAAACATTATAAAATATTTACTATTGTTATGTCAGTAAGCCCGGTTTTCCTGGAGAACGGGTCATATATGTTATACATTCATAATAAAAATTAAATATATTATATATGTGCGGTGACGGAATTGACGATACTGTATGAATGGATGAATAACTGATTTTGATATAGTTTCTTAATGTATGATATTATTATAACTACAAGCTACCATTGTGATCACCATCACTATCAGCCGAACACTTTCATATCCGTCCATTATATCTTCATTAACCCACGTTTCTCATCCTATGTAACTACGACATGATAGGCCGTTCCAAACAACATTAGCATATAACACCATGTCACACAGTTATTTACCTTAACAAAACAATACTTATTTTGTGCATTGATTGGGAGTAAATTATCCATACACTCGAAACTACGCTGAGACACTGCGTATGACAAAAATTAATACAAAACAAACATAATAATACACAAATTTTAGAATATGAAATTCAAATCTTTTTAAGTGACTATTTAATATATTGTCTTATCTTGCACAGTACACTTTTCTGAAAGGCTGTTCTACATAACACGTCAAATATTTCTTGGAAATATTCCATAGTGTTATTTATACATATCTAAATCACACACACTAATCTTACATTGCGTAGTCAGACCTGTGATGAGTAGCCTATATCTGGTTATTCAATATACGGTCTTCTTATACGGTTAATTAAAGTGGCATCCTGCGCCAAAAAATGCGCTTGTCACTAGTAAAACCAATTATTACCGAAAAGACAAAGACGAATGTGCGTTCAAAAATGACCCTATAAAGCGCACGGTGGTATTTGTAAGTTTGTTTGAATAAAAGGTTGCCCTTTTAATGACGCCAACGATATTTCCGATACGTCTCACAGTTTAACTGAACATGTGCGCTGCCTTTTAAGTGAATATAACATGAGCAATACTTATCATTTCAGTTTTTTCCGCAATGTATTCGGTTTTGACAGGTACCAAAAGGGTCAGTTGTGAAAATTACGAATAATTTCTGAGACTGAAATCGGCAAGTTTGATAAATCTTGAAATGTGTATTCTATGTAAACTAGTTGGATATTTGTAAATATTTTCGTTGGCGTTCATTAAATGATAAATGCATTAAAATAATTTCAATTTGATTGCTGTTTTAGACGCTTCAGTTCAATGGCATGCCACTTCAACTATTCATAGCATTGATAGTGTTAAAACAGATGACGGGTTTATTCAAGTGAACCATGCACAGCTTCAACTTCAACTACCTTGATCTTGATCCCTCATAACAATGTCAATTTTATGGCATTAAGGCATTTTTTAATCGGTTGCGTATAACATAAAATGTTGTCTATTCCTAGGCCACTACCTGCTCGCAAAAATTTACCCGATTTGTTTCAAAACGCAGAAAATTGCGTTGTGTTAGAAAAGTATGGCGATATCACTTGCATGATGTAAAACAATATACACGTATCTTTACCCCTCTGGGGCTATCCAAAACTTAATGAAATGGACAACGGTATTGGAATTAAACAATATTATATTTTATGCCTTCTTACAAAAAAACTGTGTTAGTTCAAACTGTGCTATGTTACAATGTTGTATATATGAAAATGAGTATCCGAGAGGTCATTATTCTTGTAACTAGACTATGTCAATTGTCTCGTAATAATTTAAACATTAGGTTTGATGATTATATATATTTCTATGTCGTTGTAAGAAAACGTGTTGTATCAACGCAATTGATATGATGTAAACATAATTTGTATGATAAAACAAAGAGAAATAAAGTAATTTATTCAAAGGCACTGCTTGTCTTGTTTTTCTTGTTATTATAATTGTATACCAACCGCATGTAAAGACGACAAAGCGATAACCTCCTAATGAAGAGAGTCAAAACCATCAGGTATGAGGTGTGGAAAACAAAACTGTAAGTTCCTGCATCAAACTATCGATATTTACGTCCGACCAGGGAGACAACAAAACAGATACAATTTTTGAATCCACGGGGTCATCCATGTTGTGTCACCAACATGAATGAGCTATTTATTATTTCAATAAGATCAGAATAAAATGCAACACATGAATATGGTAGAATGACATGTATGAAACATAAATCAACATACTATGTACATTACTTAGGATATTTATTCTAGCACTTTTTATAATTTCAGAAAGATGTATTCACATTTGCATATCTTCCCAGATCGAATATCGCTTATAAGAACCCTTATAGTATGCCTATCACGCTGTTTCACAAAATGTAGCAGGATCATACAACTATTTATTTTTTAGAATAGCTGTTATGAACCGAATCAAATAGCAAAGATAGTAGCGAGAGCTGGAGAAAAGTAACCTAATTTTGAATATTGCTTTCATCATTTTAGCCACCCATTCACAATTTTACTGAACAGTGCCCAATGCTGAAAACAGTGTTGTTGCCTGCCACGGTATTTCTACCGTTCTTAGAGAGAAACATTATATAGAACATTCAAGTTACTTCTGGTAAATGTGGGCCACGCTGGTGTGGTGTATAGAATAGCAAAGTTCATATCAATTTTGCAATAATGAAAATATAGACGCAGTAAATAAAGAAAAACGACGACAACCTTAACCTCACAGTCTGGTGATTATTTAGCTGATCATAGTCAAAGCATAGTACTTTTGTTTCTCGTTAGCCGAAATACAGCGTGGAATTTAAGTGTTGTGTTTCAGATACCATACTCTGTGATAATGTGTGTATAGAGCCGATACACACGTGTTTATGTGTTACATTATCAGATATATTTCAGGAGGAATACCGAAGAAAATCGAGACAATAATGAAATAACAACCCCCCAAATGAAACAAGTCATCGGGACTTTGTTGTCTAATATAACATTTCAATCGATTGACTACGGTTTAAACACGGGATTGAACAGGTACACCACTGTAGATCTACAGGATGTCTGTAAAACTACGTAATAATATAATTATAGTTAACGTCATTATTTATCAAAGCATATGCACGCCAGTTTAAAACGTAGTAAGGTAACTTGATGAATTTATTGTGAATGCGATAAGTTTCGATAAGACATGTAGTAATATTGTTTTGCGGGTTTTTATGACGTTGCAAATTGTACATGTATATGTTTTACTGGAAATGACTAGAAACGATGTGGTCTGCCTTAAGGTAGTAGACGTGTTATTGCCTATAGCACCTGAAACGTCAGAAATTAATGCAATGTAATTTATAATACATCAGATGTCGGGTTTCATATGAAAGGTTTATAACATTATGAGGTAAACCATCATATTGAACGGCATTTGCTGATTATAATATTTTAAATATTTGTATTGGCAGTTGTTCGTGGTTGCCAGCAAGTGTGGTCCTCAGGAGCGTTTGCACGTATCACCTAGTGCATTAGTAAACATCCAGCTGTCATTCATAGTATGTAAGCTGAACAGAAATGTTCTCCTCGTGACTTGAAAAGAACAGCATCTTGCAATCAACGTTTCCACTGTCTGGGAGATATATTGAATACAAAATGGCTGTAGAATAATAACAAGGCATATTGCAACACGTCGACTATGGATACAAACAACTAATCAAAATTTGGACATTTTAAAGAGAACAACACTATTGACATCGAAACATCAAGCCTTAATCAATTCCACCTTACATACAAGGTTGCTGCATGCAAGCTACTGTAGGAAAGCAATTGATACAAAATAGCATGGATTATTGTAATCTGTTTATATGATCGAAGTAAGGTTATATCAACCAAGTATGTTCAAAAGTGTTTTACACGCACAAGATTTACAAGGTTAGAATGTGAAACATTGTAATCTGCTAGTAATCGTCCCATTCCATGAGGAGAGTGAATAGTCTACCAAAGTAAATCTAAATAATAATCAATCAGAATTGCGTAAACATAAACTATTACCAGAACCTCAGACTATGTAATTGCTGATGTCGCGTTCTAGACCGCTGTTTCTATACAGCTTTTGAGTAGAAGCAGCAAATGCCTGTTATGGCTATGTAATGAATTCCTATAGGAATCTAGCAATTTGAAAATAACGTAATGATATAACATGTATATGTATATCTAGAACATTGCCTTATTCTCATATGTGTTGTGTAAATATTATACGTATTCTACACAACCTGTTCTGTCTGGTCCTTTGTTGCCTAAAGGAATATTGTAACATTTATTAGATTATAATATTGTCGCAACCATTCAGGTATAATGATCGTTTAGAACAAATTATGTCTTCGCATAACATTATTACAACATTGCTGGGAATGCTGCAGCTGTAGTCCTTAATGTAATTTTAGTCGTATCTGGTAGTGTATGAGAATGGTATGACATGATTTATCTTGTTATTATTTATGTATTGTTCTTTCTAGACCTAGGCATTTTCTAATAATTGAATAACTACTATTTCTCCGTTCAAAACTCTCGAAACAATACGAAAGCCGGCATGGAATTGAAGTTCTAAGTCTTCAACTTTAATATCTTACTCGATACATCCCTTACACTTTTGTCTATGTTATAATTTGGTTGAGCCGAAGCAAAATGGTCTAGTAACAATACTGTTAGAGCAAATAACACAATAATGATGATGTATATTTTGGCACAGTCAATAGTACCTTTATAGAAGGGGATTCCATTAAACATATAAAGATGCATTTCGCACGTGAATTCATGTAATTATTATTAGCAGTTTGTTGTTTGACCTGTACTTTACTCAAAATTTAAACTAAATTTTAGGAACATTCCTGATGCCACTTATTGGCTAAACTAATTACTATCACATAGGTAAACAAATATTTCGTTTACAGTACGGTCAGAAAAGAGCACATACTATATTTTTGAACACATGCAATGACATTGGCTTCACATCCGAACACAAAACTGTGAGATCATCAGATGTTGTGTTACGAATTATGTGATATTTTTTATGTACACGTATGCTGTACTTTCTGTTAGAGATATATAGAAAGGAGAACAGTTGCCACCATCGTTCAATACTGTCCCGAGTGGTACACATGTACCATGGCCGCAATATCGATGCGACAGGTGACTGTTAATTTAATGACGTTTGAAAAATAATGGGTGTCTATATGCAGCTACCTTACATGGTATTCGTCCTCATGGGAGTCAAATCTATCAATGTTGCTACATTCTGATCGCCCCCGAAGTGTTATATTTACTTCACCGATCGTTTTAAAAATGTTTGGTGTGAAAAGGACCAGACTTAACAGTCATTTTATGTGCATAGTATTTTCCTAAACAAGAACATACATTGCTGCATCAGACAAAGTCAGTACGCACGACGTATTTATTACGTTTTGATATTGCCCTCGGTATAATAAACTATACACAAGACCTTTAGTGCACAGTCGTGCTGCCAAACGCCGTTGAAGGGCTTATTAAAGAGTCTAGCGTCTGCCGGTGAACAGTACACATGTCGTCTAGAATGCTGTTTTCTATTATGCGATAATTGTTGTATTTCTGGAAACTGTTACGAACCAGGTTTGAATGAACTCTACTTAAAGCGTAATACATTGAGTTCTAATATGACATTACTGGTACCAATACTCATCAATACCTTTTGTACAAGCACTAACATGCAGTAAGTCAATGCTCGTACAAATATAGTAACAAAACATCGAATAGTATTGCTGTGTGCTAGTTTGCTATAACTGAAGTACTTTTGTAGTCTGTTGTGAACTAGGCTTATATGAACTTTACTGATGATATAACACATTGTGTGTTTAATATATGAGCACATATTTTTTTTTTTAAATGCGATATGGTCTAACCACCTTACTACTTTGTCGTAAACCACGTGTATCTCAGAAAGGTTATACCATAATCCATTGATATAAAATCCAGAACTTTGATGAGCAGATAGAACAGGGATTAACCTAATTAATACATATATTTGTGTTGGTACTTCAAGAGTTTTATTAAATGATGAGAGTGGATCCAAAGGGTCGTCATTCCCACTCTGGAAGCCAGTACACCACTAAATAAACATTAAACATACATGTATATAATCTAAGTCATTGTCTCTCCAATTGTTCGTTACAGGATCTTAACTATTTGCAACTCGCCTGTACAGTATTCCTTTTTTTGTATTTACGAACACTGTATTCACGCCGAATGATCTTTGAGTAGTTAGCAGAAATTTTAATTGAATCAGATCCATGTGTTCATTTTGCCGAGAAATGGATTTGTTTAGAAACCATGATTTTCGATTTCTCATGCTTATTACCAATCATCTGAAGATATTTTCCATCATATTGTCAATAAATATATACAAGGATGTACCCACACATCATCAAAGTAGCTCTTCAAACAAACAATGCAAAGTCTTAACCGCGCCCTGTACCAGTGTCATGTTTTGTGCCATTCAACATGCATTTAATCCTGTACAATATAACATCAAACAAGAGTCGTAGATGATTGACTGTGCGACAAATTGATGTGTCAATTCGTCTATGAACATTGCTTAATTAACTGGTATAACATGTGAATAACGTTAAACGTCAACCATAATACGTTACGATATGTACAGTAACCCTAGTGACGACAATGTGCTACTCTGTTATCATCAAATGCATTTGTTCCTTAACATAACCACCATTCATTGAACCTTGGTGTAGTACGTCTGCTTATATATACCCATCCATTTTTATGTTATCATAATGTCTGTGAATATCTAAATGCAGCCAAGGATGCGTTTATGTTTTTATATAATATTTATATGTCGTAAATACTTCACGATCGCCGGCTGTTATGTTGATATTCATGTTCACGAATTCCCAGGAGTTTTGTTTCCTGTTGCGTTTTCTAAGGTTTTTCACTTTCGATAACTACAAATAATTATGCTCTGGTATAATTTGTACTTTAGAGTGTTGGGTGTGTTTAACAATGTGAATCATTGGTATTACATTTATCTTATAACCCTCACTATGCGGGTATATTATGCAAATCTCTGCATTATTGCTTTATCGGTTAATTTCCTAAGATACTCGTCTTACTATTGAAATGACCTTTATTAATATTTTATGTGACTATAATTATAATAAGTATTGCTTCATTGGCTTTCCATAATAAAGAACATGCCAATGGGAATTAGGTTGTTTACAAGTATGTGTGAAGATGTGTTTAACAAACCAAATCAATGACTTGCTTGATACACAAAAAGGGGTTACATAGTCTTACTATGTAGATGCTATATAAATGAGCATCATACTTAATAAAACATTTATAGTGAGTGATTGCAAATAAATCCATTAAAAACGCCAGAAAACCAACATTTTGCATTTATTATAAAGTGGTTCCGTACATATATTGACACCGTCTTTCCAACTAATTGGAAAACAAGATTATTCCTTTGTGGCTGCTATTAAACTGCATTTTATGATTCAAAGCATCGCCCATTTCGATAAGAAACTTTTGAAGTAGTTCTACGCTGTATGAACATATTTACTACAATAGACACATACAAATGCAATCGGTACTTTACTCAAGTCCAGGAGTAATAACTAGAAAGTGAAATTGATCTCAGCAGTTGATCTAGTCTTTATGGAAGCGAGATCACAATTAAAGAAGCGTATGAAATTTAATTAGCAATTGGTGCTGTAAGGGTACTGAAAAAAGTTTTTTCCTTTCCTAATTATAACATGTTATTTCATTTGTAAGAGCTCTCGTAAATTTTTGTGAGTTTTTTTGCCTACATCGAGGCAAATGGTTTGGCAAAGATAATTCTGCAAGAACGTTAAGCATTGTAATTGAGACAGCTTCTCCTATTTATAACAACTTTTATGTGATTCCCGTTTTGTTTGGCATGGGAATCAAGACAAAATGCATATAATATCGTTTATAGAACCACCATAGAGGAGTAAATGATCGACAAGGGATACTGCAAATAATGGATACAATGTATATTAGTGAACAAGTACATTTGTATGTTTACTCAACCATGACAGAACATTGTACGAAACTGTCAATTCTACAATACTGATTTAACTCTGATAGCATTGGTACAAACGGTTTACAGTATGGGTAAGACACTTTGTTACATCTGATTAATTAGCCGATATTCAATACAATATAGTACTAGTATATGTACGACAGCATTTTGTTTTGTGCATATATGTATCAACCATAATCGATGTTGAAAATGTGTAATAGCATAATAAAATAGCAATGAAATAAAATATAATATTACATGTAATACTACTGCATAACAAATACAGATAAAGCGTATAAGATGTATCGTGATCCTAAACTAAGGGGAACAACTCCAATAGCATACATGTACATGTGTTAGTTCAATTTTATAATTACTTGTATTTTAGTTGAAAGCCTACACTATTTGACAGTGAGGTTATTTGCGTATCAATTTATCCCACGTGTTCCACTTTGTCATTTTATAAAATGTGAAGAGACCCTCATTTTGCTAATAAACCACTTTTGTATCTTAATCAATTAAAGCATAAAGTCGACTTTCCACAGCGAGCTAAAACATATTTAACTGCGATATAAGTGAATCAGTACAGTAGTTCACGGGTTGCAAAGTTCATACATAATTACTCACCCTAGGCCTTCAACGTTCCATTCCGAATATATGATAAACATTCTATCCACCAGATACGATATCAATTCGCTGACTTAAAAAAACCTTTAAAGACGCATCCATATTTGAAATCTTCATTCTAAGACATTACATGTTAGCCTAATTTCGTGACATGTTGACCAAATCTTTGTTGTCAGTACAATTGTCAGCCGGTTCATAAGTGTCTTTGGTTGTCTTCACTTGTTCTTCAGTATGTACGTTTTCCTTATATCAGAAAGGGGATAGACACATAACACAGAGAGGAAAGCATTTAAATTAATTAACAGCGAATTAAGTGTAATGCATTACTTAACTAATCAAAAACACATGTTAAACTTTAGGTTACGTCAACCTTGCTTTCGAAGGGTCGAACAAAAATTTCCGCAAACCGAATTGTATTAGATGTCAATGGCGATTTCTGCAATGACTCTCAATAGTAATTTATTGACAAGAAGTTACGTTGTTATTACGGACGTGTGTTTACCGCTAGGCAGTAAAAAGTAGATCTGTTTAAAACAAGTTCTGCTTAAATTAATCTGATTTATTTTTCAAACACAATGGGACTTTAACTATCGTAATTTGAGGATAGTAGAAGTATAATTATCTTCAAGTTGTGGATTTTAAACCCACATTTAGTATATTACTTTCCGATCACGTTGACCAGCTACCAGCTATCAGTCAGGTAATGTTTTTTTTTCGAACATTGCAGTTATAAATACATAATGGTGATAAAACCATAAAACACTGATCGAGACAGATCGAGTATATGTGCCAGTATTTTAAAAAATTGAATACTGTTGAAAACAACTATTTTTCTTATAAGAACATCTTTATTGCAATCACAGCCTTCCGTTGAATGTTAGCAGTTGTTACGGAATATCAACGATGTATCATCTCAAGAATAGTGTAGAGAACCATCGAAGTGTTAGTTCTGATGCTTGAAGTAAGGCAATAGTGTTAGTATGTGTTAAACGTGTCTTGAGATAACAGGATAACAGATCTATATGATAATGAGTATGGTTATTGTAAAAGCAGAACAACATACACAGCAGGGAGTATGACATAGTGTGTTCAACAACTGTTCCAAAGCCATTGAGTACTAGGTTATTTTAATAGTATTTACTTTTCAGTCATTTGCCTAAGATAATCCCTTGGGATTCTGGGTGTACGCGTATCAGTTATATGATCTTCTTTTGTCATTTTGAGCCAAACGTTCCTGTGTCAAAATGCTTTCAGTTTTTCTATCTGCTTTCTGTCTCCGATACTGAAAATAATACTGTAAAAACTTCAACGATCCTCTCTGTTCTCTTGATATTTCAAGAATAAAAAATGCAAATCGCTTGAAACAATTACTTTATGTGAAGGATGTCATTAGAACAAGTATTTCCATCAATAAATAGGACTGCAGATGTTACTGTAAAGAAACACGACTGTGCATATAATTATTAGATACATACACACATTGATTCAAATGTAGTCTCAATACTGCGTGACTAATGTACTATGTATAACAAATATCCTGTATCAGTTTAATGTTATCTATATTCATTTTATGGCCGATTACCTTAAAATAATTCAGAAATCTATGCAGAAGAAAAGGTTGATCAATTGTTTCATTTAGATATGAATTCTTTATTGTGATGCATTTTAGATACATGAGTTCTCCCAGACAAAAGAAGCCTTACGAAGGATTTATTCCAAATGCTTTTCAACAAAATGTGGGCATGCATAGTAGGGTTAGTATAACCCATGGAGCATCCATCTTATTTACGAATTGCATGTTTTAATACTCACGGTGGTTAAAACGCACGTTAAAGTGTGTCGAAATGAATACACCTATCTAATGTGTAATCTAATTGTTTAACCATCCTACAAGAGTATGTTTATTATACTTGAATAGCTCTCATACTTCCGGGTTGTAAATTTGTTTACAATATGCACGTGTAAATTAACTTAAATTGGCATCACCCTGTTTGGCAAATAACCAAGACGCTTCTCAACTTTGTAGTCAATGCAGTTGGCATGTTGGGGTTACTCAATGAATAATGCACAAACTGCAATTCCAAGGTAATTATTAGTGTTCTAGAATTACATTCAATTTAAAATTATGTCATTATGTAATAGAGAGGTACGAGGGGGCTTTCAAAAGTTCCAGGAAAAGAGCTCTATAAAGTTTATCAAAAGTTCATTTACTTCAAACTATGCATTTAAATAGAACAATTCATGATACATATTGTACCATGAATCAAACGCATGAGAATGTGTCGTACAAAATGGCACTGCTGCCATAGTAACGTCAGTAATGGCTACCCGGGGCAAATTTGACGTAAGGTCGTAGAAATCGACGAACTAACCAACACATTGCCCCCAACCAAACAGCTACCAATTAACTACGACCTAAAATTACTGCATGGAACTTCTGCGAAGGGTGGTAAAATACCATTTTGGTCAATTTATGTCATAGTTTAAATATTCTCACGGTTGTGTTCAGGTTCTTGTGTCGCCGTTTTAGAATCACCCGTCAAATGTCAGTAAATCCTTTGAATTTGACCAGTTGTTGTCGTTTGGGAGAAAGATTAAGACTTGAAACAGTAAAATGTATAACCACTGCCTGTAAAGAATGTTGAATGGCACTGTGCAGAATGTATGAATAGTATAAACGCTTCCAGACTGCCAGTAGTACTGCTGCAGATGATCATAGGAAGGTACGGTATGCTGTGAATAAGACGCTAGACGTTGCGTTGGACGTTTCTGATTGATTTTGTTACACTTTCGAGTGCCTTGCAAACGGACCCTGCAATTGCATACCTTGAAGTGAGGCATTTTGTATGAACATTTTGTGTGCTCTTTGACTGACTGGGTGAGATTAAGTCAGATTATGTTAACAACGTACGGTCAGAGACAACGTTGCCCCGGGTAGCCATAACTGACGTTACTATGGCAGCCGTGTAATTTTGTACCACACACCCTCATGGGTTCAATTCATAGTATAAAATGTATCATGAATTGCTCTATTTAAATGCAAAGTTTGAAGTAATTAGACCATAAGATAAATATAGTAGAGCACTTTTCTTGGAACTTTTGAAACGCACTACGTATATAGGAGTAATAGTTACTCATTATTGGTTCTGTTTTGTTTTTGCTTGTCATTACTTAACTTCAGACAATGTCTAATGAGAATGTAGCCCAAAATGTTATTACCTAGATTCCACTAAACTCGCAATTGCTGCGTATGTGTTCGAGTTGCGTCCATAACCATCGGATCACATGTAACTGTCTTACAGAACATATATCTTTATTATATGCTTTCAATGGATTATGGCGTTTTTCAGTGAAAATAACAATAAAAAAATTACAGTGAAAATAGCATTTTTGATAATTCACTGTTTTTGACGGAACTACTTTCTTCAATGAAAAAATAAATTACCTCCCTGTATTGTTTGTTTTATTACATATTTACCTCCTTGATTATGTCTGCTACAAAATGGAGTATTTTTCTAAATCTAATATCAATAGCTTTGAATTTGAAGCCTTTTTTGGCATGTATTCGAGCCTAATTCACAGGTAACTGTATCATTGAAAACGAAAAAACTCGAAAAAAAAAATTAATTTGTATAAACGTAGATATACGGTAAAAGACAAAAAAAAAATTTTCAAAAAATTGTTTTTCCCGAAATGCTCGGGTTTGTTTTTGTTCTAATGAAAGGCCTACTGTACAGTTACCTGTGGGCTCATTATGGTGAGGAATAAAATGAACCTAGAACCTACTGCAAATCAAGAACCTCAACATGAGACAGGTGAAAGGACCACTATTAATGTAGGAGCTTTCCTTAAATTCCTAGAAGGGCCTTTAGAAAGAGAATAGATCCTTCAATTTATTGGATGAGTTAGAGGAAGGCTTCTTCTGTTCTGACAAAATGATGTCGTCAAGGTCTCAGAATGAAATCTATTGTGCCGTATTTAAAAGACTAATCTGAAAAACTGAACGAGCTTTGAACAATTCAAATATAAGCAATAAACACAAACCTACAATTTATCGAAGCATATAGAATCTACTGTCTGTACAGTTAATGCATTTTGAGATTCAAAATCGCATCTCGTCAAAAAAATCAACATGTCCTAAAAATCCGATGTTGTGATGACGTCAAAACACATGATAAAGTCACTCTGTACGTCGATTCCCGTTTTTAACACTCAGTACGAGTATTTCCCCTTACTAATCTGACTGGCTTTAAAGAAAAAATAAGTCTATTACGTGATTATTATTAAAAATTCCCGGCATCGTAACATGAATTCAAAATGGTGGATGGGAAAATTGTTTGATGACAATGAAATTACTCCGCTATAAAATTTAATAAATGCCAGTTATTTCGATTGCAATAAAACATTAAAATAGTTTTGTGTTTGTCAAATATTACATTTGTTTTATTTGTAAACGTCACACGTATCTTGTTCTATGTTTTGCCGAAAAATATTACAGCAAATAGTTGCACTACTTTCAGCGGAATTTCTGTAAAAAAATGTGAATAGGTTGAAATGAATTTGGGGCGCCCCACGGGGTGAGGTTCCAAGAGGGAATGGTTAGATATTAATAAAATGATTAATTACGCATATAATAAAAAGAAAATTTGTTGATTTTTTGGTGTAAGGTTGAATTTTATTTCACTTGTGATCACATAAATCTACGCCACTCGTGAAAATATTGATTTCTGTGATCACTCGGTGAAATAAAATTCGATCTTACACCAAAATCAACAAATATCCTCTATTTATTACTGAAACAGTAACCAATTTATTGGCCATATCTCATTATAATGTAGTACGCAAACATCATTGAAATATTAAAAAAGACAGATCGGTTGTGTTTGCATCGGCAACATGACTTAAAAGAATGACGTAAAGTGTAGAGGGTGGCAATCTAATCCGGGCTATAACTCCATAGGCATGCACCACATTAAATATTGCATGATTTTCCAGGAGACGATAAATAGAGCATATAGTTTTATTGGTAAAAAAGCTGTTCCTCTTTGATCAGTTTTTCAAAAGATATCTTTACACGGAACACTTGTCAATGAGTAATTAAGTTCGTATTTAGCTCAGACAGTTTTATACTTATCGCTAAGATAATCCTATGAAATAACCCTCAGGATAAGTTAAAATCACAATTATACGGACGTCACATATGATGAATCATTTGCAGCTAATAGGAAGACAATCAATATATATACACCGACACTCTCAGATATATACCAGGCTTTGTACATACTGATGAAGATATCCAATCTCGGCCGACCACATCATGATACGTAATATTGTGATAGAGCATTTGTATTACCTCTTTAGAAAGTGAAACATCCTTTATCATATCCTCACTTGCTTCCATAACAACTTTAAAGTATGGCATCAATGGTATTTAGAGTAATAACTCTAAGACAATCTATTTGAAACACGAAATACACAATTTAACGCATATAATGTCATTAGTAAGATGGACTTTTGTAATAAACATTTGTAATGTTGTGTCGTTTGTCAACAGAAAACTTGTTTAAGATTTCAATAATGTGAACTAAACATATATAAACAGTTAATACATAATCCATCCTTCAACCGACTAATTGCCCAAAACGAATCTAATTCCTTCTTATAGGACCACAGAATCTAATAAATCTATATTTTATCATAGTATGGATTCTTACGCGTATGTATGTGGTTTTCACAATTGTGAGGCAGGATAATTTAAGTAAATATTCCGCTCAAATTATCTTCAACTATCCAAGTTAAAACCGAAATATACGTATGATTTTATAACCCGTCGTATTATTTGCGTATGCGCCTCGGTGGTATAGATCTCCTACACATGTGCTCTTGTATTGATACGCAAGATTATAAATCACCCATTTGTGTCAGCTGCATAGGGACTTCCATTCTACTTACATATAATATGAGACAATTTTCGACAATATTCTGGTAATTCTATGTTAACACAGTCCCACAAGTACTTTGTGTTGTTCGTATATCAGTCGAGATATTTGTACGTTTTATATGTGCGACTCATAAATTGATAAGCTTATTTTCGTTCCTACTGCGTGGTAAATACGAGGGTCAGTCAAGAAAAACTGACAGTTGTTAAATAAAGCCGTCAAAATGTATATACTATTATATTTTCTACCAATTATCGTCAACTATTATCCATTGCGGATATTCTGATGAATTCCGTGATCGGATATAGGCTTATAAATAAAGTTGCCAAGCAACCAAAGAACATCACTAAAGGGTATGCGTTCGCGCCAGCGACGAAGAGACTTATTTTGTTGCCAACTCGAACGTTTATTTAAACTTTATATAGCGTGATTAAGTACAACTAACATGTGTATCTTGTAGAATCAAATATATCAAATAATAATAGGCGTTTGTTACAGAATGGACACTAATGCTGTATTGTTTAGTTGCCTAGCAACAATTTACCCGTATTTTATCGATTTTCTAGGCATGTGTTCTTTGCGTTGCCATGGTATTCTAAAACGTATCACCGAATTCACAATTTTTGCCCAGGAGGATTATGAATGTATCTAATGTAGCCCAGTGACCGTAATAGAAATAAAAAATATTACTTTGCTTTTGAAAAACCCCATGCGTTCATTTGGGTGGGGTAAAATTGTGGTCGCAATACAAACAAATAAAGTGACAATTAATAGTTGCATCAAGTATATTTTCTATATAAGAGGAACAAATCAACCATAATTAGATATATCTGATAGATTAATGTATTACAAAATAAAAAAATAAGTTTGAAAATGTTCGATATAACTTAATGTTTCCATAGCAACGCACAATTGTGTTCTTTAGATAGCGCGAACGCTAGCCTTCGAGTTGTCTTCTTCGGTTGCCTGGTAACAAGAATCAAAGTTTCATACCCAAAATTGGTATTCGCCATAATATCGATGAGACACCATATTTCCAAATAATGTATAGACAATATACGAACACTTATTTTCCTGATCAGTATTCGCCAACTCTCAGTTTTTCTTGACTGACCCTCGTACGTCATTTTGGTAAAGTAATTTTCTTGCAAGCAGTCTAGACCTGCAGATATAGGTCCCAGAGCAAAACAACATAAGTATCAATTAATGGTGTGAACTCCTTCCACGACTATTGTTAATGCCATTAAACTAAAGCTTTGCTACTTGCTAGGGGAACCTATGTTATTATGCTTATACATGTATTGTCAATACCAAAGCGAATAAAGACCTGTGAATTAATAGTTTATGACGGAAGGACTAATTCTAGCGGGATATTGTTGATGTTATAATACTGTTAATTATTGCGCGTCTTATATTGTACGAGGGGTGTTCTGAAATGAGTTTTTGACACGTTTCTACTAATAAAAATAGGCTCATACGAAGCCCCTGAAGATGTAGATTTGAAATATACATAAGTTTTATACGACCTTCTCATTCTTAGCCAGCGATATGTGTCTATTATTACATTTTTTGTACCAACTTCCAAACAATATACAGCAACCGTATCTAAGAAACGACATCAATGTTCAAACATAAATAATTGAATTAAAGTGTATAAAGCTTTATCTGACGATATTTTTTTACAAAAATAAAAAAAAACTATAAATCTTTTGCTTTCATATCAATCAGATCATTTTTCGCATCAGCTTTAACAAAAACACTCTCTGTAATTTATTGGACATGCGAATTATCCGTTTTCATACAAAAGTGTTCCAGAACACCCTATGACATTATATGAATCGTCTATTTTTTCGACGATTGAATCAAAGTACACGGTACCCATCCAGTGTTTTAATTTGCAATTTAGGTAGTCTAGTATCATATTAAAAACGATGCCAGTAATTATTTTGACATTTAAATGACCTTTAGATATAGCTCTATACACTTTAAAGAGTTATATAAGTGAGTAAATTAACGGTATGTAGGTAATGAGATGATATACAAGTTCTCACAATCATTCAATTCATCTACTGAATATAACAAATGTGCATCCCACTGATTCTCTTTGTGATGATTTATCCCTAAATTTTCTACAAATAACATAATCATGATACATCTCAGATACACATGGCTCCGCAAGAATCTGATGGTGCTAATTACATTCGGAAGCAGGTGATCGGATAAGTGTTGAAGAAGATTATTATAAGTAAAACAGGTGATGCTTATAACATCGTTTACTTTGGAATTATTACGTTAACAATATGAAGACGAAATAATGTTAATAAAATTAGCAAAAGCAATAAATCTTACGTACTTTCATTAAAACTAATTTGTTTTCCAGACCTTAACATTTCTCTTTTATCGTCATATTTGTTTTATGCATGCCGTTAACTCATGGCTGGATTTAATATCGTACTATAATATTTATCACCATTATTTAAACATAAACCTGTTTTACAGTCGTTGTTTATTGAGTTTCAATGTGCTTAAGTATGTATTGATACTTCCTTTTCCGGTAGTCAATCACAATTTTTATTTACTAGTTACTTGTCCATCTTTTAAATGAAATATTGATTATCACTAGCAGCCCAAGAAATGCAAATATAACATTAAACCTAATAGTACAATATTGGTTCGTGTATCAAATAGTGTAGTGATGCTTTAGCAGAGAGCTACTACTCGATACATACTAGTATATTGAGCCATAACATATGCCGTGCATACAACCCTCGGAACTGCTCGCGTTCGTTGCTTTGTTCATGATTACAATACTGCACATGTTTGGTCATTAGGTGAAAGCAAATGATTTGGATGCTGATGCAATTAGTAATATCTCATTGGTCACGGGATTACCTCTCGAACAAGCATGCACACACACATGCATCGATAGCTTCACGAAAAAAACTTCCGTTTCTTATCACAGGAATGGATTAGTTTGCAAACTATTTAAAACTCCATTACTAGGGCATTCTTTCGGTGCTTTTTATAACTTTTATCTCGTCTGAAAAAAAACATTTGAAATATCATGTTCACATTGTGTAATTAGTAAAAACATTGTCATTATTTCAATACGAATCAAATTACCGCCTTCAAGACTTATTTATTCTTCTGTCGAGGTTTTATACTTCACGTTAAAGCACTCACGAGAGAATTTGATCAAAACGTTCCGTCTACAAGTTTCGATTGCACTTTTATTTCTTTGTCTAGTAAATAAAGAACAATACTGCTAACAGAACGAGGTGAATAGGGTGTCGTGTGAAAAGAATATCAATGTGACACACAACTAATCCCATATCAGTTACACAGAAGTCAAGAAATATCAAATACAATTTTAGTCTATTCTGTCTAACCAGACAGTGGTGACAATGAAATTATTTATGAATTGTTTGAAGACGAATGGGTACCATAGTTAGTATGCTGGTTTGATATCTCACATTTGTAACGAAATCATAAATGTTACCTTTTCAATTAGATGATACTGATTAGAGACGTACAAAAAATGTAACGAGCTCACAGTGAAGGGAATAAATGCATAAGGACAAACATTTTGCAACACAATGTTAATTAATAAGTATTGACCAGTTCGATAACCGAGTCTTTACATTGTAGAACATATGCAGTTTCTTTTCAGCTAGATAGCATGTACGTACATGGCGTGTTAAATGTATTCATGACGAGGAAATAAAAGACACCATCGGCATAGCTGGCAGCCGCATACATATTTATACACTTTCTATCTTATCCCTGAATGTGACTGATTACAAACCAATGGTCGTGAAATCTCTACACGCAAACTACAATATTGCGTAAGTTATCATGCTTGTGTGAGAGGGATTTCCACTGAATTGAAGGGACTCGCTAATCTTGTCAGCATCGTTAATATCTAAATAAGCCTAATGACCAAGCAGCATGGGTAGTACCGTATTAAAGATCAGAGTACAGTGTAAAGTAATAGTTGACGGTTGAATACGTTCCAGACATGCAATTATACGGTCTAGTGTGAGAGATGTGAAGTATAACGTATGGGCACAAAGCAGCAATTGTGAGTTGAAATATCAGAAAGTTTTTTTTCGATTTACATCGTTATCAGAATATGGACGTTTCTTTTGACAGGATACTACCTATTTATGCTTCGCATCGATGACTTTTATGTGCTTTGTTTTTATGAACGTAATTAATGTGTGTTGCTTTAGCTAATTTTGAAAACAGAGTTTTGTCTTCATGTTATTGTTGTAATATTTCCAACGGAAGCGGTGTAATATGTAACAGCTGTTGTACTTGGAGTAATCCATTCAAACAATTAGTAGATCACCTGTTTTCACAACTTGGCTGATCAGTTGAAGGCACGGGTTATTTCAGGTGTACGAACGCATAGGGTGCGCGGACTAATTCAAACAATATTAATATCAATTAAACATGAATAATTATTTTGAGTCTTCATGTTTCAATTAAAATACCGTAAAACAACAACATAGACAACTAAACTACTGCTTTGGGACATTTGAATGTATAGTGTGACAAGGAAAGAATATACATGTAGTCGACGTCAATCTATCTTGTTGTGCTATAAATTGCAGAGCATTGGCGATGTTAGAATCGAAATAATGACTATAAAGCTGTGCTGTATTGCTTAATACAATATAGGTACTAATTTGGTCACGAAACTTACGCACTGATTTTATAAATACGCACGCGCTGTATTTTATTGCGCAATATAGCACAGCTACGTTTTCATTATTTCTTAAGCATAATACAAATATTCAATTGGAACATTTCGAAACAATGACTTGAATTCAATATATTAAACCTAACTAAATGCCGTATGTCCTATTTGCACGAACATGTGGTGCCACTCAGTCCTTATCCAATCTTTGTGAAGAATCAATCAATGTAGCATACTACATGTATGATTATACTCGTTAGCCTATTTCCTACTAGTTGAGTACAGTTATATCATTTGGCGGGTGCTTCCATTTAAAATGAGAGGCGAGTGTTAATACCTTTTATATACTTAGTACCATTTTGAGGCATTTTTTACAAGGATACCAATTATTGTCAATATTTAGTCATTTTGTATTATATGCACTAGATAGCCAAATTAAATCCTGTCGAAAAATTGACCTGAAAAATATGTAGCAAGATATTTTTCATTAATACTTTCATTTTCTCAAATTTAAGAAACCACCAAATTACCACTTTACCAACATATCGAAATTAATGATCTGTTAAAATTAGTGATTTTACAGTATTATGTCTACAAAAAATTTTGAGGTAAATAGCATAGGTGTAATTTTTAGGTGTATGTAGACTAGTACACATGTATTACTATTTTACAACCACGCAAATGTACATGCATGTTTATATTGAAACTTAATGTTTATGCTCCCCATCATTGATGGGGGTATATTGCTTTGTTCATGTCTGTTTGTCGGAAGACCAATTGGTTTCCGTTCAATATAACCTAAGACAACTTTGCCCTAGGATTCTCAATCTTTGCATGAAGGTTGGCCAGCAATAGTAGGTGATTTTTAGGTCATTAGGTCAAGGACATCATGGCCTTTACTATTTTTGACTATTGGGCTTTACAAACATATCTTGTCAATAATTTATTTCTTCCAACCTCTGTACTGTAATAGGTATAGCTTGGCTAATTTCACAGAATTAGACATTCGATATATTGCTATGTTTACAACACCGCTTGTATGTTTGCATAATTGGGGAGTATCACGAAGTTGCTCGAGATGTAATACAAACACAAGTCTGAAATACCGATATTGCATGATTTGCTCGCGGAAATTGATATTTTTAAAGCCAGTACCATGTAATATATTCTTGTGTAAAGGTCAGGTTAGGGTCAAAATAGCCAAACTATATGTTGATATATACATGACATATATAGTGGTTATATTTCAGTAATAATTGAGGTTAGTCGGTTGGTTGTTTCTTGCATATCTAGTCGTGCTATTTTTCGGTAAAATATTTCAAAGAAACATATGAATGACTTATCATTGCCAAGACTTAGTCTAGTTGAGAATATTATTGGTTGGCGCATTCTGGTCAAATAAACTAATGTATTAGTTGTCAGTTGAAAATTTAGTTGGGCCATTGTCAACATCGCCTTTTAATTGGATCAATTTCAAAGGAATGAAGGTTCTGTTTTTTAGCTGAGTTCACTGTGATCACTCACCGTCCGTACGTCTGTCTGTATAGCCGTCTGTATGTCCGTCGTCCGTCCACACTTTCAAACGACATCTTCTCTCAAACCTTTTTACCAATTTTGATGAAATTTTGCCAGATTGTATGTGGCATTGGGGGATTTAGTAATTGCTCAAATTATGGCCCTGGGGTGAAAATTGGCCCCGCTATGGGGTCCCCATTTTACATAGACTTATATAGGAAAAACATATAAAAATGTTTTAGTCTAAAAGTACAATGCCTAGAGCTTTGATATTTGGTATGTAGCATCATATAGTAGTCCCCTACTAAGATTGCCCAAGTTATGCCCCTGTGGTCCAAATACCCCCCCCCCCCTGGGGAGTCACCAGTTTTACATAGACTTTTTCTACCAAGATTGTTCAAATTATTCCCTTGGGTGAAAACTTGATGGGCTTCACATATAATCAGGTGAGCAATATAGGACCATCATGGCCCTCTTATTATAATTATAGTTTTGTCTGCAGTTAGTTCTGATACAATTGGTCTGATTTCATCGCAACTTTTCACACTTGATCAGTAGCAAATCTAGAAAACTGTAGTGCAGCCAACAATAGTTTACCGGGTCAATTGTAAGGAAGTTATTACCCTTTGTATTTTTACACTTATTTTTTTGTCTTTTTATTTCTCTGCAACTGTTGTAACTATTTTGAAAAGTTGTCGGACTACTGTATAATTAACATTATACATCACTGCCCGGAATTACAATCTATACTTATACTCTGCACTCAAATATTGAAATTGTCATACAATGAGCAGACAAAGTCTGAGTTATTATTTGTTCTTGATTGCAAAGCTAGGTGGGGAAAATGTAAAACTATGGAATTAATATTTAAATGTTGAAAATAGCTACCTTGAACTATCTGTGCTGAGCCTCAAGTATGGAAAATATATCAGTATGTACCATTTTGTTGAGCCCACTTACAGTGAACGCGACTTGGTCACAATTTCGGTGTATGTATGTGCATCTGTGCGTGTGATTTTGCATTGACCAATCTTACTTAAAATTGGCTGCCAGGAATGAATATGTTAAGGTATCTTTTAATCAGAGTGTCATGAACATCCCCTGGTTCCTTAATCAAATACCAAGGTCTCAATTGGAGGTCAAATTGAAGCTTGTACGGGTCTTTTATTGTACATGAAAAATTAAATATTTTTTCTAGCTTGAAATTGCTGTCATTTGTTTAAATTTTGATATACTAGTATAATGTAAATTAAATGTTCAAATTATTATAATATATTCTTATTTATACCCATAGATTCATGCTATCTCCTATAAGTAACTGGGTTACAAATCACCTGAACGCTAAATTATGTTCCTGTTTCAAAAGTCCCTGTATCTTGTTTGTTTTGGATGTCTTGGTATATTGCGGATGCACTCACTCTGACTTCTGTCCGATGCTTTACAACACTCTAAGTCACTGACCGACTGGAAAAAATATGTGTCCGCTCATTTGTTCGCAACCGTCTTGGATTTGTGACCCGAGTGTAATACAGAATTTGTCGGATCATGCCTCGATGTTGTTGGCGATTTACTGATCTGCTACATCAGTGCATGGTCGGACATTGAGTTTATTCCTGGATTGTCGGACAATAAAGAAGGCACCTTCATATTTTTGAATAGGCATCCTTGTTGCTTTGATGAGCCCAATGTATAGCACTTTGTGCACAAATCTTAGTCTGGGTTACTAACCTTTTCATCTCAGTGCTTGAATCTAGTAGAAGTTGGATTATAAAGAAAAACTTAAAAGCGGTTTCAGAAATTTTATGCTCCAGCCTAGATTCGTACCAGGACCCTCTGGGTAGCTGTAAGTGCTATAGACTCAACCACGGAAGACGATTGCATATTTTAACCATGCACACAACCATTGATATATGGACTATCACTTAAATTCTTGTATTTATATTTAGTATTGTGCATGTTGTGCAGATACAGAGGTTCCAGGACTGATTTACCTTACGGATAATGCTCATCGAGTCCAAAAATATGGTTCAGCTAGATACCCTGTTAACCAAAAGATACCGTGTAAAAATAATACTTTATCCTTGTTTATAGACCATATTGGTATAATAAAGACCTCAAATTGATCTTAGGTATGTAGACTATATTTTTCGAGTCAATGGTTCCTACAGGCCGACGGTTAAAATGTTCTTTTACATAAATTTAATTCACACACCACGCGTGTGTGTGCAGCTCACACAAACAATTGAGCATCGAAACTAACATAAGGGAGGAATATATCAATGTAATCTACAGCACTACCAAACATCCATTATTCGTGTAGAAACCACGAAGTAGAGTTAACAGGTGCGTGTAGAAATACATGAGAAATACAGTACCGAACTATCATGCACGCGCTGAATATATACTGTATATACATGTATATGTGATGTCTAGAAGTCTATGGCAATTCAAAACTAAAACATAAATCATTGTCACTGTTCATACGAATCCAAGCTCGGTATTTTAACTCGCCAGGATATAATTTATCGGGCGTGACAGGCAATTATTACGGGTAGTGTATAGCACGTACACACCGCATAAAATTTGTCAGCTATACTTCCGGTCGGTGTGATATAACGGTCGGACGAGTATTACGCTCCCCCCATACTATGTCGTTGTATAAAATGACCAAATATCGCAAGTTTCTGATATCTTACGTTTTATACTTGCCTTGTCAGTGGTTGTACGTATCATTGCTTCCACATTGCTTGCACAATTTTAATCTTTGTTACTTGTTTCATAGTTGCATCTCTATAGTCGGTGATAAATGTCCGTCAGGTCACTGCAAATCGAAAAAGGTTGAAAGTAAAAGCGAATCACCAATGAAAATTATCTTAAACATTGTTTAAACAAACCCATCGACAATTGTTTGAAAAGGCAAGCCACTTGCACTCCCACAGCGAATGTATACAATACGCACTAAATTTTCTATACCACTACATGTAGTAGGTTAATGTTTCTATTTCAATCAAGTTTCAATTCAAGAAATTGGTATACTAATGACAAAATAACGCAGCAATTTTCGAAGGATTTTGCATCTAATACGGAATTAATTCATTTTGCAGTTTTTATTTCTTGTTCAATCATTCAAATGTTACAAGACATTCGTCACGTTTTTGTTTGTATTTGCTTTAATGCATTTCCATTACAGCATGAATATTCATTATTACGCACATTGAGTGAGATCCCAAATTATATAACACTAATTACTTTTCACTATTTTAGTATATAATACACATTTTAAGTGCATATTCAATGGAAATTATTTAGTTATTTTATAATCAATATATACCTAATCATTTTCAATCAAATTAAAAATTAATAATGGAATATAAATCTTGATTATTACTCCTAATCGCAGGTAAAACACCATGACAAAGAGCTTCATACCGCTGTTAATATGAAATGTGGATTTGTCCGTGCTAACGACACCTCCTGTAAATACAAGTAAAGGTCGTGGATTGCATATCGCTGATTTCCTACGTGGTAGTTAATGTGTTTTGCATGTAAGCAGTGATGAATATATTCACATCGAGGGTCCCTCGCTTGTTCACACAGGTGAGTTTGACTATTAATTGTACCTCCCGTAAGCAATTATTTCAGTTGTACTATTCCAATCTGATGATGCATTAAATGTACTTGCGTAGCCCCGTGTTGAGCCAATCAATCATACATAATGAGTCCTTCATTTATTACATCTATGTTGCACGCGCCATAACATTACCACATTAAGTGTTTTTATTGAAAATTACTATACTGAAAAATTGACTTAACGTTGTATCGTAGAACAAAAATTCCATTTGACTATTCACATTACACCACTGCATGTACTTAAACTTTCAATAAAATATCGTATACTGTAGATTGTGGTCATCAATATTTGCAAATATCGTCAGATACCAACAGAGTAATATCATTTGATACATTACTAAACATCAGGTTGTATTGGGAAATAATTCAATAACGCTACATGAAATGTGTGGCAAAATGTTGTAGAATGTTAGCCTTTACACTTTTATATTTCACGACCGCAATTATAGAACAGCACGAATTTATGTAATGCATTATTTTCTATTACAATGCATTTAATCAGTCTCTACATTTATTTTATATAATAGGGCTTTTTGAAATAGCATACTGGTGTCGTAAGAACTATAATATAAAAGTTCATTGCTTTGTGTTTATACTAACGGTATTATTTGAAATTGACGATACTAGATTTGATCGTATTAGTTTTATCATCAATAATGGGTCTGCTTCAAAGTCAAATTATGCAGCCGCAGCAACTTCCAAAAGAATTTCTTCTCTAGCTATTTCAAATGCTCGAAAATGAACTAAATTGTTTGCGGAGATTGATTTACATGTGTTGATCAATTGATATTTTGAATTAGCTTAACATTGATAGCTGCGCAGCATGCTTGGTATCTCGTTTCCAGCTGCCTATGAAATTGGGATGATATCAAACACTTTAAGTATCAATTCATTCACCGCTTACTACTTCCTCTTATACAATACTAACCACCGGTAGTGTTTGAAAAATAAAGTAGAGTAAATAATTAAACGTAGGTTATCTAATTCGTCAAGTAAGGAACATTTGATTTAAAGCATTTCTTATTATCAAATGTATACTAAAGTATGATTAGCCACTTTCAAAATCATTAATATATCTTTTTTAGAATACTTTCAACCCCTACAGAACATTTTGGAGGCATTACATGATTATATGTTACTACCTTCAGTGTATTATACGGTATTTAAACTGCAAGCTGTAATTGTAATATTTGCTTTATTATTTTCAGTTATTAAGAAATGATTGATATTGCACAGTTCTAATATTTATATAACTTATATAAAAACTTTTTTAAAAATATACAACACGAATAGTAGTGCACATTAAGGTTATATAAGAATATGCAATGATACTAATATCATTTTCATTTCTCGAGTTGACTTCAATGGTACATGTATTACGCAATTATTGTTCATTGGCTATGTACTCATTTCTTTGTCCAGGACACCGGGTGTTCACAAATAAACGATATGTATTTTATGTGGTCACAAACACATTACGTCGATCACAGTGCATAGTGAATGCCTCCGATACCTCAATCTTTCCTGCAATCTGTTAAGTAGTGAGCTTACACATTATTGGAAACATTAATGCACTTGCCATTATTGTATATATCTATATTATACTTTTAGTGTTGTCATTAAAGCGAAATAGAAATTTACTGATACTACTAAACAGTTGCACCCATACCTGCTAACCGATAATACTCCACACGTCTATACAACGACTCGAGTGTTAGTTGTTCAGTTTCAGCGTCATCGGAAACGACAGTGTTTACTTGTTTTAATTTGTCTGAATGTTTGTATCGTTGTTAGGACTTCCTAATGCATTACGAGACCATTTATATAATTACTAAAACGCTTTCATTCAACAACGAGGATATGTTTGTATAATACGTTTAAGTTTTTAAATGGCTTTGTAAACTACAAACTTCAATTGTCTAGTCGTGAGTAAAAGTGGAATAACCGGTACATGTATATACGGTAACTTATCTAAAGTATTGTTTAAAATCAACCCAAATCAATTCAACATTAAATGCGGCCATTTCCGTTGTGTCTTTGATGTTTTTATATAATGTATTTGTTTTTATTTAATTCTGTATGACTTATATACGAAGTCAAATAGAGAATGAGATTGGGAAAGTAAATTGTTTATTCGGTAATTAGTATATTGTTGTGAGACATAAATCCAATTCGTCCTTACTAGCATCGAGTTTTTCCAAAAGAGGCCATACGTTAGAAAATACAAAATGATATAAACTCAAGACAACATAATTCGTCAGCTCTATAAAAATGTTTTTTATTATTACGATTTCGATTTACAACAAAAATAAACAATTTCTTTGTAAACAATATAAAGATAATGCATATCGGACAGGGAAGGCAGCACTCCTTAGAAAAACCCTTGCATGAAAGGCACAAAAAGAAACAGAGACACCACAACCCATATGGACATACCGCAATGCCTAACTTAAAACTAACACTTCAGTTACAAGTTTACATGTGGCCAATAACCCGATCTAAGTAGAAGGTTGTCCGTTACAGGCAGAGTTGTTAAGAAATATGTGATTGCTAAATACATGGCATAAAACATACTATTGATGTTTACTTTGAATTACATCTGCATGATTAGTTAATTGCAGTAAACGCTAAGCCGGATAGATTTATTATATTATAATGATGCAACAAGTTACAATGCAATTATGATAAACACCTAAAACGATTTACTAAGCTGTAGCATGTTGACGTTTATGTATGTGAGCCGTAGGCTCACTTACTAGGGATTATTACAACTTCACACATAAGTATATTTTTGTTTTTATGATTACATGGTGATTTGGAATATTATTAATGATACGATAAGCACTAGCAGTGTCGTTCAGTTTGTATCACAAGTGGATGATATTTCACGTATACTGTGAAAGCTATGTCATTGCATAAGTTTCATAAACCATGTGGCAGTATCATCTACGGAGTCATTGTTAAAATGACGACTGAAGACAGTTGTCAACTAAATGCATGTAATAATCACAAAGTAAATGTTTTCCAAATGGTTTGAAGTATAAAACGCTTCTTGAAAATTAACAAGCATGTTCTAATGTAATGCAAAAATATACATACGTGTCAAATTACTATGACTCAAATAGTCGTAAAATATACCATCACATCGGTAATTATAAGCGCATCGATGGATATGACTAGTTTGGAACTAGTTAATACATAAACATCGCATTACTGAACAGTCAAGTAACTCGTTTTTAATTTTAGCATATTTTATTTACAAGTAATTATCCCATTCAATGAGGAGTGTCTGATAGTTTACCATCGTAAATCTACATTATATACATGTACTAAATCTGTTAAACGCAATAAGTCACCAAGAAGTACAAGTATTGCAGCAGAAGGCGTTCGGCGGTCCATTGACATAGGTAGTTCCTGGCTAGACAAATATAATGAATAACGTACTGTATGATGATCATATGTTCAACTTCAAACATTTTCTCACATGATTTACAAAATATATTTCAATTGTTTTTATTCAATATTGCAAAATCGGGTTCATGTTTTGTTCATAAATAAGATGAACACCTCTCGTACAATTTGGTAATGTGTTTATTTTGATGGTACATAGTACTATATTTGCACACTGCACGTCACAACTGTACAATGATTTTATTACGAAGCGTAGTGGCATTCAAATCTTAAAATTGATACACTGTATGTCACTTAACTTCTTTGTTTTAGAGATACACGGTTTTGTAATGACTTTGCATTATAAACCCTTACATCAATTGGGAGAAAGCATGCTACTTAAAGGTCGCTCGCACATTGTTATAATTAGAGGATGCCAGCCACACCTTCAAGCATAATCATATGCGCCATAGCAGATGGCACTCAGAAAAAATATATTCTGGAAGTAGCCAGATCGCGAATAGTTGTTATTAAAACTTTTATGGACCATTAAAAAATCTTGTTGTCCCAAAATTGAGTTAGTGGTACATTTTTTTGTATATTCCAAAGTTCTTGGCTGATTTTTAGTTTTGATGTTTGTATTTTGATAGGCTCTAATTTAATATGAGATACAAAATGTAGGACAAAGGATAATAAAAACTCGTACAGGAAATGTAGCACCTAAACTGCCGGGCACAGAAAACATAATAAGTATTACATAACTCTACATAAATACAAAACACAATGTCAAACACTTAACTGAATGAGATTTAAACTAAGCCACGGACCTAGTTTTAGCAATGACAAATTTCATCAACACAGTAAAAGCAACAACATCAGCTACAACAAAATCAAACAAGTATTGTTGCAGGACATTCGAATACTGTTATCACATGTACATGTATATAGCTTATTCCCAGTCAAAGCTAGATAAATATAGCTTACCTACTAGACGACAGTTTACTGATACCCGTTAACGATTGACTTTAAAGTACTGTACAAATTCCTGTTTTAAGTAGTTTTTATTGAAACACAACATAAATTTGATTTTACACGAACGTGTTGTTTAAATTAAATAAACTTGATAGAATAAATCTAAATTTGACTGTTATTAACTTTGGCTGTCTGGCATTATTCAAACAAGAATAATGACCGTGATAAGGAAACCTGAAAGACGTTGAGTAATACTAGTAAGTAGAATGTCAATGATTTCAGGCATGTAAAGTTGTCAGCATAGAAACCCAAACGAATGTAAGCTAAAAGAAGCTGATGTTATTTATTCGTTTTAAGTTAAAATAAAACAAAACAGCATACTATTATAATTTTCAAACTGAAAGTCGTCATGTCTCATAATTTATATTCTTCCAAGTAGCTAGCTTGATAGATGTCATACAGTAAGCTACTGTTCTAAGTGGTTTCTGTCATTCCCATTTCTTGTCTGTGTGCGTTAGTATCATCTTTTGGCTTTCTTGTGTGTAGTTTAATGTGTTATAAATGTTGTATTTATTTATGATTGACCTTGCGGCCTATGATTGTAATCCGCCCATTCGATTGCTGTCTTGGCTCGTGTGTTGTAATAAATAGGTAAATGATGTCCAGTATGATATTATCGTTTAATGTTTCTGATAGTCAGTTTCTTGCAGACAAACTAATGCTGTCTGAAATGTTGTTGACGGTGGTGAATAAAGTACTGCTATCAGTATTGAACTTCTGTTCGGCAATGGTACAATACAGTACTAGCAGGTGACGAACTCATTGACTTTAATAAGAACAAATAAATATTTAGTATTAAATTTTATAAACTGCTATAAATCAGACACACTGGATGTGGACATACCTTTTACGCTTAAATTCATTACATGTACTTGATTACAAATGATGAGCGTTTTACGAATTATATATAAAATATTAACGTAGCTTCAAATGTATGTACATGGCACTATTCTTGATTTTCTTCATCATGGTCGTATTTAGTAGCAATACAATTAACACCAATAATCCCCTTGTTTTAGCTCTATGCAATTATAAACGATGGACTTTTATTTCCCGAAACACGGTGACACTGATTTTATCAGTTAATGGTGTCGAGAGTTGTGAAATGTCTAGATAAGATAAGTATAGACTTCATTCTCTAACCTGTGATAATAATAGTAACAAGAACTCATTACTGTGCTTGTTCAACATACTTGGTACTTTTTGCAGACGTCAAGGAGTGTAATTATCGGGTTCTCTACAAACATAATCAGTTCGCTAAAGAAATGTTTGCCACATTCTCACTCCGATGTCACTAAGCACAATTACGTGTTGAACAAATACCATAATTAAGACTTCCTGTCCGTATCGTAAAGAATAGCACTTTATTTTTTCTTGTCGATAATTTCTGAATAGTTGCTAAATTAGCACAGCGGTATACTCCCTTCATGAACGTCTTTAGTTTGTACTCTTGTATAAGTATTTTAGGTCATCTGGGAAATAATTTCTACAGCTTCCAACAATTATTCCCGACACCTCATTTCAGATGGTATTGTTAACCAAGAAGGTATTTATCACGTTCTACTGTTTAACACCTAGAACGTGCAGTATCATTTTTTATCGTCATAGATACAATATATTTTTGTATTTATAATTATTGTTCTATTCTTTCAAACGTTCACCATGTTGCCTACAGATAAACTTGGTACTATCAATTCAAATATGTTTCCGAAGCTTTAAAAGTGTATATTTAATCGGTGTTGGGTGAGTAAAGTGGACATAATATGTTCCAGATTGAATGTAATGTAAAATGCTTGTCTGGTTCCATACCAGCGGGGATAGATTAAGCATAGGAGACGGAATATCCCGAAAAGAACGAATTATATGTTCCAAGCGAAAATACATTGATTCGAATTGTGTTTATGTTGCTACATACAATTTGCTACAATGTGCAGCTATCATATGTTGATGTATTGTACACCACTAGGGATACTTATTCGTCTGTGATATAATGTTGTACAATAAGACGAGTTAATCTTATCAAGGTATCCTCATCCTGATGGTGTTGATTAACGATACACAGTGTCAATCTGATCCTGTTTGTTTTGTAATATTGTTTTAATCAATTTGTGTGATCGCATTGGCAGAACATGCGCAATGTAAGCAATGCGATGAGAATGCAGTTGAATATATATCTCCACTTCTATATTATGATAAGAATTTGTTTTGGATAAATGACTTGGTATTTTATGTTAGACTCAGAAAGCGTTGATTGCAATCGAAAGTGTTGCATGTGCATGTCGTCCAAATAGTTCATCACAAATATCGCCCGCCTACTTTAAGTACTATATACACGCAGATTAATATACCCCATAATTGTTCAACTGTTACAATTTTCTGAACCGTATTATGCATGAATGATTCAACGTAAGGGTCTAAACAGCTGCTGCATACCAAAATATTAAATATATTAAGGTTACCTATATTGCCACACCAACCGTTCTTATAAGAATAAAGAAAACGAATTAAGTGACAAGTTATTTCACAAAGTAACGTAAATTGATACATACTGGTTTGTCTATACATGCCTTGGGTAAATGATGAGAATTAAGAATAGTTCAATGCACTGTTTGAATCCAGGAATGGTTGATTATGTAACTGTTACAATGAAGAATGCGCAATACTGGAAGCTTTTATTGATTGCATAGCTTCAAGATAAAAGGTTCAACCAGGTCTCAACATTGCTTGTAGTCGTTCTGAATACGTTCTTAGTAGCACCAAACCACTGTCATACAACATCGTAAGTCATTGGTCATAGCATATTAACAAATAAATCTTAGATATAGATGAAGTATTGTCATCAACAATTTGTATATTGAGACATCACCATTGGTTCTGACGTAAGTTCATAACAAATGATGTAGTCTAATTCGATACACATTAGATTTAAAATCGAAAAATAATTTCTATACATAGATGATTCGACACAATAGGTTCCCACATGCTTTAAATTGGACAAATTGAATAGTCAAAAATGCAATTCTATGTGATGGTGATGAAATCTGTCTGTCATCTTGCAACGTATCAGCATGCATGAAAGAACTCGATAACAAATATCTTGAAAAATAGCTGTATTCTAATGAATCAACTCAATGAATGTACTGCCTTAATGATGCACAGTGCGATTGTATGCATGCACAGTAACATGATGTATTGTCCACCTCGAGGGAGAACAGAGAGTAATTTACTGTTATACAATAACACCGATACATCTAGGTACCTGTATTCTGAAGCTGTTGATTAATAATCACCTTGGTGATGAATTGATTAAAAACCGAGACAAAAAGACAACATTTGAGTGATACTTATTAAATTATGATAGTACGTGAGTTGGCTTATGTATAGGCATTCCTCACGGTGGTTGTATTGTGGTGTTTCTGATTTCTGTGCTCGGCTGGTTAGGTTGAGCGCTGCCTTCTCTGTGGGATTTTCTCACATCTTTTTTAGATGTGTTGTTATGTCAGGTGTGCACATCTGGAATATTTGGCGATAGTACTAAGGTTCTTGGTTAAGGGTGTCAAAAATGAAAAGTATCGTGTATATCATCAAATCACTACATTTTACAGTCACAAATAAAACTTGCATATGTATAGACAAAATATGTTTTGGTTGTACGTGTAACAGTATGATTATTATTAGGAATAGCTTATTTTGTCTGTGACGTACATCTATTCAGTAATATACCACATTTTAAATATATTTGCGCTTCTGAAGTTCTCTTCTTGCATTTTATCTTTGAAACAGTTCGCACAGATTTCTAAACTGTTTTCCCCATTTTATTTCTGGATGTATTTCATAGACGTCCTTTTTGCTTTTAGAATACATTACCCATTTCAGAATTAAGTTACATGAATTCAGGTCCAGGCAGTGGGTGGGCCATAGCACACTGCTGTGGTATTTCCTGAAATTATCTTAGTCTTATTTAACATCAAATTGGCAAGGAATGACCCTAAATATCATGCATGAACCATGTATCTTTCTTAAAAATGTTTCCTGTGTCAAGAATGAACGAAGGCAAGTAACGGATTAAGTTTACTACTGTTAACTGGAATGCCCTAAGCCAGCGGACACACGTTAGGTCTTGATGCACATCAATGGAGATGAGATTGACATTATTTAGACACCTATTCACATTAAATCAATATTTTTCTGAGCGAGAGCAAGAAGGGACTCACCAGAAGGATATACATTGTGAACAGTACATTCTACAATATGTCATGAGCAAAAAAAAGGTAATATTTGAAAATAACTTCTAGACTTGATTCTACATGTAAAGGTTGTCCAGAAAGAAAGTGTACAGTTTCAGTATATTTTAATAAAATATTAACGTTTTGTTATCGCAAAGAAATTTAGTACATGGTTAGTCAAAAGATAATTTTTTTATCTGGCATCAGTATAAACCTAGTAACTTGACTATTTTATTAACAAGTGTATATATTCTAGAATAACGGTATTTTCTCCTTGGTGTCATTTAGGCGTAATTTACGACGTTTCCCCAATTATTGTATTTCTGGTGTTTTCCGTTTTGTACGCATTCTTGAAAAATGTGCATTGCATTTCAAAAATGTTTATATATGATGTGTCTCACGAGCTGGGTATGTTTGTTAACTTTTATTAGGCTTCTCACTTGCGATTCCGACAACTAAATAGAAAGGAGTTAACACATTGTGTAAGTTGACTTAAAGTTTGTTAAGCAAGTTCTTTCTGAGCTCCACAGCGATTCCTTGGTTTTGAATGTTGTATGGTTCATACAAGTGGAGCCAGAGTCACACATGGCAATGCACGGTGTTGGGTGAATTACAAGAAACATTTGGTGTCACAATAATTTCAAGCAAATCCCACTGCAGAGTGGAATGACCCGCCCACAGCCGGAACTCAGAATTATAACCAATATTTACACTCTACACTCAGCATTATAATATTGAATTTAATCATTTTAGGTTCATAGCCACCATTTTTGAGAGCAAGAAGTTTTAAAAACGTTAAATATGTACTTAAAGTACAGTAGAAACTCCCTAATCCGAACTCCCTCCGGACTGCCCAAAAATTTCGGATTGGAGAGGATTTCGGATTAGAGAGGTTTTTATTATTTCAGTGTCTAGCTGTTACCAAAATAATCTACTAGTATATGTATTGAAAACCACAGGAGCTGTAGTATTCATGTATTCCTATATATCATAAGGCTGTATTTCCTCGGCTAGAATAAATAAGAAAAATATTATACTAAAATAAGTTTGTATTCAAAATTAATTATTTTTTTCTTAATAAAAACTTAATATAAACTTTCGAAATCAATTGCACTTTCCCAATTACGTTCCGTTATACCCACTGTTTCATCATGACCACTTACAATTCAAGCTGAGTCCATGTATAGAAAATTACATGTTAGTTGTGTAAAGGTGTTAAAAGTCATGTACATTGTACCATGCTTTTCAATTATATTGCTAGATATAAAGGGGTAATTCTGCATCAATAGACAATAGGTTGTTTACAAAGTGTCACCTTTTATGGTATAAACAGAAACAATGGAGTGTATTGTCACCAGTCAATTATGGTGCACTCTGTTGAAATGTTTGACAATTTAATATACAGTCCAGAACATATTTTTGAATTTCGGATTACGGAGTTCAATTTTTGAACAAAATACCAATTCCGGACTGAAATCTTAGTTCGGATTAGAGAGGATTTCGGATTGGAGAGGTTTCGGATTACGGAGTTTTTTCATGTAGCATTATATAAGAATATAGAAGGAATACAATTGGGACCTTGAAAAAAGTTCGGATTGTGGAGGATTTCGGATAAGAGAGGTTTCGGATTAGGGAGTTTTTACTGTATTATTTTTAGCCTACTTTATAGTGTACTTTAGTGTATTTGTAAGCCATACGTGTAATACTAGTCTGAATGTATTCAGATACAATACTTACGTTTTTACCTCATAAATAGTATAAAATAGCAAAGATATGTATCAAATGTTATTTGCAACATTCAAATAAGAATTATATGCTGTACATTTCCCATACTTGATTATCAGTCTAGAACAAATAATAGCTCATTAATATGACCAATTGAATATTTGATTGCTGAGTGCTAAGTGCTAAGTGTAAGTATTGGTTATAATTCCGGGTCCAGGTCTTAGCCCATGAGGCTTTTTGTCTTTTGGTCTATCCGAGATCTCTTATGTACATGTACAATAAAATGCTAATATACACAACTTTTTCTCTCATCAACATCAAATGCAATTTAAGAAGGCATGTTGGTAGAATCTGTAGGAATGTAATCAGCCCTTTTAAAGAATGTGTGCAAAACAGGAAACATGAGACAGACAGAAATTGTGAAAACGTCGTAAATTACGGCTAAAGGACGCCACTGTCAAAATAAGATATACATGTACCATATATTCGAGTTACAATGTTCAAACTGGTATCAATTTTTTTACATTTTTGTCTAACCATGTGCAAAATTTCTTTGCGATAACAAAACATTAAAAGTTGATAAAATAACCCAAAACTGTATACTTTCTTTTTGGACACCAATAAACTTTCCTCGAGAATTGATTCTACATGTAGTAATAATCTTTTCAACGGTTACCAGATTGTTTTGCTTCCAAGTTTATTTTCTATACATGAATTCTTTGCGATAACAGAATGTAGAGTGTGGATATTGTCTATATACAGTAATGCAACGTTACATAGAAACATATTAAATTCTTAGATACAAGGTTATTTTATGTATAACTCACGAATTAACCAACCTGATCGGATCTACGACTACGACAACTACAGCTACAGCCATGAAAGAAGTGAAACATGTTTCCTATTGAATTACTTACATGTAACAGGAAAACTTATACTGGTACAATATCGTCGTCGATATAAGATTACAAATGTATTATACATATGTACATGTGACAGATCTGTGATATTATGGCTGATATTAAGACATATAAATAATCTACCAGTCGTTTGTTTGCTCAGAAATTTTGCAGACTGATATGTTATCGTGATGATTAATATGTCGAACATGACGTTAACTCTACACTAGTCAGACACTCTTAGTTTACTAATGGCAGAATGATGTCTCATCTAATTGATATAATGTTAGGTTACTGTCTGTGTGAAATTATACAAAATGTAGTTACGAAAACATATAGAAGCGACGCGGCCTCCCATGTAAAGGTTGATTTAATATCGCAGTATGCAGTATGATATAGGAAATGTTCATTGCGCGTATCTGCACAATCTTCAAATCCTAACGTCGTCCACCATTCTACCAAATAATATGCTGCTAAGTACTATATTTCAGGGGAAACTATGCTTATTTAGCATTTTAATTTCATCTTAGATAACATTACCCGAAGTCACGATTCACGGTGTTGCTGATCTGAAAGAACATACGCGCAGAGCATTTACATCTCGTTCGGATTCCTCATATGTTTATAATACAATGTACATCTTTTTCTAGCGTGACGTGCTTACTTTAGTCTGAATATTCCTTGAACATCCGTAATTACCTCTTATACATATTTGCATTGTGTGTTGTAAATTCATTTTCCTTCTATCGACAATACGAGTATTATATCTCAACATATCACGTTGGGTTGATTAATTGATATAAAACAGATTGTCGCAATCTATTATAGTGATATGTCTTTGTCAATGGTGTCAGGGGATCTAGACGTTAAGAAAAAAGACATAAGAACTGGATAAGGTAAGTGATAAGTTGTACTTTTACCTTAATATATACACGATATATCACATACACTAACATATTGGTAGGCGTAAAAGCGGTGATGTATCTTTTTTATACTACCATCCACTCATTTATCTTTCACAGATCTTCAGAAGTATTTCCATCTCTGTATGGCAATCGGTTCTAATGCTATATTAGATATAGATATTTGATTATGTTGTTTCGATAGCCTCTCCTATTTCTTCTGGAATAATAATGAGAATCATATGCACTTATTTATCGGCTCTTTACGTGCATTAGCACAGAATACGGTATCTGAAATACAACATTCCAATTACATGCTGTATATCTGCTAACGAGATACTAATACTACTATGTTCTGACTCTGACAAGACATAGTGAGGGTTATGTTATCGTCATTTTTCTTTATTTAATTCGTCTGTAGTTTCGTAATGGCTCAATTGATATGAACTTTGCTATTTTATACAACACACCAGCGTTGACCACATATACCAGAAATTGCTTGGCTGTTTTACATAATTGTGTTGCTTGTGAATGGGTGGCTAAAATGATGAAACCAAATTCGAAATTTTGTAACTTTTCTCCGGTTCTCGCTATTACTTTTGTTATTAAATTCCTTTTATCGACTTATGTGATAAATATTATATACTTAGTTTTAACATTACCTAAAGTTTTTTTTAAATAAGTCGTTGTGTTGCTTATCGTGGTCTGATTATATACACTGGTAAATCAGTTGACTGCATTGCTAACATTTATAGTTGACATAACACCCATCTAACATATACATAACTGTGACGTGCACGCACATAAATACATTATTTACAAAAGTGATTCAACCCAATTAGACTTATTCGTACCATACAGCAGTGATTAGAATTGAAACATTTCAAAATTGGATTCTAAAAAGTGTCAACAATACGTTAGTTTAGCGGCTCGGAGAATTTACAGTGGCGTTCTATGAGAAAATAACAAGAACCTGCAGATGTTACCAAAAAACCGTACATTGATTTAGAATAAAGTGAATGTACATGAAAGACCGCGGATTTGAGATTTAGAAATCAATCATAGCATTGTTAGTCTAAAGAAAAGCATGCATAAAACAACATTACAATGTGTTATATGAATAAAAAGAAAGTCTATCAAAACTGAATTACACTATGACTAACCTAGTCGCATTTTAGTTGGTTATTCGGGTGGAAGCCAAAAATAGACTAGTGTCAGTGAGGATAACAAAATACAAGGCAATATGAGAATGTTGTTGTAAAATGCTAGTTGTCGTCGAATAGTTATCTCAAATGTGATGTCTATAAAGGTTTTCCCGGACAACAGGCATATCGGAGCACATTTCCTCGAGCATTTGTTGATACAATCATCGATTCATATTTTTATGTATTGGGATAATTAAAACCCTTCTATACTCTGATAAAGTAAATCAAGATTTATCTTGCTACCATCGTACGTCCATGAACCGAATTTCATTTTACAGGTCTGTGTATCAAATGGAAAATACTGAATATGAACTGAACAAGAACTTTTGTAAATTGCTTGTGAAAGCCACTGGATTGAGCAATCGTGTTGAACGACTACCAATGTTTCTCGTTTCTCTTCTAGTCTGATATCCGCACTGGAACGAAAAATAATGGTAATTATAGCATTATACAATTGTCAAAGGAAGCCTGTGTTTTTCGTCTGGACATATGTTAAATATTTTGACATGCCTTGGCCATGGTTCTTAGATATAGACAGACAAATCGATAATAAATATCTAGAGGTATGTGAAATATGTTGTTACTGTATACAAAACAATTGAAACTTACGCCTACATAAGCCATGGCCAAATTGAGATTAAATTTACCCAAAGTCTGAACGACACACCAAACTATTCGCTAGGAAAAATATAACGAGTTTAACACGTTTTATCTAAACCTACGGACGAATGTTTACGATGAATGGTTCTGGAAAAGCCTATAGACGTTAATAATTATTCCAAACGAAATAAAACAGATGAGCTCCAGTAATTACATAACAACGAACTCGTCTACGACCACCTTTAGTGCCAAATACAACATTCTCCATATGACCAATGCATTGACAGTTAATGAAACCAGAAATGAATTTAGTACTGACTTGCTTAGATGAAGAGTGGTTTATGTTCTTTTTATGTTTATCTCTGCACATAAGACTTAATTGTTGTACTGGTTGAGATGACCCAGGCCATTTAAATAAAGTCGTTGCCTATTCTCGATATGGATTTATTCTAGAAGTAGGTTAATGTATTTTTATATTCGTGTTATGTTAAGGGAAACAACATAGAGGATTGATACATGTTTATAAAAGGACAGACTACATAACTCATGGATGCGTTATCGTGGTGGAAACTGCGTAAGTCAGTTGTCCATAGATCGAGGTCGGATGTTCTTATATACATAGAATATCTAAAGAATATAGATGGCTATGCAGTGCTGAATCTGTGTAACAGGCGAGCAGGAAACTTAACACATTTTGTTCAAAATACTTTGTTGATTCACCATAATCGATGTCACAAGTTACGTCGATGGCAATATAAGAAATGGGTAAACTATCAAACACAAAGCAACTTAATCACGCAATACTGATCAGACGAATACAGCGCGCTATACTTTTTTCCAGAATCGCTCAAGTCCAGGAAATACTGTAAAATCATTCATTTTCATGGGGGATTAAAATTGTAGATTTCGTGGTTCACCTCAACCACGAACTTTAATGCCAACGAACATTAATTTTGACCCCTGTTTTATCACATGGAATGCAAAATCCACGAATTCAAGTCCCAACGAAATTGTCTTTTTACCAAAACCACGAAAATGATTTTACAGTAATTCACTACGTATGTGCAACGCGAACATTGTGCATTCATAGATTCATACAGTTCTTCGGTAGACACACTTTAATCTATGTCTAGAAATGTGTCTAATAAAGTGTGAACTAATTCGAGACAAAAATATAATTTGATTCTTGCGCATAAATATCTAAATTTACAATGGCATGATTTGAATATTTTTTTGCAAAATTATGAGACAATATTAAAAAATAAGTCGGTTAGGTTTCTCCTTTGTGTTTAATAATTATTTTTATGATGTAGGTATGCTTCACACGAACATATTACTGTCACAACCATGTTAAATTACAAGAAGACAATCGCTAGACTAGACTAACCAGTCATGTTTTGGAATGCAGAAATTCGTGAGGTCGTTATTTTGTACATTTTTATCAATAAAGAAATAAACCATCGTTGGGTAGTTAGAAGGTCTCTCAATCGAAGCATTCAAAAATACATTACATCCCTTGAATGTAGGTATGCTTACAAAATTTGATGTAAATCCACCACAGCCACGTACTGGTATGCATTGTATAACACATACAAGAGAACAGACTTCGCTCTAAATCTAGTAAGAGACATTTCGATCTGAATGACAATCATTGGGTTATATTGTGATAAGTGCAAGACGATGTATCAAAGTCAATATTGTAGATAAGCAGATCGTTTGATGAAGATGTCGACACTGTCTTGTCTAATAAATCAAGCAAACCCTCTCGAAATCAAAGACACACAATATCTATTTAACGATGAACTGTGTTGTCCTGAAGAAGATTATGTTATTGGTTTCTTGTTTGTGTTATTAAAGTGATTCTGAATGATCAACTAACAGCAAACAACAAACATCGAAGACTTGTAACATTTGTTTATTCCAATAATAACGACAAAACGTCATAAAGTTCTGAGTCGAACACGCGTGACAGTTACAGTCTGCCATTGTAAACAAATCTTGTATAGCATGTAGTTAATACTATTTTTATATGCACCGCTGTCGAGATGCCAGTACAAGTGTTGTAAGTTGATAGACCAAGTAATTGTTGTGCTGGTTATGTGTCTAACAATTTTCGATAATGCCTATAGAGAGGTTTACAAGAAAAGAAAATGACATTTCCCATTACAATGGTAAAACTACCGTCTGATTTTATTAGGTTTTGAAACTTTTATTACGTTTCTGTTCGACACCGATCATATTCTGCAACTTAATTCGTAAAAAAAATTGGTTTACTTAACACACTATGTTATTTTGAAGCAGTTTATGGCTGAAATTAAGTTACTTTATTCTGATAGTAATGTATATCGTGAGAGTAAATATATGCATTGTAATGGCACGGAAGCAACGGAACAGTTGATTTGCTGCTTTGACAAACTGTCGTGTTCCGTTTTTAAATTTTAAATGTTAGCATGTTTATTTCAAATTTATTACAAAATGCTTTTGCAAAATGATTTTAACTGTTTTAAAGCCACAAGAACCGCTTACACTGCTTTGATTTAGGGCATGGTTTAAGTTCAAAAAATGTTTTTATATTACGAACTCTTAAACACATGTTGCACTAGTCAGTACACTTTTAAGCTTGGAAATGCATGCTGCCGGTCTATTCAAGCGAATTAGGCAGGACAAAAATATCACTAACTCACTGACACACATTTTGTTTGAAACTGCTGCAATTGCATTTAATATTCAATAAAAATGCAAAATCACATCAAATAGTATTAGGAATAAAAACAAAATGTAGACATATGAATGATATCAACATTATATTTGCTACATAAATGCATTGAATACATGCATGAGAAAAAATTCCAACCAATATTGCGTTACTCGTAGTGAAGATGTGGTGAAGTTTTTGTTACGATTTCCTTCAGAAATTGGACTATTTCGAAATTCTTAATTTCAGTTTCTCCTCTGTTATTGTAATCTGTAGACAAAGTCACGATGAAAAGTTAATTAATAAGTGCATTGTAATTAATAGATAGCAATATACAACGGTGACATGGATACACCGGTCGCGTGGAGTTTCGTTATACAGATACATTTTTGCCTCTTTTTTTTGTCCTTTCAATTTTATTCATTTATAAATACATTTACATTTATGCCATACATTATAAACATATTAACAAATAGTATAACAATAAATGAATTTATAAATTATTTTTCGAGAGAGAGAGATGGTGAGAGAAAGAGAGAGAGAGAGAGAGGGGAAAGAGAGAGAGACATAAAAGTAGAATGTGCACCATCTCTTCAATAAAACATATTTGTGTTTTCTTAATTTAATAATATTATAAAATCACTCCATTTATTCTCAAACATTTCACTTTGATTCTTTATTTCTGATATTGTTTTCTCTATTTTTATTCTATGTATCAGGTATTCTTTAAAAGGTTCTATTGTTGGACTAGTTAGTGTGCATTTTGATTTAAAAATGAAATATTTTGTAAGAAGTATTATGTAATTTATTAGACAGCTTTTTTGTGGATCATTACTCTGTACTGTGCAGAACGATATATCAAAATAGCTAAAGTATTAATAGATGGAACATACACTTTTAAAAAATTATAAATATTTCCCCAAAAGGCTTGTATGACATGACATTCCCAGAACATATGTATGTTGCTGTCTGGAAACATAGAACAGAAATCACATAGGGTAGACGGAACTTGTTTGCACTTTAGTAAATACGAGTTGTTTGGGATAGTTCTCATTAAGTATTTGTATTGGAATTCTCGGAGTTTTGTGTCAACAGTACATAATAAAGGTGTTAAAAAGATATTCTCCCATTTCATGTTATCGTGTCCTATTTCATGATTCCATTTATGAATTTGCTTAAAAGGATTATTTTGTTTGGTTTCAATCAAAATGTTATATGCAATTTTATTGATTTTTCTTTTAATTTTTAATTTTATCGATTAGATACTCTGGTGGATTATATGACATAGGTTCGGTAGATAAAGTTTGTTTCCATTCTGCTGGTATGTTTTGTACGAGACTATGGTATTTAGTAAAATCACCAATTTGTATATCGTACAGTTGTATCAAATCTTCGAAACTATAGAAGTTTGAAGATCTGTAATCATAAATGTGCTCTATAAAGAGTATCCCTTTGTCATACCAATCTTCAAAGAAGAATGTGGTATTTCTATCTAGTTTAATTGAGCTATTATTCCAAATGATTTGTTTTGATATTTGTTTGTGTTTTGATTTAAAATTTATCTTACTCCATGATAACATTATGTCTTAGAGGAATTTTGATTTTATATTTAACAATTTTACATCTTTTTCTGTCATGTTGCATTTAAAAAATAATTTTCCACCATAAATGGCTAATTCTTGTTCATATATATGCTGCCAGTTATTGGCTTTATCATTTTCTAATCGTTTTATCCAGCTTATTTTTAGTCCATCAATAAAAGAATGAATATCCACCATTTTTAAACCTGCATTTTTATAGTCTTGTATAATTGTGTTTCTTGATATTTTATCTGGTTTACCATTCCATAGAAAGTCAAACATGAGTTTTTCAATGTTCTTTATAATGTCTATATTTGGCTTATGTAGTACTGTAAGTGGGTATATAAGTTTTGGGAGTGCAAATGTTTTCAAAACATTTATTTTGCCTATTAGTGATAAGTTCCACTTTTTCCAGTTTTGTAGGCAATGACAGAACGCGTCAATTTTGGGGGTCAGATTTAGGTCGTGCATTCTTGTGATGTTGTTAGTGAAGACAACGCCTAGTGTATTAGCAGAGTCTGATGTCCATACAAAGTTGTCTTTCTTGCAATATTCCAAATCACTGTGTATTAACGAACCTATTCTTAGTGCTGTGCATTTATTTTTATTTAGTTTTAGACCTGATATTAACGAGAATTCTCCTAGAATTTCTATAAGTTTTTCCAACGACTTCTTGTCACCATTGATGAAGAAGCTGGCATCGCCCGCAAATAATGTTTGTTTCATTTCTTTATTATATATAGTAACACCCTTTAATTTTTCACATTTGTTGATTCGTCTAGACAATATTTCGATACATATTATAAATAAATATGGAGAAAGAGGACATCCTTGACGTACCCCCTTCTTGATGTCAAAAAAGTTTGAGCAATGACCATTGTTCGTGACACATGCTTTTGCATCTTTATAGAACAACGATACCCATTTTATTAATTGTTCACCAAAATTAAAATATTTGAGGCATTTGAATATAAATTTATGATCAACGCTATCAAAGGCTTTTTGAAAATCTGCAAAAAATATTATACCAGGTTCATGGTTTTCCTGCATCTTTTCAATTTTTTCTTGGATTAATCTTACGTTTTCACCAATATATCTACCTTTTATGAAACCTGTTTGGTCTTCACTTATTAAATGTGGTAATATTTTTTTAATTCGATTGGCTATTGTTTTGGATGCTATTTTATAGTCTATATTAAGTAAAGATATAGGGCGCCAGTTATTCAAGTTTGTTAAGTTTTTGTCCTTTTTTGGGATTAACGTAATTAAACTCTGTTTTTGTAGTTCTGTCAAATTATCATTTTTGAATGAGTAATTTATCGATTTTATATAGTGCTCTTTAATGTCATTCCAAAATAATTAAAAAAAATCGGCAGAAATGCCATCTGACCCAGGACTTTTATTGTTGTTCATTTCTTTTAATGCCGTGAAAGCTTCATATTCGCTTATTTCCCCTTCACATTGTTGTTTTTGTTCGTTGGTTATAGTATGTTCATTGGTTTCGAAAAATGTATCATTATTACGTATATAGTTGTCTTTTTTATATAATTGTTCGTAAAATTTAGCCGTACTTGACATAATATGTTTTTGCTCTGTTATTAGTTTGTCTTCCACGAATAATTGTTTGATAGATTTTTCTTCTGCCCTTTTCTTTTCTAGATTTGAGAAATATTTGGTATTTTTTTCGGCACCTTCTATCCATTCAGCTTTAGCCCTTAATAGTATGCCTTTAATTTTGTTTTCTTGTATAGAATTGAAGTTATTTTTTTCTTGTTTGAGTTTTTGTAGCTTTTCTTCGTCATTTGGATTGATTGTTATATCATGTTCTAGTGTTTTAATGTTGATTTCGACCCTTATTTTTTTAGGTTTTGTTCTTTTTTAAGTTTACTTCAAAATTTAATCGATTCATCTCTTATTCTTCCTTTTATTACTTCCCATAACACGTTTGGATTCGCTTCTTTATTTATTTCTGCAATTTCTGTAAAAGATTTGCGTATTATTTCTTGATATTTTGTATAGTCAAGAATGGAATTATTTATTTTGAAAGAGCCTGGACCTCGTTCTATTTTTGATGAATTTATGCAAATATGAACAAGAGAGTGATCTGATTTGAATCCTACTGAAATGTTAGCCGTTTTAATAGAGTTTAATAGGCAAGCTGATACTAAGAAATAGTCTAATCTACAAAAGATAGGAGGACTCGTATTTGAGTGCCATGTAAAGGTACGATTGTCAGGGTTATTATTTCTCCAAACATCGTGTAAGTCATTGTTTTCTAATATATTATTAATCTTATCAGAGCATTTTTTGTTTGTATCATTTCGACCATTTAGTTTATCTAGTTTGTAGTTAAGAACAGCATTGAAATCGCCTCCTAAAATTAGTGAATAATCATTGTAATCTTGCACTATATTTTGCACAGTGGTATTAAAATTTACATCATCTGCATTTGGACCATATATGTTTATTATTACTAATTGATTACCCATGATTTCTATCTTAAGGAGTTGTAGTCGACCTTTTATATACTCTTTATGTTCTATAATTTTAAATTCTTGTTTGGTGTTTATAAAAATCCCTACCCCTTTGCTATTACTACTATCACCACTTAAAAATATTTTATTTCCCCACATTTTTTGCCAATCCATGTATTCATTTTCTAAGCAGTGTATTTCTTGTAGGATACATATTGAGAATCTTTTCTGTTTTAACCATTCAAAAACTTGGGTACGCTTCTGTTTTGATGCTAGACCTTTTACATTAAAACTACATATGGTTACTTCATTCATTGGTAATATGTTTAGTTGTTAGGCGGTAAACAGTGTGATACTGAATAGAGACGATAGAAGAATTTATTATTGTCATCGAAGTGCGTTTGAAACAAATGGTAAATACAATGGTATCTCTATGAGGGATGGTGCAAGAAAGTGATAGTAGAAAATGATATTCATATCTGAATAGTATATCCAGTATGACAGTGTGTAACAAAATATTAACCAAATCCATTATCTTATGGAAAAGTACCCTAAGCAATAATAACAGGGCTATACATACAAGTAGTAGTCATAAACACTCTGAAAAAAGCAAACTCGCAATCGTGTCTGTCATCTAACCAAGTCTCTCTTTATAGAACATTTACGAACACTACATCATAGCAAAATTCATTAAGTCCATACATGCATGAGCAGAGTTGGTAACCCGCTCATGAACATATATGCATATTCATAGCATAATCTACTTCATAAACGCTACATCAATGTACCTGCCATAGTATTGGCTATTCACAATTGAACAGTACAATTACACATTGCTATAAACTTTTTAAATGATACACTTTGTATAATATTTTTTAGTCTATACTGAATACGTTCCTAAGAACATATGCTTATCCAATAACAGCAGTATACAAAATGCTTTCATAATATAAAACTGTTCTTATTTAAGAACATTTACAAAATCGACTATGAACTTTTGTATATGCATACATGTAGTACAATAATACCGCATCGTATCAGTTTAATCACATAAAGTGTCCATTTAGATAGTCACATGTATATTCATAGCATAATCTACTTCATAAACGCTACATCAATGTACATTCTATAATATTGTCAATTCACAATTGAACAGTTCAATTACACATTGCTATAAACTTTTTAATAATACACTTTGTATAATATTTTTTTTAGTTGATATTGAATACGTTCCTACGGACATATGCATATCCAATAACAGCAGTATACAAAATACTTTCATAATATAAATCTATTCTTATTTAACGACTATGAACTTTTGTATATGCATATTACAATAATACAGTATCGTATAAGTTTAATCACATAAAGTGTCAATTTAGATAGTCACAAATAGAAACAACAGAAGTTAAAGTCGAAAGTGCGTTTGACAACAAAATAACGCTGTCAATTGTCTTATGGAATAAGTACTCTAATCAACAGACCTATACATAGTGGTCGGTAGTCATAAACATACTGTAAAACAAACTTGCAGTAATGTCATCAAACCATGTCTCTCATTATAAAACATTTACGAACATTACATCATATCAAAATTCATTACGTCCATACATGCATTTGTGCATTAGATAACACACCCATATACATAATATTCATAGCATACTATACTTCATAAATGCTACATCAATGCACATAACATAATATTGGCAATTCACAACGGAGCAGTATAATTACACATTTATGTAACTTATAAAAATAATTATACACATTGTAAAATATTATTGTTTTTGGTTATATACTGAACATGTTCGTAAGAACATAAGCATATCAATAATTGCATAGGTTATTCAAAATGCTTTTGAGATATAATGTAAAATACTTTACACAATTTATAATTAATCTCTGTATATTCATAGTGCAATAATACAGTGTCGTATAAGTTAAATCATAGTAGTTTCATTTCTCGTGAAAATGTGAAGCTCTGTCGACCCGTCAAAAGGGCACATGACTGCACTATAGTCAGTTCGCTACACCTTTTAATGTCAGGAGTTGACAGTATCTATAGCAATATACGCAAGTGTTACATTATTTACCAACTGTTTAAATTTTACACCATTGCACACTGTAACAATGCTACTATTTATATACATATAAATTTATGCAAGATACAGATACATTTTTACTTCTCGTTTTGAAACAAGAAATAATGAAAGACTTGATACGTACTGGGATTCTATTCCAAAATATTTTTTTTATAAATTATATTAGTGAACAAATTAAAGAAAAACAAAAACATCTACCTCAAAAACTGGTTTGCAAGATCAATTGTCACTGATTTCTACAGATAAACAAATGTAACTACATTGTAATTGTCTTTTCTAATCATTCAATTTTAAATTGAACGTACACCGTACACGTGACAAGAATCTAAAAGAAGTTGTTAATTGAAATAAATGTGTTACTTCGTGTGGTGATGATATTGCAGCCATACCCGATAATATCGCATGGTAAGAACAGTCTAGACATTATGTAACACGTTGCCGGAAATGAAAATGTAGATTACATTGACATGATCAAACAAAAGTCGTGTGATCTTAAACAAACGAAAACAAGATTTCCATTCCTTTACTGATTAGTTCAGGTCTTATTACACATTTTTATATTCATATTACTTCTTTTGTTTATATAGGTGCTGTTTCCGTGGCGCTCGTTATTTTTGTAAGACTATTAATCACGGGCATAAAAAATTTGACACTTTTAGAGTCAGATGTTTGCAGTATCCCAGGGTTTGACGCTTATCGGGATGAAAATTACATTTAACGATACTGCATTATACTATTAAAATACTTACGAGCGCTCAATAACACCATCTACACTCACCGCTTTAAAAACGCACCACTATTGAAAATAATCAAAATTTGTCAAAAATCATTTTTTGCTAAAATTAATAGTTTACAGGGTTTGTTCAGTTCATAAGCTTGACCTAATTAAAGAAAACGATTTTGTTTGTACTCGGAATACCCCGTCCAAAGAACTTTTTTTGATTTTGCATGTTTTGCACGTGTAACTCGATCGCGTCGACCTATGTGGTCAATATTGACTTTAAACTGTACACTGATGGTTTACACATTGAAAAAACAACATAAACAGTATTTGCTTATAATATTTTTATGCTGCGGATATCTCGAATATTTGTTCGGATGATTGTGCCTTCGCTTCCAACTGAAAAGAGCATCGGTGCCTAAGCATGGGGGTTCAGCTGCCTCCACACAACGATTATGGGCTTAGAATATCGATTCCTAGCGAATGAGACAGTCAAAGACCGACCTGGATGAAACAAGCTAAAGGTATAGAGCCCGAGCTGCGAGGAAACATGACACAGGTTGTGCCATTGTAATTGGTTCCGGGTGGCTGCACACAGTGCCAAAAGAATGTCGGGTGTTAATAAACAAGCCAAAAGTACATTATTGCATTTTGATAACTTTTCTCTTCATAATTGTCATTAAAAAGGAAAATCGTTTTAGTACACTTTTTAACGAGTTTTCTCCCGTTTAGAGCAGAATGACCCAACTGTTTGTCTTCAAGCTCCCTCATAGTGTTGATTTGAGGTGTCATATAAGCACCACGGGGAATATCCTGACAGTCTGTTTCTCAGAACCAAGATTTCAAGTTTAAATAATGCTTGAATCCATCTTAGGTTCACATAATGCGCATATCTGGACCGCACTCGGTCGTATGGTATAAGCCAGACAGCCAAAGCCACATAACATTTATAATTCAAGTTAAGCTTTGCTTGGATGGTTAGAAACATCACGTCGAACATAAATCTATCCTATTACGTAATAAATGTTGTTCTTAAGAAGGAGAAACCACGTAAATGCTTCAATGTAGCGGGCTCTTGTAATTGCTTTTGAAATTGTGACTTTCACTTTCATGGGTCACTGTGTTATCTATATCATTTTTTTTTAAAACACGGAATAATAGCATAAATCACACAACTCGTTGTGTATAGACTGAAGATTATAAATCCGAAAATAAATAACCATAGATTGACATTTTCATCACTAAAACCGATATTTCATATGTAGTGCGTTTTTAAAGCGGTTGAGTGTATACCAATGATATGTCTCAGGGTTTGACGTTTGGCTGGTTTAAAATTGTAAAAGTAACTTATAATGGTACAAGCGATACACCTTAATGCAGAAACGATTATATGCTCCGTAATAACTGCCATGCCTTTGTATGCTCATGATACATGCATATGACACACTATCATACAACATCAGAAGGACAAAACCTATGCAATTTGTTTTCCGCTTTAGGTTAGTCTAAGGACATGATATTTAACTGTCGAAGTTTACTGTTGTCATGTCATTTCCAGTATCGCACAGTAAGTATTAATGTCAGAAACCTTCAGAATCCCGAAACCTCCACTCATTTAACCTAGTTGGGCAATTGCACATGTGTCTAGTTTTCAATGACCAGTCTATATGAACTAGTAGTGCAAATATCTGGTTCAGAGACGGGTAACTTTGGGCTCGATAAGATAGATAGATAGATAGATAGATAGATAGATAGATAGATAGATAGATGGATGGATGGATGGATGGATGGATGGATGGATGGATGGAAAGATAGATAGATAGATAGATAGATAGATAGATAGATAGATAGATAGATAGATAGATAAACACAATAACAAATAAGTGCATACATATTTTTAACTTCCGGTAATCGAAATATACAACTCATCGTAATAATTGTTATACATTATGATTTGATGGGAGGCTATTTTAATGATAAGTTATTAATTTAGTAATTAAAGTATTTTTAAGAAAACATAAATGATGTAAATCATGAAATATAAACACTTTATATATTAACACTTTACAAATTTTGATAAACATTTACAAGAACATCTAAATATAAAATGTACAGGAAACATAAATTCATTGGATTGGATAATCTAATCAGTTAAACAATATTATTTAAAACAGAATGTCTTATGTCAAACGCTTGTTAAATAAATTTACTAAGGTTTATTAGTAGTCGTTTGTTTTCGGATGTTAACATTTGTATGAATTTAAAAGCACTTGGGTGTCTAAAGAAGTATGGTTTAATAAGGTTGTTTCAAATTTCATTATATACAGGACATATTATTACAAAATGGTATTCGTCTTTATCATACCAGTATTGTTTAAAAACAAATAACAGTAAGAGACCGTAAAATAGATTTTAATATTAATTCAGATCTCTTACGAGGCACTGACAGCGTATCAGTTCCGTGCTAGGTCAATGTTTAATGATGGCTTCCTTGTGTATGAAAACTCATGTACTGCAACAATCCAAAGTATAAAACACAGAGTGACTTAATATTCTATTGGGTTTTTATTATCAGACATGACGTTGTTTTATGAATACCACAAATGTCAGTTGTTAAATATACGTTTGCATAAGAATTACGTCGAGAAATGCCAGGAGGAGTATGTAAACGTGTTCCAATATAACTGTGTTTAAGGTAATTTCATCAGCTGAAATTGAAGTCACGAGTGTGTTATTGTGTCGGAAAACAATTTGATTTTTCAAGTCTGTAATATAATTTGCAGCTGAAATCATTATGCTACATAGAAAAATTTACATCTACAATGAATATTTGTAAAAAGAAATAAAAATGCAGTTTGTAAAAAGTGTTTTATAACAAATTGAAAATTGCCAATTTTTGTGTCAAAATCCTGAAAAAGGTACTCACTCAAATTTAATATAAATCACATTTCTATGTTCTCCAATCCATTATTGAGGTGCTCGACTATAGAATTATTGCATATTAGTCACATTTTATCCTTACACCACTAAATATTTAACCATGTAAAATTTATAAATCAGATTTGTATTACACATTTGAAGATGACTAGTGTGTAAAACATTTCTGTTCGTGGGATTATGTTGCTATCAAAACAACTCATGGTCAAATCTATTGAATTTAGACGGTCATCTACTGTTAGAATACACCCTACTTACACACTTAAAATAATTAGATATGTGTAAATGTTATTTTACAAATTTGGTAATAAAGTGACCAAACGTTTTGATTCGATGTGTGCATGTCATTAACTAAATTGATAAGTGGAATAGTCTATCACCTGGATAATAAATTGGAGAACACAACAATGTGTTTTATATTGATTTCGAGTGAGTACTTTTGATAGGATTTTGACACAAAAAATGACATATTTCAATTGTAGATAAAACACTTTTTTATCAAATATTTCTTTTTTTTAAAAATCAATTTCATAAATGTAAATGTATTATTTAAATTTAGTAAAACAAGTTTTGTAATAAGTGCTGTTGCAGACTTGAAAAATCTAATTCTTTTCTGACATGGTTAAACACTGATGGGTTTAATTTCAGCAGGGGGAGTTACCTTAACGAACCAATTATTTTCCCATTGTATTTCAATCTTACATATGATAGCCACACAAAGAATAGAATACATATTGTACATGGTTTACGTTTGCGCTAGTCCGTTTTTGTGTTGTTATTTTGCAGGAACGTAGAATTTATAGCATTGTCACGTAATTTCGTGAAACACTGCAACGATTGAAAGATATAGGCAAGAATTAGATTTGTGAAAATAAAAATGAATCGGTGAATTCGCACATTTATGAATGCGAGATACTTTTCAAGCATACAGTACTTACATCATCAATCATTCCAGGGTATTTGAGTGTGATTAATGATTTGATAAACGCTTTGTAAACTAAAGTTTTATTTGATCTTTATAGTCGTCTTCAAGCTTCAATTCTAATTGATATTGTTGCACATCAATCAAGTTGCCTGCTCCTTTGGTCATTAAATGTCTGATAAGTTTGGTTATCTCTAAGGAATATTGCCAATGTATTTATTCTGAACGTTAACCTCTTTGCCAACTTTAACTTCTTTCATGACCTAGTATCTCGATTTTGACATAAGTATGTTATCGTAGGCGTTAAGTAATGTCAGCTACATTTGTATGCAATCCTTGTTAGAAATAAATGAGCAGAATACGTTACATGTATATTTTAAATTTATGTAAACTCCTCTAACAGAATTATAAAACGCTTAACCTGTCTAACACACTGCTATCTGAACATAAGACACTATCATGTTTCCCAGGGAAATGAAGGTTTTACAAGCGTTTACTCGTCGGGCGTTTTGCATATGAAGGCAAACAGTGTTATGCTGTCATTCCATCGACAAGGAGTGTCAAATTCGTGGAGATATCAATGACATTTTTTAAAACTCTTTGTGAACTATATTTCCAAGAAGTTGAAAGGAAAAAGGATAACATAACTGTTCGTAACTAATAGTATGTACGCAATGCCAATAACATATGTAGTGCCCTGGAACTTATATCCAAAACAGAACAAAACTTTTTTTATCTAACCTATCGTTGTTTGATTAATAACACACACATCAATCGGCAGACCTTTGTTTGAAGAAGAATTACGTCACAAGCACCATTTGGAATAGATAAACATGTTCATATATAACTCTGTTTAACGAACCAATTATTTTCCCATTACATTTCTATCAGAAATATGATAGCCACTCAAAGATCAGAATAAACATTGTATACTGTTTATGTTTGTGCAAGTCTGTATTTTGCACGCACATTGGATTTCGTAGAAGTTGAAAGAAGTTAATGATTATAATCGGTATACATCGCCATACAAAGCCATAACCGTGTGGCATTATTTAGTTAAGTACAATAACACTTGATACAGGTGGGGAATAATTAGATTCGTCAAAATAAAATATCACTGAATCTGTGAAAGTATGTGTGCGGAAAAGTATTCATAACTTACATTAATCATCGTTTTAGATATATCTACTGTTTGAGTAGATACATGATTTGATATACGCTTTTTAACCTGAACTTTTATTATCTCTTTATACCCATTTCACAGAGCGATCCTGATTGATATTGACTTAAAATACACCCAGGGGATTAACCCATTCATAAACTCTCCATTATTTTTCAGGAATGGAGTGTTGTCTTAACAATAACTCTCCATTATTTCGTATACACGTTACATTAAATGTGTATACGAAATATCGGAGAGTTATTGTTAAGAAAACTCTGTATGCCTGAAAAACATAACACACCTATGTAGTGTTAACAAAAATGGAGATTTTTTTAATTAAATGTGTTAACATCTAATGAAGAATTATTGTAAATAATGTATAATTATACACCAGTGAGTTGTATTCATTGCCCGCCATCCCAAATAGATGGGTCTGGAAATTTACTTTTGAGTTACATTGTCCCAAAGGTATTGGTTCGTAGAAAATAATCCTAACATTTCCCTGGCAGTGCGGTGGAAGCTGGAGGGTAAAACACCGCAGCCATACGCGGGGGTTGAGCCGTGGATGCAACTGACAGGTGCATTACAAAATGTATGTGTTCACAAAAAGGGCAATACAATTTGCAGGAAAAGCGGCTGAAACTGAAAGAGCCGAACACAGAAAAAAGAAATCAAAAGACAGATAAAAATGCTCAACCCACAACGAAACTAGAAAATTAAATCAACCCGCTGTAGCTTTTAACATTAACATAATTTCAGCTATTAAGGTGGTATGTGCGCAAGAAATAAAGAAATCAAGATAATGCTAGTGTGATATGATATTAAATACCGTTAATAATTTGCAATTGCACTTTCGCGTTATCATGACCATTCAATAAGTTCCAATTACAGATTTTATACATGCATAAGGGCCAACATTTTCACTACATCATGACACCCGTCTTCAGCGTTATACTGAAAATGAAATAATCGACCTTGGCCTACATTAAAATGTCCAAAAACATTGCAACTTATGTTTTGAGATGATCAGATGAAACTGTTTGAATATAATAGTACGTGCAAAGCTAATTACTAATTGTTTTGGTCATGCAAGGCTTATAATTCAGGTAGACATGTGTCGATTGGACTTAAAGAACAGGCAAAGTTTGTATTAATTTTGGAGTGTAAGAAAAAAGTTAAGTTCCCAATTTACGAGGGCTGTTTTCAGCTGTTCAGCCATTAAATCCCTCTTTGACATTAACTTCCCCTGATCATTGGACTCCCAATGAAACATTCGAGTCCCACGGGCAGACTTTTTCTCTTTTGCTGGCGTGGCAGCCAACATCGACCTGCGGCGCCTAGGAATAGACACTGCCCTCACAATTATACTGTATATGTACATAATTATTACTGTGCAATTACAGAGCTAGGTTTAAAAACAACATGTTAAAAACATTGTAGTTATGTCCATCAAGTTGCATATCAATTATAAATATCCATGTATGGTTTATGCACGGTAATATATCCTCTGACTGAAACAAAGTCTTAATAATGTCAACCGTGTTATAACATCAAGTGACACTGGGTAAATGACCATTGACTGATCGTGTAACACATAACTCACAACTTGTGTTTGCATGGACTACACACCATTATAAAGTAATGGAGATATATTGTATTAGTTCACTGGTTTCATGAAAAAAGCATGATCTTCTCGCTCAGTCATGTTAATATTTCCAATCTTCTTTTTATAAGAGGTACATCAGGGGAGACTTTTTTGGAAAAATGCATTTTCTTTCAATTTTGACATTTAAAGCATCTTTTCGGAAAATCAAATTTACATTTGGCAGTATTGGTGTATTTTAAGTCAGAGAAAATCCGCGTATCTGTCCATTCCTGAGAAATAATGAATACTCGGCCCCTTCGGGGCCTCGTCTCCATTATTTCTCAGGAATGGACAGTTACTTGGACTTTCTCCTTAACATAAATCACGATTAATTTTTTTGTCATTCACACTCTGATAAGTTTGTTTATCTCTAAGGAATATTGAGAATGTATTTATTATTCACGTGAACATATTAGTCAACTTCAACTCCTTTCATATTATTATCATTTATTATCCTGATTTCGACATAACTAGGTTATCAAAGGTGTTAACTATGCCAGCTATTAACTCTCCGTTATAAATAAATAAACAGAGAACGTTACTTAAGTTACTATTTTTAATTATCCATATACAGCTTACATAATTATTAAGCATTAAATAAAGAATAAGGAAATTCTGGATATGAACAAAAGTTGTTATTGTTGATGTGATTGGTATATCTGCTAGAGTTTATGTTTTGCATAGGAGACAATAAGTGTATTATAACGTCGTTTCTTCCAAATTTACGCTGTTATACACCATTTTGCTACTCTTATCATGTTTAGGGGATAAAATACCACCAACGACACATAACTTCGCTGCAAGAAGGAACTATGATTCGCAAGATAATTTATCACGGCATTCTATAGATAGATATACAGATCAGTCATCTAATTCGACAGACCAGCATTGTATCGTGTTTGTATTACACTTACATGTTGCAAGAATCCGTATGAAGTTGTAAATTGGATATATGTTGTTGATAATGCAGTCATACCCGGTTGTATTACATTGAAAGAATAGTCTTAACATCAGGTTACACGTTGTCGGAAATGAAGATGTAGATTACATTGGCATCATCAAACAAACGATACGTTATCGTAAACAAACGAAAACAAGATTATCCACCGTTCCTTTGATAGAAACTGGTTTTGTTACACATTTTTTATTAAGATTATTCGTGTTGTTTATATAGGTGATGGTTTTTGTGGCACTTGTTAGTTATTGTCAGATTGAGTATCAATGCCGAAAATAACAGTTTAGAGTCAGATGTATGCAATTTTCCTTGTTTAGTGCTTATGTGGAAGAACATTGCATTCAATGATACTAGTGATAACAGTGATGAAGTTAAATGCAGAATCGTGTGAATTAAATTACTGGTATTTGTGACAAAGGAATTTTCAGAAACGGGATACTGTGAAATCATACACTTTGAGCGAATGTGTGATTGCTCCTCTTCCATCAGTTTTTGAAAACCAAGTACTTACACATTGAGCCTTTAGTGTATTCTTGTAATAATATAAGACTTACTAATGACGATATACAAAGTGCACTTTGAAGAGGTATGAAGAAAAAACGTGATTTTATATGATATATATGATTGACACAAATGTTAGAATTTATATTATGGACTTGTGCAAATAATCAAGTGTATAAGTACCAACCTGTCATGACAGGATATTACCCACGTAGAAAAGTAATTTGATGAAGAAGATATATTTTTCATAGTGAAGTCAGCAATTTCATACTCACCTGTACTAATAATAGTTGATATCCGGAACTCTGTGCAAGGTGGTTTTCTCCTTAATTTAAATGTAGGTGCAAACAAATCTGGCCTAGTTAGACTGGTTTTGTATTCATATGCAAACACAACTGACACCCATTCTATTGTCCATGACTCAAAAGGATTATAACGGTAAAACTTTATTTGTACCTACAGATTAGTGGAGATCCGGAGTAGGTCTATTACATACGCTAATTGATTCAAGATATAAAAATCTTTATTCCATTATTATCATCTGATGCTCATTATCGGTTATGTTTTCTACTTATAAATAATGAATCTTATTTCCCTATTTATATCTCTCAGATATTTAAGAACGAGTAAGTACATAATTCGCTTAGAAAATATATTTATTCTATAACTTAAACATATATTTGTAATGCAATTGTCAATCATCAAAGTCCAAGAGTCAACTGAAAAAAAGTCGAAAGTCAACTTAAAAGCTGTCAAAATGCTGGAATCCGAAGTTTAACAACGAAATCACCGCATGACTTAATTTGTATGAAATGCATATGCGTGGCTGTGAAAACACGATTAAAGTTTTCTTCCGTCAACAAATGGATAAGTATCCGTCATTTCAAAACCAGCATGGAGTAAATAATCAACTTCATATTTTTTTAAAATTAATATTAATCGTTTTCGGAAATATCACATGAACTTACCTGAACCTTGGATGATATTGGAGAATAGTTCTGGTTCCCAGCTAAGGTAGATATCCGATCATCCCTGGAATATGGGAAAATCATGTAATAGTCATACATTCTAGATTAAATTCTTATGTACATGAATGAATACTTTAGTTTGGCATATTCCTTTAATTCTTTTTTTTGTCCAGACAAAAAATGTTATATTGCAATTGAGTGTGTATTTGTTATAGTAAATCTGTTTAATATATCATTTGATGGATAAAGCTTGGTCGAGACCAGACGTAGAGAATGAATAACAAAAGTTTGTAAGAGAAATATCTCCGTAAAATAAATAAATACAATTACTCGCGGAAACAATTTATGCGTATGGAAACATTACACTGGATTCTTATTTATTCTGTGTACACCTGTGTGCTATTTTAGATGATTCTAATATAAATATAATATGAACACTTGGCCGTGTCTATGAACAATGCATTATATGAAATATACTGCGAAAAGCGAATTCATGATTTAATGATCTGTTTCGATCTACATTAAGTTGAAAATAACGAAACCAAAATAATATAAGTTGAGTTTTAGTTGAATGATGCTGCAAAATATCAATGTTTTATGTTAAGATTGTGGTGTGTATTCTGTGTGTGTTCTATTGCCGGCATGATTTTTCAGCAATTTGATCCTCTATGTAATACACGCAGCTAGAGACATTCGCATGGTATTATTCGTCATATTTTACAAGGTACGTGTCATAAGTGTGTTTTGTTTTTGTAGCAATGCTTCTATATTTCAGGCAATTAAAGTCAAAGATATTGACAAAACCTTTATATCTTGTTGTCAGATGTTGTGTTGTTTTTATATCATTGGGGACAAGTCGGTGTAGTAGTAGAGTGTTGCAGAGATAATATTGGTGAACCAAACATTTGTTTTCAAATCTTTACATAATTGGAAGTGGTAGTTTAGATGATACAATCAGAGCAGTTTCTTTATCACATAAATAACGTAATATTCCACGTGATAACAAATAGCGGAAGAATGTTCTTCAACAGGTGTGATAACAACTCGTGACGTCACCACCCCCTAACATCGCCGTCTTAAATTCGCGAATTCGTGCGTTGTTTTGACTCGGTTCCGATGTTAATGTGATACAAATAATCCGCCATTTGTTGTCTTTGATACAAACATTTCTTAAACTCCTCAAGAAACGGTTCGCTAAATAACTTGTGTTTTCTAGACTCGTTTTAAAAAAAAAATGTTGATCCCCAAAGACAACGAATGACTCATTTTATGAACAACAATAAACTATAATTCGAAGAAAACGTACTTCCATGAACAAACAACAGTGGTGTGGAAATATTAAAACACACACGTTCCTGCTTATGTGTGCTACATTTTATATCAATTATGTAAGGGCATGATATATTGCATTTATATGTTCTTGTATACGTTTTCTAAATTATTGTTTTACAACCTCAGAAACAGGTTAATAAATATTCGAAACTGTCAAACGTTGGTCCCCTATGATAAACCAACATTAAAACAAGAATTAAGTCGCATATTTTAGAATTCCTGAACTAAACACCATAGAGAATATGCTGCGATGAATATCCAACGTATTCATGGGGGTCCTCGATGTTCTTTAGCAATCATAATAGCAGCAGATATTGATATTATCGCAGATATTTTAGATTACATGAATAGAAATCAATTTAAATCTGATTTTAGTCTTAGCACGTTCTCGTTAGGGGAATTAAACGTGTTTACCAGAAAGAAAATGACATACACATCCCATGTGTTTCTTTGCTATAAATGAATGAATGGAATTTCGTGATAGACAATACAACATATAATCACATATTGCTTAAAACGTTCGTGTTTAATTAAACAAAATTGCATTGAAATTTATATTAACAAATTATTCTTGGAAAATGTTCTTTGCTGTTGAATATTTATATACATTAATATTCATTGAATACTTTGTTGACCACCAATGCTTCTAAATACATTGCATTACGTTCAATGTTTAGACAGAAGGGATCGAAATTAGAAGCCAAAATTATCCGGCTATAACATTGCTATTATTTTCGTATTCATACCACGCATAAAGACTAAGCATTGCTACACAACACAATGTATGAAAATGTTAAAGCCAACAGACATCCAAGTTTAGACAATTTCATAGACCAAAGTGTATGCAAAATCGCAGAACAGATCAAAACTCATATAAAGTAATAAAGTGCAATATGTAGTGAAACAATGCAATTTACGTTCAAAAACTTTTTGTTTTCAAATATTTTTGTCGGATATAAAAGGCATTGCATTAGGATCATATTACATTTTCACTTAAGGATAGACACTTATTAATTTAGAAAACAAAATGTTGAAGCATGACATCAATATCATTGCCAATCTTGCTCGTTCACAATCAAAATCAAAATGACATTAAAAGTTCAAGTTTGTTGTCGGGGACTTATTCAATAATAAAAGAAACAAATGCTTACAAAGAAATGATCACAAAACACATTTACATACTTATATCATGCAAAACTTCAATGACCTTGCAAACCGAAGAATTTTTTTTCTTGAATATCTTTTTAATTATAATATTTTCAGTCTTTTTCTAAATAAAAGTTTGTTTTCAGGAGTCATATTGTCAGATTTGAGATAAACTTTAGCAAGTATCATTTGATAGTTGTCTTGATGAACGTGCAAGATTTGCAATGCAATTGCTGTAATGGTTCAATAAATTCACTTTAAAGAATCTAATTGTGTGTACCTTACAGCCAAATTACTGAACAATAATGTAATTATAGTATTTTATGTAACCGAAGAACCAATCACATTCAGCTATCACACTTGCTAGTTTTTCTTTTGCAGAAACGGGTATTACATGTACATAAAACAGAGAGTATACAGATTTTACATTACACATGTCAAACAAACGTGTTGGGTACAACAAGTCATAGAGATTGAATAGAAAAAAGGAAAACCAATTACAGTTAATGCGGCACTTTACTAGGACACAATGCAACTAACTGAACATTTTAGAATGTTTAATCATGATTTGTCGAAGCCAGATATATTGCTCCAGTGTACTTTAAGTGTACTTTATCTGTAATGTAAATGCTATAATGGAAGCATCGTTAACTAATATACATGTATAACCAATATAATTCCACGATTCGATAGTGCATTGTAACGACGAAATTGCGTCATAGATTTAAGAGAAAGAATAAAATGACTATGGTAATATATTGCGCAACTGTTTAAACCTGTTAAACTATGATTGTGCGGAAGTGAGGAATATAATGAATGGTTTTGAAAGGTAATGTTACAATAGTGTATTGGATACCTTTACGTAAATATTATTTATCATATCATAGATTTGAAAGGTGATGTCAAATATTGCACTCGCAAAGTTTGTATTTATGCCATTATAAAACATTGTAGACCATGTGATCAATATATCAATGTGTAAATCATCACTTAAACTCCGATAACCCTGTAGGTATACATTCAACAAATGTATAGTGAACACATTTACGTATAACTTGTGTGAGGGCTACCGTGACCATTTGTTAAAACCATTGTAAAGCCCATACATCTTACGAATTTTAAACAGTTGTCAAATTGCGGTTCTGTCACATAATGTTGTTTGTTATCATTTTTAGTTCACCAATGAAGCATTCGGATGTGTGTTGAATAATGGCAAGTAATGATCAACGCTAATTTTATTTGGAATTGTGAATGTTCTGAGTTGAACCATAATGATATAGAGACAATAGCTCATCCCATATGTTTTATGTTTTGATTGGAACTACAATATGTCCATAATTATGTGAAAAATAACGGTATTTGTACATTATATATAAACGAAAATTGACAAATTAAAGTGACTGGGCGAATAACCTGATTTCCAAATCCGTTCTGCAGAAATAGTTGAAATCTAAATTCTGTCACGTTTTTGTACTTTATACACTCAAGGAAAACGCACGACGAACAAATATAGTATTGGACCATATATTCGAAAATTTTAGTATAATGCAATTTAGAAATCCACACGCAAATGTGAGAAATTCTATGAAGAATAAAACTACATTTAGACATTAAGTTGTCATTTACAAGCAATGTATTGCGAGATGAATTCCATGCTGGAAAGAAAAAAAGGCGACGAGCCTACATCAAAACCAAATTTTACAATTCAACGTCAAATACATTTGCAGTACAACTGAGAGAATAAAACTTTATTGGCAAATCATAACGGAATAAGATTATCAAGAAAGAGCACCTTCATGGTGTGGTGAATGATGCCTGTTGCGACCAACCAATGGAAATGAGACACAATACGGTTGTCATAGTGTGTGGAATTCACCTGGTGGTGACCTTTTGGCACTAAGTGCCTACCTTAATCGCAGCAATAGTACGTATTGACCCTCGAAAAACACGGGCACCGCAACTGAATATCAGTACTATTCCCGGATAAGTGCCTGTGTGATAGTGTTGTCCGTCATCTTGGAAATACTATGTTCCTGCATTTTATTTCATATCCTTATTATATAGTGTTTTTACTTGTACTTTAACCTCATGATGGTTGTGCGTGTGAAAAACTTTATTCGATCATTATTATTCTATAGTTAAGTTACCATAGTCCATAGTATAAATTACTTTCCTACAATAGCTTGCATGCAGCTACCTTGCACGTGGCAGCACAATCGATATACGTTTGATGGATGTGGGCATTGTGACGCCACTAGTTTCGTTCTCTTTATGATGTCTGAATTTTGATGAGCAGTTTGTATTAATAGTCGACTTGTGGTGATATACCTTTGAATTATTCTACATCCATTTTGTATTCATTATGTCTCCCAGTATTTTACTTTAGAGAGCGGAAACTTTGATTGAAAAATGCTGTTCCTTTCAAGTCTTGCGGATAACATTACTGTTCAGCTTACATAATATGACAGTTGGGTGTTTATTTACGTAATAGGTTATACGAGCAAACGTTCTCGAGGACCACACTTGAAGGCAACCAAGAACAAATGCCAATACAAATATTTGTATTTTCATAAACAGTAAACGTCATTCAAATAATTGGTTTACCTCGTAATGAAACCCGACTGCTCTTTTATCATTATTTTTATTCCATTTCCTTCTGACGTTTCAGGTGCTATAGGCAATAACACGTCTATTACCTCAAGACAGACAAGATCATTTCCTTTTAGTTCCAGTTTAATATATAGAATTGCAACGCCATAAATCCTCACAAAACAACATACATGTAACTCTCATCGACAATTGTCGTATTTTACAATAAATGCAGCATGTACCTTTTAAACTAGCGTGAATTGTCTTTGATAAATGATAATGTTTACTATATCAAATTACTAGTTTTCTAGATTTTCTGTATGCCTACATTGTACCAGATCAACTAGTAGTTTAATGCTGGTTTAAACGTAATAATGAACATGTTTCACATTCAATGGAACCTCATTTATGATACTGATCCTTCAAACCAGAGAACACCACGAGATACAGTCAATGCTCTTATAATTAGATGTCATTGATGTGTCAATGTATCCATATTTATCGCTTCCAAGTCATATCGATGTAACAAAGGACGTATGTAGCAATGTATAGAGTGTACTGAGTGTTGAACACCAATGTCTTTACTTATTGCAAAATGATCCGTCTAATGCTATTGTAATGTTGCTTTCATGACTGTAAGCCACTCGACGTAACGAAATTGCAAAGCCATTTCTGCCAGTGGTCATTGAACATTAACCACTGGTAGTAACTAACTCATCCAAGCCCATATGATTGTTTGATACTAAAATAATAATATTATATGCCTGTGCCCAAGTGATGAACAAACGTGTTAGGTGACGGTTCACAACAGATCATAACGGCATCGTCATTGCAATGTTCCATAATGGATGGTCTCGTGATACAACGACGTAAACAACAAAACAAATGACAGTTCAACTAAGAAAGTTACCATCTTCTGAAGCTTCATACAGAGAAGAAACAGTAATTGTCTAATTTTCTGAGACGGTCGTATTTTATTTTACACATCATATAGCCATTTGCACAGACGTACATGTACTTATTTAATTGTTACGTATTTAGTTTCTGTATAAATTGCTCATTATATGCGATCATCTATTACTTTTTGTCCAAACGTCGTATAATAAAAATAACTATAAACAGTATTCAGTTACTAAAATTACTTTATTATCTACCTATACATAGAAATAGTTCGGTCATATTTCGCAAGGTGTAACAATTGCTTCCTTCTCTTTACGATGGCTCCGTGTATTACTATCATTTAGTTTCAGCTTATTTAATTAACACTTAAATATATGGTATCTGAACAATTTCATTTCTGAGAAGAATGAGCTCAATGATGTAACTCGATTGTTGTTCTGTTTACTCATAGAACACTCGGTGTGATTAGTGAGTGCATTTGTATAAAAAATACAATAAATCAAACGATAAAGATCACAAAATAAAGATTTTGAGAGATTTTGCAAGTAAATAAATTGTAATGAAAACTGAATTACATCATGACTTACCAAGTTGCATTCTAGCTGGTGATTCGGGTGGAAGCCAGAATAACAATAGTGTCAGTGAGGATAACAAAATACAAGGCAATATGAGAATGTAGTTACAAGATGCTAGTTGTCGTCAAATAATAATCTCAAATGTGACATCTATAAAAGGTTCTCTGGGGCAGCAGGCATATCGGAGAACATTTCTTCTAGTGTTTGTTGATACAATCATCCATCCAATGTTTTTGATGTATTCGGATAAATCCAACACTTCTATACTCTGATAAAGTAAATCCAGATTTATCTTGCTACCATCGAACGTCCATGAACCGAATTTCATTTTACAGGTCTGAGTATAAAATGAGAAATATTGAATATTAACTGAACATGAACTTTTATAAATTGCTTGTGGCAGCCACTGTATTGAGTCAACATGTTGAACCACTCCCAATGTTTCTCGTTTCTCTTCTAGTTTGATATCCGCACTGGAATGGAAAATAATGGTTATTACCGCATTATACGATTGTCAAAGGAAGCCTGTGTTTTTCGTCTGGACATATGACAAATATTTCGAAATGTCTAGGTCATAGTTTTAATATATAGACAGACAAAGCGAAAATAGATATCTAGATTTATGTAGGATGTGTTATTATTGTATACAATACATTTGACACTTACACCTACCGACATAAGTAATGGTCAAATTGAGATTATATTTACCCAAAGTCTGAACGATAGACCAAGCTACCAGATAGGAAAAAATATAACGTGTTTAACTTCTTTTGAGAACGAAGGTTTAAGACGAATGGTTTTAGAAAAGGCTATTGACGTTGATGATTATTCCGAATGAAATAAAACAGATGAGCTCCAGTAATTACATAACATCAAACTCGTCTACGTCCTTCTAGAGTTCCAAATACAACATTTTCCATATGACCAATGCATTGACAGTTAATGAAACAAGGGACGAATTTGGTACCGACTTACTGGAAGGAAGAGCGGTTTATGTTGCTTTTATGTTTATCTCTGCACATAAGACTTAATTGTTGTACTATTTGCGATGATCCAGCGCATTTAATTAAAGCCGTTGCCAATTTTCGTTGTGGACTTATTCTTGAAGTAGGCTAACGTATTTTATATCCTTGTTATGTTCAGGGAAACCGTATAGAGGACGATACTTGTTTATAAGAGGACACTCTACACAGCTCTACTTGCTGGATACGTTCTCATGGTAGAAACCGTGTGAGTCAGTTGACCATAGATAGATGTTGGATTATCTTGTACATAAAATATTTGTGGCAAACAAATGGCTTTACAGGGTTGAATCTATGAAACAGGCAGATATGTAAACAAGGATTTGTAAAATAACCATAGTCAATGTCACAGAAATGGCTAAACTATCATTTTTGTTCCTAACTCGTTCAGACTGCAATCGAAGTAAAACTGTGAAATGTTGGGACATCAGTAGGACACAGCTTTGTCTTGGACAGGATCTATGTAAAGACATACTGCTCGTACATGCCCCTACTGGATGTGATACCACTTCAAGGATATTTGGGATAGGTAAAGCAGCAGCGATCAAGTGCTACAACGGTAGTGTGGAGTTCAGGTCGATTTGTAGAAGTTTTGTTGAGTCTATCGACAAAAATGAAATAATCAAATTTGGTGAAGCCGCACTCCTTTATTTGTTCCATGGATTGCCAGGAGAAGATTTAAATCAGCTCCGATACAGAATGTTCACCAACAAAGTAATTGCGAGCACCACAAGTGTGCAGGTACATTCCTTACCACCGTCTTCTTCCGCCACAAAATACCACAGCCTCCGGGTATATCGGCAAGTACAAATATGGGCTCGGAATCAGGACATTGATCCTTTTCTTTACAAATGGAAAAACGCAGATGGACTCACAATAGCCATTTGATTTAAAAATTAGCAGTGGTTTATATACATGTAATGGGCCACTGCAAAAAAGTGCACGTAAGAAATCGCGCAACTTTTTCCTGTAAACACCTAAGATACTAACCTATCAAAAAATAACTGTACAATTTCTGTTGCAATTACTTTTAGGTTAGCTCGTATTTTTGTGGTAGGTTGACTGGACTACAGGCGGAAGAGACAGAAATGTGATAGCAGGAATTCGGGGCGATGCCCTAGCTCTTTCCGAAGAGACACACTGGTTTATTTGACGTGCCTGGTGTATAGCACCGATACTCGCGAGACTATCTCTCTCTGGGTTGCTAACCAGTACATCTCTTGTTGGGTGGGAAACCCATACAAGCGTTTCAGAAATTATCAAGTGCCCCGGCCGAGGATCGAACCCGGGACCTCTCGATCAGCAGTCAAGCAGGCTATCCTCTCGACCGCCGTACCACCTTCTTAAACATCAAAGACTTGATAACATTTGTTTATTCAAACATTAAGCTTTCAGACAATTCGTCATATAGCTCTGTACTGAGTCAAACACGCGAGACAGTTACAGTCTGTACAATTTAAAACAAATCTATTATAGAATGTAGTTAATACTAGCTGCATATGTACCGCTGTGGAGATGTCAGTACTAGTGTTGTAAGTTGATAAACCAAGAAATTGTTATGCTAATAATGTGTCTAACAGTCTTAAGAAAATGACATTTTCTATTACAAATGTAAAAACACCGCTTACTTTTATTAGGTTTCGAAAATTTTATTACACTTCTGTTCGTCACCGATCATCTTCTGCAACTGAATTCGTAAAGGAAATTAGTTTTACTTAACACACTATGGCCTAACATGTTATTTTGAAGCAGTTTATGGCTGAATTTAAGTTACTTCATTCTGAAAGCAATGAACATTTGAATATCGTGAGAGGAAATATATGCATTGTAATGGAACAGAAACAAAAGAACAGTTGTTTTGCTGCTTTGTCAATATGTCGTGTTTCGTTTTTAAATGCTAGCATTCAGATTTATTTCAAATGTATTACAAAATGCTTTTGCAAAAAAGTTGAAACTGTTTTAAAGCCACAAGGACCACTTACACTGATTTGAGATATGGAATGGTTTAAGTTAAAAAAAAAAATTATTTTCAGAACTCTACAACAAAAGTTGCACTTATCAGTACGTTTTGTAGGCAGGAAACTCATGCTGCCGGTCTATCAAGCGAATTTGGCAAAATAAAAATATCATTGACTGCCTGACACACAATTTGTTGGAAAATGCTGCAATGGCATTCACTCTTAAATAACAATGCAAAATCGCATCAAATGACATGTGGAATAAAAACAAAAAGTAAACGAATGAATGACATCATTTCTGTCAAAATTATATATATGACGAAAATTGCCAAAAATATAGCGTTACTCGTAGTGAAGATATGATGTAAGATGTTATGATTTCCTTCAGAAATTGGACTATTTCGTAAATTTAAATTTCCTGCAATTAAAAAAAATCTGCAGGGAAGGTCATGATGAAAAGTTAATTAATTAGTAATTTAATTCATGAGATAACGACCTACATCGATAGCATAAATACTGATACATTCAGTGAACAATTTCGCCGTTTAATAATTATATCGCGTTAACTACCCCTTTTTGCTTCTCCTATTCAAACAAGAAATAAATGCGTACTGAGATGAGCTCTGTCCACAAATACTTCAAATATCACTAGATGAATTAAACAAAAACTAAACCAACTACCTGAAACAACTGGTTTGCAAGATCAGTTGTCACTGCTTTCTAAAGATATAACGAATTTTTGTATTTCAATTATTACATTTTATATTGCACTTACACGTGGCAAGAATCTATAAGAAGTTGTTAATTGAAGTAAATGTGTAACCTCGTGACTTATAGTGGTGATAATACAGGCATACCCGATAATATCGAATGGAAAGAATAGTCTAGACATACGAGAGGTGTTCAACTTATTTATGAACAAAACATGAACACCGATTGTGCAATATTGAATGAAAATAATTGAAATATCTTTTTTAAACCATTCGAGAAAATGTTTTAAGTTGAACATATGATCATCACACATTGTATATTTCATTTGGTTAAAGCTTAAAACAACAATTTAGTAGATGATGTTGTTTTTCCTGTTTTTAAGGCAAAATGGCCCTTTCATAAGCATCAAGAAAGTGTTGGTAAATTTTTATTGTGCTTTTTTATTGAGAACATCATTAATGTTGGTCGTATGACGCGGTATTAAAGTTCTGTTTCCAGTAATTGTGAAATGGCACCAAAAATTGAAAATTGCCCAACATTGCCAAAACCTACACTCTCAAGTTAAATTGGTTTTATGATATCTATGATGAATCCATGAGCAAAACGTGGAATAGTACCACAGATGGGAGAGTCCATAGAAACTATCAGTGACAATATTTCGAAACAGTTTAATCCATAGTTCTGGGAAAATGCGAAGTTCCTACGCTGAAAATCAAGAAAAACATGCCTCGCAGCCAAAAGTCTTGGAATCTAGAAATGCCAAATAAACAACATGTTGTTGAAAAATTGTTTTATTATGGGGAAGCAATGCTGAATCTTAAAGAATGTTATGATAGATTATGGTATGCTATTTTAGAAAAGGTCACAGGGATAGGGAGAAGTTCATGTTTATCCAGCATAGTGTGTTCGCGGCCGTTTTCATGGAGAGGCATTGGGTTTGTTGTTATGGAAATACGCACATCAAAATCAATATCAAATTGACGAAATTGAAAGCTGTGGTCTATGTACGAACCATTTCAAAACTGGTTTTCAACACAAAAGTGTTACATATCGTTCCTAGTGATTGTTCCAAGAACATAGTGTTTCGTCCAGATTCAACTTCAAGTCACCATATACAACACCAAATAAAAAAGCTTAAGAATATAACTTTGATATATATTATAACCAAACAGTGAATGTCGAAGTCTTCTTATGCTTTAACAATATAATTTTCCTTCTGGTTGATACTAATACAACGATTAAAGAAGGAAAATGTAAACGTAATTATTACGAGTTTCGGACCTTCAAAAGGCAAATAACAACACCCTCTACCGTAATGTTGCTAATGATTTAACCGTAACGTATTGGCCATTTACAATTATTATATATACTTCTTGATACACTACTATATACAATAAAACAGTTTTTATTCAATTACATTGTTAGAGTAACACAAAATTGATGTTCATTTTCTGTTCATAAATAAGTTGAACACCTCTCGTATTGTATCACGTTGCCGGAAATGAAGATGTAGATTACATTGGCATCATCAAACAAACGGCGTGTGATCTTAAACAAAAGAAAACAAGATTTCTTTTCATTTATCTGATAAGTACAGATTTCATTACACATTTTTATGTTCGGATTACTTCTTTTGTTTATGTAGATAATGTTTTTGGGGCACTCGTAATTTGTGCAAGATTGTTTATCATCGGCATGAATAGGAATTTGGAACTTTTAGAGTCAGATCTTTGCGATCTCAGTGTTGGACGCTTTTTGGGATGAAAATTACATTTACTGATATTACATTTGTATCGGTATATGTCTCTGGGTTTGACGTTAGGCTTGTTTAAGATTGCAAAAGTAACTAATGATGGTAGAAGTGATACACCTTAATTTACAGAAACGATATAAATGCTCCGTAATAACCTCTATGTAATTGTATGCTCATGATCTATGTATATGACAAATAAGGCTACATCATTTCAAGAACAAAACCTATGCAATTTGTATCCTGCTTTAGGTTAGTCTATGACAATACCATTTAAATGTCGAAGTTCACTCTTGTCATGGTGCTTCCAGTGTCGCATAGTAAGCAATAATGTCCCCAAGTCAGAATCTGAAACCCCCACTCATTTATAACCGGGTTTCAATGGCCGGTCTATGTGAACAAGTAGTTCACACGTCTGGTTCAGAGACGGGTATATGTGGGATCAATCAGAGACTGTAAATAACCAGTACTGATTCAGCTCTCATACGAAGAACTGACAGCGTATCGGTTCCGTTTTATGGTTTATGTTTGCGCAAATCTGTTTTGTTATTGTTGCTGGCACGTAGAAATCGGAGAAGTCGAAATAAGTTGGAAAATATCACCAGTATACATCATCATACATAGACATAAGACATAGCATTCTCAGGTAATTTCGTAAAACATTGCAACGATTGAAATATAAAGGCAATCATTAGATCCGTGGAAATAAATCGGCGCATTCGCGAATTTATGAGTGCGAGATACCGTTCTGAAATACTGTACTCATAGCATCACTCATTCCAGAATATCTACTTTTTGAGTTTGATAAATGATTGGTAAACGTTGTTTAAACTTAACGTTTATTTGATATTTGTATTCATCTTCAAGTTTCAATCCTTATTGATATTGTTGAACATCAATAACGTTTCCTGCTCCTTTGGTCATTGAATGTCTGATAAGTTTGGTTAACTCTAAGGAATATTGGCAATGGTTTTATTCTTAACATTAACATCTTTTCCAACTTCATCTTCTGTCCTGACCTACCATTTTGACGTAAGTAGGTTATCTGAGGCGTTTGGTATGTCAGCTACCAATCCTTATTTAGAAATAAATGAGCAAATTACGGTACTAAGTTATTTAAAGTAAACTAACACAATTATAAAACATTTACCCTGTCTAGCACAATGCTATCTGATAATAAGACAATGTCACGTTGTCCAGGGAAATAAAGGTTTTGCAAGCGCTTTCTTGTCGGAAACTTTGCATATAAAAACAGACTGTGTTGTGCTGTCACTCCGTCGATAAGGAGTTGAAAAAATCGTGGAAATAAATATGGTATAATTTAAAACACTTTGTGAACTTTATATACAAGATGTTGAAAGGAAGAAGGATACTATAACTGTTCGTACCTGATACCCAATGTCAATAACATAGTAATGAACGATCAAAGCGGTTACTCACTTTACATGTTACTGTGTGTATACTATGTCGTGATTTAAGTTTTGAAGACATGATCAACATTTAGTTTTGTAGTATAAGTAGGTTATAGTGTGTGTCTCATTGATGCACATGTCAGATTCGATCCAAATAGAAGTACCATACACGTTGTATAATCGTGTTTTCAGATCGTGATATGTTACAGGATTGAAGGTCGAATGTTAGATGGACATGTAATTAAACTAATTTAACCATCTGAGAAATACTGACAGCTTGCAGACAATTGGGTCGTTGTGCTATTAGATTCACATAGTGTATACTTCTCTTGAATAGTTGTATCGTCCGAAAAACCCATTAGTGTTTGTGTGAACTGTTTGCAACATTTATAGAGTTTTGTTCTACGTTTCGAGCATTTGTCCAGACAATGCGTACAAATACCCTAATACTAGAATTATGACCAAATCAGTATATTTTATAATAAACTCCTGGTGAATTTATGACCGTTACTTTTGGAGCAACTTTTTAAAACTAAGTACAAACAAAGTCAGATTTAGAACCTTTTTGTACTTTTGCAAGACTTACTTATTATGATATACTTAAGAATCTGAGAGGTATTATCCAAAACGTAATTATATCGTATATGATTGACAGAACTGAGCATTTATGTTATGATCTTGTGAATGCAATCAAGTGTATTAGTACCAACCTGTAATAACAGGATATGTCCTACGTAGAAAAGGGTATTTGATGAAAAAAAATGTTCTAAGTGATTATTATCTAACTATTATCTTGTGTGAAGTCAGCAATTGTACACTCACGTGTACCAATAATTGGATGGGTTGATTGATTCAAGATATTAACATCTTCATTTCTATTTTAATATCTGCAGCTCGTTAATGTATAATTCATATATGTTTTCCATTTATAAATAATAAATCGTATTTCCCTGCTTTAATCTCTCAAATATTTAAGAAAGAATAAGTACATACGTCGTTGTGAAAATATATTTATCCTATAACCAACTTAAAATGTATTTGTATTGCAATAGTTGATCATCACATACGATCTGTTATCTTACTTAAAAACAGACGACATAAAAGCAAAACAGACCAAGATTACCCATTACACATTGTAATTAACACCTGAAAGCCCATGTTTCAGCTGTACAAAAGTCAACTTCATTACTGTCAAAATGCTGAAAGCCTTAGTTTATGCTGCGTAAACATTGAATTACCTAATAAGGATGAAAGGGCAAAGTCTGGCTGTCAAAACATGATAAAAGTATTCTTTAGTCGACAAATGGATAATGCATAAAAACCAGCAGGGACTCATAATCAACTTCATAATCATTAAGTAATTATTAATCGTTTGCAGAAGTATTACATGAACTTACTAGTTGTATAACTTTATATGAGCCATTCTCCAGGAAATCCGGGCTTAGTGACAAAATTGTGAAAATATTGATGACTATATTGTTAGAAAGAAGAGACTCTTGTTAACAGATTCTAAAAATCTGAACAAATTATTCCATACACTTACAAAGTTAAAGATTTTTTAAACCAACCCCTACCGCCTACTTTTTGAGTGAGGTCGCGAACGTCATTCTCAACGTTTTTGACGTAGCGTCAACTGGCATTCTAAACATTCAGTATCTGATAAATGTTTGACGCAAACTTGTAAAAATTGTGGCACATTATAGAATCAAATTCTTATTTTAACAAAACGTGTCCAATTTGTGAGTGTTTGCTTACAGAGAAAAATTGCTAGTGTTTTACATGTAGCTACTTAACCCTTGATTTCCTTGATATGAGTACTTGTTAGAAAACGATCACCATAGCAACGACAGAAGTTATTTTAACACAATTTTAAAGAAAACTTGAAGCTAATGGAGAGTACTATGCTATCCAATTACTTAAATATGAAATCAAAGGACACGAGTTTTTTTCTCATTTTAGATATTTTTCTAAATATTATTGCATAATTACAATACGAGGTCATTAAGCCCGGTTTTCCTGGAGAACGGCTCATATCTGGAATCCATATTTTGTCTGCCGGTACCCGAACTTTGGTAATATTGGAGAATAATTCTGGTTCCAAGCTAAGGTAGATATCCGACCATCCCTGAAATATGGGAAAATCATGTTAAATTCATACATGCTAGTTGTATATTCTGCGTACGCATGTAAGCTATTTTAGACGATTCTAATATAAATAGAATCTGACCTCTTAGTCGTATCCTTAAATAATTCACTATATAAAATATCCTGCTAAAAGTGAATTCATGATTCAATCCTCTTTTTCGATGTACATTTTGAAATAACGAAAACAAACGAATGAATTTCAGTCCAATGGTGCTGCGAAATAACGATGTCTTTATGTTAAAGGCACTAAACTCCATTTCCATGAGAAAACACGTTTATGTAGACGTTTTAATCACATAACTATGATTAACGAATACATAATGTATTCTTAAAATTTACATTACGATCAAAGGCGCTATTGATATAAACAACCGAACATGTTTCCCCGTCCGTTTATAAGGTAACGGCTTTTCTCGGCATTTAAACACCGCCATATGCTAAACACCGTTGAATAAGATTTTAATGTGTTAGTGACGCAATAGAATTTTTGGGTTTTAAATTTAATGAACCAACGGTATGCGATTATGTTTCTTCTAGATGAATCAGTCCAGAGATTCGTGTATAAATGCCTAAGGTATGCCAAGCCAAACATGCGATATTTAGAGATCTTTTTGATAAAGTTGGCAATTTACCAATTGGAGTTGAATCACCTAAACATTGCAGAGTGTATTCTGTGTGCGATCTTTTACGACATGAATGTTCAATGAGATTTGATCGACAATGAAATACACGCAGCTACAGGCATTCACACGATTTTATTCGTCATGTTCTACAAGCATTTTTGTAGCAATGCTTTTATTCCAGGCAATTACATTCAATGGTATTGACAAAACCTTTATATCTAGCTGTCAGCTGTTGTGTGTTTTATATCATAGGGGACAAGTCGGTGTAGTAATAGAGTGTAATACAGCCAATACTGTCGTACCAAACATTTGATTCGGAAATACATGTAGTAACATCCTTGATTTTCTGGTGTTGTTTTCGTCTGATAAATATGCTAATTTGATAAACGAAGGCGCCACTTTGAAGCAGCGTTACTTAAACAAATTTTAGAAACAATACCCCCTAAATATATCTTCTGTTTTTCGACTAAGAAATGTTTATCTCCAATGACCAATTATACTGTCGGATCCTATATTTCAGATCATCATCAAAAGCTTAGTGTATGATATACTACAAAAGATGACACCTGATTTCGTTCATCAAGGTCAAGTATTTGTATTAATGTAACTGCATAATACACATTCAGTGTATCGTTCTCTTCAGCGGTTGGTCGGCCCATTTTCCTACGTTTTTTATATTCGCTAAGTAATGTCCGAATTAACTTTACTCATTTGAAAGTTCGAGATATCCTGAAAGAGAAAACAAATGGTTAATTAGTAAGTGTGTAGAATTCAACTCTTAATTGGATTCAATAAAATGTACCATCGCAATTCTACGTAAAGCCTATTGTAGATCGAATTTAATACCAAATATTCCAATAGGAAACTAAGATACCAAGTTGCTTCAACTTTGTGGTACCAGCTTGGTCCTACCAACTTCAATGGTTGAAAAGTCGGGATATCAATAAGTATGTTATACATTATGCATGCGTGCATTTGCAAATGTGTGTTCTTGGCTTGACATACAAAAATGTATTAATTAAAATGGTCTTTGTAATATGAACAACAGTAAAGTATAATTCCGTAAAAGCGTACTTCCATCAACGGATATTATAGCATAAAACGGTGATTTTGCTCATACTTAAACGGGGAAAAAAGGTACGTTATTGTAAAGATTCTCGCGCACACGCGCTGTTGGTGTTCAGTTTTAAGTATGCTCATTCTAGGACCCAGCCGACGAAAATAAATGATTTACAGCGTTATATGAACTGTAATTCACATTCTAATTGTAACTACTGATCAATTTTCTATAATAGTAAAAAAAATAAACGTAAACAAACCCCAAATGTCATTGTTTTCTTGGTATTTGACGATACCGGAAGTCGACGCTCATAACAAAAACTTGTATGTGACGTAACGTTTGCTAAGCGACGTCGCGTTTGTTTTCCGACGTCGCCCAAAATGTCCCGCCAAAATGTCATAATTTTTAAAAACATACTAATAAAGTGTTGTTTATATGCTATAATAGCGTTTACGCATGCTTTTTCGTGCTATTTCATCTGCAGAGTCCCTCGGGAGTGTTGGTGCCTTCGCCCTGACGGGCTTGGGCACCAACCGTCCCTCGGGACTCTGCAGATGTAATAGCACAAAAAAGCATGCGTTAACCCTACAACAGTGGTGTTAAAGATAGTGAAGCAAACATTAACCTGCCTATTGGTGTTACATTTTATATCAAATTGTAAGGGTATAATATATTTGATTATATGTTCTTGTTTACGTATTCTGTGTTATTGTTGTGCAAGATCAGATAAATAAAACGTCGGAAATGTCAAACTTTGTTTCCTTATGATTAAACCATTTACGTTCACATATTGTAGAATTTCTGAACTACCCACCTTCGAATATGCTTCCATGAATATTTAACGCAATTTATCCCCGATGTTTTTCTGCAATCACAATATCGGCAGATATTGATATTATCGCGGATATGTTAGACTACATGAATAGGAACGCATTTAAATCTGATTTTAGTCTTAGCACGTCCTCACTAGGGCAATTAAACTTGTTTACCAGAAAGGAAATAACATACACATCCCACGTTTAGATTGTCTTTAATTTTATTGATAGAATTAACTAGAGTTTGAGATAGACAATATAACTAACTTTCTGTTCAGTACATTTTTTATATTAAACTAAAAGTGCATTGAAATTAATAGTTACAAATGTTCTTGTTGTTGAATATTTATATTCATTAATGTTTATTGAATTCCTCGTTGGATACCAACGCTACCGTTGCATTAAGCCGAGATTGCAGACAAGATCGAAATTAAAAGCCAAAAATATCTGACTAAGATGTCGCTGTTATATTCGTATTAATACCACGCATAATGACACACAACATAATTTATTGAAATGTGATAGCCAACATATAAATTGAATCCAACTTTAGACAATTTCATAGACAAAACTGTAGGCAAACGCAGAATAGATCGAAACGAATTTAAAGAATCTATGTGTGTGTATCTTTTCATTCAAGTTACAGAGCAATACTAGAATTATAGTATTGTCTGTAATACAATAACCAATCACCTTCAGCTATAACACATGCTAGTTTTTCTTTTGTAGAAACGGGTATTACATGAAACAGTGATTAAACAGATATTGCATTACACATGTCAAAATAACGTGTTTGGAACAACAAGTCTTAGAGATAGAATTGAAAAAAGGAAAACCAATTACAGTTAATGCTACTTCACTTGAACATAATGCAACTAACTAAAGGTATAAGACTGGTGACAAAATAGGAGGTGTTCCGAATGATACAATGTAAAAAACGTCCGCGATGTTGCAAATAACAAAAAAAGTAAAAAATACACATCTTTCACCCTTGGTGTGATAACGATCATTTCAAATAGTAAATTTGTAGAAAATTATCGTAATCTTTTCGCCTTTTACTATACTTTTCGTGATTTAAAATTTACGACATTACGCAGTTACCTCCCTTAGCACATGACCGATTTCTGGTAATAAACCAACGACCAGACAATTTTAGTCATTTTTTGCGCGTAGTTTTGACAATTTTGTAAGAATCTGGTGTTGTAAGAATGTTAGTCGTATGTATAGGGATGGATCGAAAGCGGGAGAAAACTGATCGGGTCAAATCCAGCGGTGGCGTGCGACAGAAGATCTTAACAAAGTAATTATTTTATTTTTCAATTTTCATTTTCCCAAAACAACTGGGCACCTCAAAATACAAGAATAATAATTTTACTTCTCCAAATATGTTGCATGTTGGATGCAAAATGTGAGAGTTATGATTACTGTATGGACTATCCATTATGAGTGTGCACTGGCCAGTAAATTGAAACCAATGCCCCCCCCCCAGTTGAACAATTTTTTTATACAACGCCACACTACATGTACACAGTGAACAAAGTACAAATTGGAAGAAGACCACAGAGAACAGCAAGCATATCTTGACCCCCGGTCTTAGACAAACATGTCGCCTTCTATGAGTTTCTTTCAAATTTCCGCACTGACAAGTGATTTCAGTCCCCTGTAGTACCAAGTCGAGTTGTTTGACTACGGGGGTAAAGTCTATAGACTATAGTCGGGACAATCATTTGTTTCGGCACAATCTCACTATGCCGGGACAATGTTCCCGCACTTACACTGTAGATCTAAATGATGCACTTTCAACCATACCCATTACCCCCCACTCTCAGACTCGGTCTGAGAATTTGTCTATTCGCTCTGCAAGACTCACTGCCAGTACTCGTACAAGGCTGGGATCCCACAATCTAATAGCTTATTAATTAAAATTGTCCTTGGTGCTTTTTGCATGAGGACAAATCTCCAGCAGTTCCCTCGACCCTGGCAGTGGGGGGAAATCTGGACATTGGAAGGTAAAAGCAAGGCTTTTTCAGCACAATACAATAAGAATACACGGGTCGCCGACTATTTACATCAGAAGATCTCTCTGTCAGCGAATTTGCAAGAAACTTTCAAACTAAAGCATTTATTTATGTCAAATGATTTCTCTTGTCTGCATAATGATACATGTTTATAATAAATGTTTTCAGGTTTCATGGTTATAGACCTATATGTCCACTGATGAAATCACCAGACAACACCTGACCTGCTGTCTGGATTTCTAGTGAAGTGATAAATGTCTGATCCCACCAACTAATCATTGACTGATTTTTAACGAAATTGAGAGGAACACGGATAAACAAAAAGAGAAATGATCATGACGCACATTGAACTTAAAAATGTGGATTAACTGACCCAAACTTGTGGCTCAGTATATCTAGGTTGGTTCTGACTTATTCACTGTACTGCATGACTATTGCCATAATTAGGGCCCTGCAAAATTTTTGCAGGTGCCCTATAGTAATCACCCTGTCCGTCTGTCCGTCTGTCCGTCCGTCTGTCCGTCCGTCCGTCCGTCTGTCCGTCCACATTTTTCATGTTTTTTCTTAATAACTTGCAAACTGTTAGAAGTATCAACTTCAAACTTTAAACATAAGGTCACAGCAACAATACACTATTGTATGCCAAGTTATGTTACTCCAGCTACAATATTGTAAGAATTATGGCCCTTTGTAAAATTTCAATTTTCCTCATTTTTCATCTTTTTTTCTACATTACTTCAAAACCGTTACAGATATTCAAATGAAACTTGCTATACATATTGACGGTGACAATACGCACATGTGTAGCAAAGGGCAACAACTCTAGCTTTAATAAATTTTGGCTTGTGCCCCTTTTTCGACTTCAAAACCGTCCGTCTGTTGTAAATACCCATACCAATAATGTCCACGTGCGATTCTTCGTCGAGTCTCTGCCGGTACTAATGCTTTCAAAAAAAGTTATTTCCGGTCAAAAATTTCAGGAAGTTTTCCGAGGTGAATGGTCCTTTGAAAATAAAAAAAATAGTAATCTGTAAACGGTTGCCCCCTATCATTTTCTTTCGAATTATAACCATCTTTAAAAATATTCAATAAGTAAAACAAACTATTTAAATAAGCATAGGGAAGTAAGAAATACGCTACTGTACTGGATACACGACGCCAATACAAGACGTGATGTCATGACGTCACAAATAACAGGAAATGACGTCATACCAAAAGTACGCCAAATAGACTCATGACGTTACGTTGCAATGTATAACAAATCAGTATAATATAGGTAAAACTCCAGGTTAGGGATGCCTACACTTATTCCAAACATAAACCACATATACATAGCCAATCAAAATTTTTGAATAATTATTATTTCTGGTCTTAAATTTAAAGAGGAAAAGTGATCAGTTGCTGATCAATAATTATCTTTGTATAGGCCTATTGTATAACATCTAAATTCAACTCATATTTAGTCAGTTTCTATCTGAAACATAGCTTAGCAGATATCCAATGTGTATTTAATCCCTCATTTAGGCGGTGCCTTAGTTCATATTATAGGTAAATAATGATGTGCTTAACAGCTATACTGTAATACTTTCCTTGATATATATACTAATTTTACAGGTAGCCTTTCGCTGCTTGAATATATTTCCTGTTGGTCTTTCCTGTTTATGCTTAAAACCCAATTTTTTGTCAACCCTGCCATAAATTATTAAAGTTTGATATTTGTCCTGCACAAAGGGTCTTAATTCAATTGTAAATTTTTCTTGGTAAAGGATTCGAAAATGTTGAAAAGGCCTTGAATATTCAAATTCTGCCTTGAAAATTTCTTTAATTTAATTGTGAGATTGGTGGAAGAACCATGGGCAGCAAAAATATTTGCTAATATATTGTTCTTGTTTCAAATTTGTTATAAATGCGGCTAACCCTTTAAGGTCAATTCCCGGTAAATCAGAGCACCTTTGTACAACGACGCACAATTAATTTCATGATAAAACTCGGTTTTGTCCCATGATGTTGATAGAATATATGTCCAAGAGCAAACTTAGGATTTTCTTTAATTCAGACATGCATGCTAATAGTAATACAATTTCAATAATTATTTCTCTTATGCTTGCAGTACATTGTTTTGGCGCTTGGAAATGCCATCATGATATTAATGGAGAGCTGTTTACATCCGGCAAAATGCTCATTTCTCCATGAGATGTGAATCCAATAGATACAAAGTGTAATCAAGACTCCCTGCTGCAGGAAGAAGTCAAAGAACAACTACCATTGTTAATTTGCAATTTTAGTTATGATATGATTTTTTACTTGTACGCAAGTTGTATCACCAATAAATCTTGATTCCTTACTTGGAATGGGTACATCCTATAATTCCTGACAGAGTTACAGCAGATGCAGTGACCAAGAACTGTTACTCTATGTAGTACAGTTTTTAACTTATCTCCCCTTATTGAATTTTATAATATTCTTTGTTCAGAACATAACTCTAAAACTTTTTCAGGTTTTGATTTGAAATTTAGTATGTGAATAAGTGCAACTAGCAGAAATGGTTCAAGATCAAGAACTATGACTCTTGTCATGAAATTATCTCCCTTTATTTGATTGAAAATAGCTTCTGTCTGGAGCGCAAGTTAAAAATTATTATTTCCCAAATTTCAGTAGCAGATGAATGAATTCACAATCAAAGGTTCCACCGTCTTTTCAAGTTTTGAAAGTATATATTTAGGATTCCCTAGAAACTATGAATTGAAAGAAAAAAATAAAACATTACAAATATTAACAAACTGTACTTACTTTTGTTGGTATTGTTATAATCTAATGCTACATGTATTCTTACCCTCAGCATGCATTGTAAATCTATTGAATACTATCATTCGTTTGAAAATAAATATTGATGAATTTATAATTATTTTTACAACTTTTAAAGGTTCCCCTTTTTTTTCCCGCTATATTTGATGAAGGGGTAAGGTATGTTGCTTTGCATGTGTCAGTTGATTGGTTAGTCGGTAAACCATGTGGTTTCTGTTCAACAACACTTTCTTACCTGCCACAGATTTAGGGGCTTGTGATCAACTCCGACTCCTACAGGTATCAAACCTGTATCCTTGTGTACCAAATTCTTAGACATTTTTTATTTCCAGTATGTAAACACAATAGATCAACTTGTCAAAACAAAAAGTAACTATTGGCTTTTAAAAGAGCACATTGATTATTCTCACCCCCCATCTTTGGTGAGGGGTATATTGCTTTGCTCATGTCTGTCAGTCGATTAAAGACCAAATAGTTTTCAGTCAACAACTCAAGAACGGTTTTCCCTATGATCGTCAAACTTTCCGTGGAGGTTGTGCGGCACCAGCAGATTACCCCTATTGATTTTGAGGTCAGAAGGTCAAAGGTCACTGTACCTTTAACCGTTTTGACTATTGGACTGCAATGAGGCAAAAAAGTTTTACAAACATCTCTTGTTTTTTTAGTGTCTTTGAATGACAGAAACAAGTATCAATGAGGATAAAATTGTTAAATTTATTCAGATATTTGACCTTTGACCTTTCCATATGACCTTGACCTTAGAGTGAAGAACTTAGTTCATATAACTATCATATCCTCTTATCATAGTTTATCATTTTGCCAATGTAAATTGAAATCCATTGAAAAATAAATAGCATGATTATTGAAGAATGATGTTAAACTAAGTTGGTGGGGTACTGATTAATCCCTGTTTTATCATTATTTTTGTATTTAGATAGAAAATTTGTGTCTTATTTTGTTACATTGTCATTTAAATGCAACATTACAATTGTATTTGAAACTTCAATACAAAAGACTTGTAAAATTATATGAAAAAAGCAGAAAATCTGACTTTTCTTTGAAATTGGGGTTATGTTAGCATTTTTAATTTGCAATTTTGAAAAAAATCCCGCATAGAGATTTGATTTTTTTAGGATTTTGTTATCACCTTTGCTGACTCTAAATAATATAAAAAAGCAAGAAAATTTATTGACCCAATTTTTTTTTAAATTTGCTATTACCTTTATAAAATGTGTAATTTTTGTGGATTTTTGATTTCGGCTATCATCACATGCTAAAACGAGGGAAAAAATCTTAATTTTTCTTATTTTCTCTTTCAAATATTGTTTTTGTTAGCCTGAATTATTATGTGAAATAACTTGACAGTTATTGTGGTAATGTGTGTTATATTTTCAAAGAAATTAACAAAACTAAAACCCCATACACCCTTTGAAAATTGAAAAAAAATGTCGAAACATTTTATAGTATACCGCTTCAAACAGAAATAACGAAAAAAAAACCGCATAGGGTTCCAATTTTTTTTCTTCAGTCAATGTCAGACATGTTTAACTTACAAAAAACATATTTAAAAAAAAAGTTACTGAGCAGAAAAAAATGGCATGTGACCAGTCTTATACCTTAACATACTTAGAATGTTATATCAGGATTTGTCGAAGATATATTGCTCCTCTTAGAAGCGTGCACTTTAACTGTAATGTAAATGTTATTATGGAAGTTTTGTTGACTTGTACATTTTATATAACCAATATACAGTAACGCCGACATGTTTGTCCTCTGTGCAACAAATTTCACAATTCAATATTGTATTGTAACGACGAAATACGCGTCATAGATTTGAGAGAAAGAATCACAGGACTATAGTGAAGATATTGCGCAATTGTTGATGCAATCTCAAACCTGTTGAACTAAGATTATGCGGAAGTGTGGAAAATAATGAATGGTTTTGAAACGTGATGTAATATTAGCCATCTGGAACCTTTACGTACATGCAATTGTTTCATATCATATATTTGAAAGTTGATGCAAAATATTGCACTTGCTAATTTGTATTTATGACATTACAAAACGGTGTAGATCATGTGATTAATATATCAATGTGTAAAACATCACTTCACCTCTGATAACATTGTAGGTATATATTAAACACATGTATACTGAACAAATATAACTTAAGTGAGGCTTACCATGACCATTTGTTCAAACCATTACAAAGCCCATACATCTAACGAATTTTAGACAGTTTACAAATTGCGCTTCCGTCAGATAAAGTTCTTAAAACTCATGAAGGTGTTTGTTATCATTTTAATTTCATCAATGAAGCGTTCAGATGTGTGTTAAACAATTGCAGCTAATGATCAACGGATTTATTTTGGAATTGTGGATGTTCTGATTGAAACTACAATATGCCCATAATAATGTAAAAATGGACGAAATTTGAAAAACGGAAATTGAAAACATTAAAGTGACTTGGCGAATACCCTGCTTTCTAAATCCGTACCGTGGAAATAGTTGAAGAAATTACCACGTGTACGTACTTTATAAACTTCTATACATAATGAAGAATGGAAGGCCAAGTCTAAACCGTGTACACAACGACGAAAACAACTATGATATTCCACCATATATTCGTATATATTAGTCTAGAAATCCACACGCAAATGTGAGAAATAATAATACTTTTGCAAATTGAATGGTAATTTACAAGCAATGTATCGTAAGATTTAAAGCATACTGGAAGTAAAACGGCGACGAGAGTGCATTCAAACAAAATGTTACAAATCCACGCCAAGTATTTTTGCAGTACAAATCATAACTACATGCTTGCGGAAAATGGGCTTATGGAAACCACGGAATACTGATAATAAAGACAGAACACCTTCAAGATGTTATGAATGATACCTTATACGACCCGTCAATGGTTGCATAACAAGACGTATGCCACCTAAGCGTGTGGTATGCACCCAGTGGAAGTACGCATTGACCCTATACAACCCGAGAATCTATCCAAAGAACAGGAATATCCCTGGATAATTTTTTGAGATAAAGTGTTGCTTGTCACCTTGGAAATACTATGTTCTCGCATGTTATGTTATATCAACATTTTATAGTGTTTTCGCTTGTATTTTAACCTCACGATTCTTGTGCATGTGAGGAACTTTGAAAATACGATCATGTTTGATACATGTATTAACCTTTCTTCAACCATTATTATTGTTAAGTTAAGTAACAATTTACATGGTATTAATTGCTTTCCTACAATACTTGCATGCAGCTACCTTGCATTAGGGCGCGGAATTGTGATTAAAGTTTGATGGATGGGTTGTTTTGATGTCAATAGTTTTACTCTCTATATGATGTCTGAATTTTGATTAGTTGTTCGTATCCATTATCGACTTGTTATGGTATAATCATTATACAGCCATTTTGTCTTCATTATGTCGTCCAGTAGCTTACTCTAGAGAGCAAAATGTGATTGAAAGATGCTGTACCTTTCAGTCAAGAGGGGAACATTTCTGTTAAGCTTACATCATATTACAGCAGGATGTTTACTAACGTAATAAGTTATACGTGTAAACGTTCCCAAGGACCACACTTGATGGCAACAACTGCCAATGTAAATATTTGTAATTTTATAAACGGTAAACGCCGTTCAGATAATTGGTTTACCTCGTAGTATTTGAAATCTTTTATATGAAACCCGATAGCTTATCATTATTTCTTATTAATTTCTGATTTTCCAGGTGCAATAGGCAAGAAAAGGCAGACCAGATCACGTCCTTGCATTTCCAGTAAAATATAAATAATTACATGTCATACAAACTCACAGAACCACATAACTATCATCGTAAATTAAAACTGGCGTGCAAGTTTGTGATAAAAAGTGAAGTTCATCATATTAAATTACTGGTTTTCAAGACTTTCTGAATGCCTACATTGTACGAGTTCAACTCGTTGTTTGATGTTGGCTATAACGTAATAATGGACATGTTTCACTTTTATTGTAACCAGTTTATGATATCATTCAAAACATAGTACACCACGAGATGCACTCAAAACTCATCATATAGAATATTTTGAAAAACCGTAAATCTATCAGTGAGTAACAACAAATACTCGCATAATTCCTTTGATTAAACATTTGTGTCCAATTGTTGGACACAATAAATACGGATATTGAGCATACACATAGAATGTATTGGTACACCAAAAGAACAGCATTAGCATAGAAGATATAACATATGTAAAATGAATTAAGGCACCGCCTAAACGGGGATTAAATGGATGTTGGATAACTGCTAAGCTATATTTCAGATATATGGTATAGACTTTTTTGAGGTAAAATACTTAAATATTGTTTCACAAGTTATTACCAGTGTGCGTATTTATGGGATATACAGGCATCTATGCCAACTATGGTAAATATTTAACAATTTTATTTGATTTTTGATTTACGCTAAAACGTGACACAGTCCCTTTAAGACTGCATTCGTCGTATATTCATTTCATATTTGATACATGTTAACCGCACACATGTTACACATTTGTCAGAGAGCATATTTTCTGTAAGGGTACCCAGACTTTTCAATTAGCCGTCCGATGAATTGAACAATTTTCCACTGTAAATGTTCCCGTAGGTCCGGTTGGGCATTTTATGAATGCAATTTTATATACTGCATGTAGACGTGCTTACAACATGAACACGTACGGCAACTACATTCGTTTAACAAATGTAGTCCTGCTTGCGGCTCTGACTGCTTAACGGTTAGTATGTTGGAAAAAATATTGTAGTTTCGCCGTAGGCCGATTATGTGGCAAATAAAGTGTACTTATCTGCAACGTAACGTCTTTATAGCTCCTACGTGACGTCATTCTGGATCCGACATTCACAATAACCCCAGGGTCGCGATTAACTTTGCATTAATCATTTAAAAATGTAGAATGATCTCTTCTTAGTAAATATTAATCAATCACCACGACAGTAGAATCTATTTCATGTTTTAGTTCATCAAGACAAAAAAGCACGAACTGTTGAGAGTTTTGCATTACTTGTTGTCATTTGGTACCAAATATTTGTTTTCTGGTAATACAGAGACAATACAAACTGCTAACAATCAATTTAATTGTAACAAGACATGTTTGTAGCCTAAATACGTTGTGTATTATAGGATTTGGGATGTAATGTGTACATGGCAACCAATCAGTTTCGTCTATTATGAGAGCTTGCCACAGAGCCTTTATTTGAATATAGGTTACTTGACTGATTGCATTCTTGTCAGCGTATCAATGCTAACATTAACACTTTCACACCGAAAATCTTTATCATTGTATTGTGAATGCTTCATTATTCGTACTGGTCACGTATTTATAACATCTCCGTATCAATTGATATTTTTTTCCGATATTCTACATTGTATTGATATAAATACAGTAGATCTCTTATTCCAAAGATGCACTAGATGTGTCAATATAGCCATTTAATCACTTCTATGGCAGTCCTGTCGATGTGAACAAGGTCGGACGGAAAAATGTTCAAAGTGCACTGAAAATTGAACACCATTGTCTTTACTTATTGCAAAATAAACCGTCTCATGCTAAGGGATAGCCAATCTGCATAAATGTTGTTTTCGTGTCCGAAAGCCACTCGACGTAACAAAGTTGCTTAAAAAATACGGTCTTGTGTTATTGAACTACATGTAGCGTGTAACGCCGATGTAACAAAATTACCCCAACCCGTATTTATGGTTTGATTCCGAAGGTATTCAAGTACATACATGCGTCAATAAAAAACACCAAACAGGTGAGGTTCTAAAATACATTAGGACCAAGCTCATTGATCCAAAATCAATTCCATATTATACTTTGTACAATTTATGATAATGTTCAGGACTAACTAGTGTAACATCTTACATATATTGTGAAATGTGTTTTTATTTAATACTAATTCATTGCCTTTTACAGTTTATTTGAATACTATGTGGGCATTAATAAGTGTTCAATATCGTTAATGTGTCATGTGTAATTTCATTATGATGTAAACTGTTAATCCCTTATAAGTTTTAGTATGATGAAATGGCAATATACCAATCTTCAAATGGATGCGGTGTTACCAGCGCAGTATAGGAGCAAATATAAATAATACACAAATGGTGTATATAAATTTATACAGTCACATAAACTCACCTCTGTGCGAATGCTATACAAGTGAATATTTCGCATTGCTAATTAAGGCACGTGAATGGAGGTATTTGATTTGTTGCATATAATGTTATGTAAGGTATAAAGCTATACAACAATAGTTCCTTGACTGGCTAGACAGGTAAAATGAATAATGTAACTTGTTTGTCCCCTTATGGGGTTTATATTGAAATGGTATTTTAACCGACATAGTGGTTTAATAATCGTCTATATGTTGATAGTCCACGTTGTAGTTTCGTTTAAGTTTAAATTCATTTTTAAATAGGTGATAATTCTTCAACTCAGCAGATGCCACTTTGTTTCAGTATTTTAATGACGGCATTGCTTTAAAATAATTTATGATTATGATATAAGAACTTCAAATTATCACCATTCAAAATGTATTTATGATTAGAAAACGTCTTTTGAATTGCAATATGGTGTATACAATCAATTATAAAAGTATTGCAGTAATAGTTTGAATGAGTTTTTGACACTTAAGCAAGTGGTCTAGATACACTAATGGAGAATGACGCAGATGTAGCATGTGATGTATAAAAATTATGTACTGTTAAAGTAAGTATATACAGTAAAACCGGACGTGTTCATGAATGAAACAGCTTACTGTCTTAATCATACATAGTATCAACAACTTCTTCGCAACATAGAGTGTAAGGCGATGCCGTCATTTTTTATAGCTTCTAAAGGTGTGTGTGTAATAAATCTATAAAATGGATACTTGAGACTGGTATAAATGTATGTTTGAACGTATACACATGCCTCCAGTACGATGCTACTGTAAATGGCATATGTAATTGAAATTAGAATGAATGCGTTAAACTAATTATTAGTATGTTTAATGTTAAGTAGTTAAGCTCTTATCATCAATTCTATTATTTCGTAATAAACTGGCATAAATAGTTTTATAAGAGAATTACATAATGTTGATACACTATAGTATGAAATGCTCTTCAGATAATAGCTGGTACTTAATTTAAAGTGTTTTAATCGTCTGTTTATTGTTAACGTAAACATAAACATTGCATGCTATTGTAGTTTATACTCCTATAAAATATTTAGTACCCCGTATCAGGAATATGTGTAGCACGTTCCAGATATATGGGTATTTTTTTTATCAAAGCACTTACGAAGTTCTTAAACTTACTATCAAATTGAAATTGTTTTACATCTTTGAAGTGTGGCATTATATGTCCCAAATGGGGCTTAAATACTGTTTACATTTTGTCTTGAATGGTTGAAATGCAAGTAAAGGGTTATTCAATATACAGGTAACGGTAGTGTTCATAATTGAATTTAATTTTTTTATGTAGTTGAATAAAAACTATCAAACCGTTTCCGTTCAATTTGCGTGTCTAACCGGAAATTAAATATTTAATTAAAACCTAACACCGAGAAAATGTCCATTTAATGTTCACAATATACAGTGGGGCACGATCCAAATTCCATTACTCATTAGTATTTTGTTTGGTCGAATCATTAATTAATAGTCAATATTGATCAGTCGCCTCGGTGGTACACCGTGTTTCAAGCAAACAAGACAAATAAGCACGAATTGTGGGCAGTATTGATACGTTATTTGGACAGTTGAAATCTGGTTACAAAACATTATTTTCTATTAACGTACAGATAATACAAACTGCTAACAACCGATGAACATTGCAACAACAACGATTGTGGACTGTATATCTGAATATAATATGTGGTATATGATTGGGTATGTAATTATTGTGTTTCTATATTTGGTATTAAAGCCACGTGAATATCGAGGAGCATCCATTATTTGGAAGAAAGCAAAGCTAAGCTCCACATAGAACCTTCCTTTGAATATAGTTCAGTAGTTTGATTGTCTTCTTATCAACGTGTCAATGCTAACATTAACAATGATAAATCAAAAAGTAGTTGTTGTTTTGTGCAGGGCTTTAATATTCATATTGACCACGTAGTCATAACATATCAGTATTAATATAATGTTATATGTTATATACATATATCCAATATAATATAAATGTAACAGAATAATTATTCCTTAGATGCCCTTGATGTGTCAATATATTCATGTTTATCGCTTTCACATCCTTTAGCTTGATGTGTCAATATATTCATGTTTATCGCTTCCACATATTGTAGATGTAAGCAACTTTAACCACCTTTAGTAGCAACCATAGCCACACCCATATGAATATTTGAAACCAATTTAATACTATTATATGCCTGTGTCCATGTGATTAACAAACATGTTGGGTGGCGGTTCGAAACAATTGAATTTAGCTGTTATGCACATGTGTGTTTTTAGCAGAAATAATCTGAAAAGTGTCGAGCCAAACGTGGAGGAATTTGTTGGTCTAATATGACGTTCAGACAGGGTTGATTTATGCGGTTTCGTGGCTGCAGAACATAGTCACTGTGTTTTGAAAAGAGTGAACATATAGGTGTAATTCAATTCGTGTTCTATTTACTCAAAGAACACTCGGTGTTAGTACGGTGATTGTAAATACAATAACCCACAGGAGAGTAAAAAAATGCTAATATCAAGTAATGAAGATTTGGAGCGATGATGCATTAGATTATACATGTATGGTGTTATTTAGTGTCTTGCATGCTTCCAGAGTGTGATACATGGATCATTGACTCCGCGCTGATCGTTTAATACAGCTTTAGAAGTAGTTAGATATGTATAATATATGTATTAATCAGCTTAATTCCTATTCCATTCACACATCAAAGAGATATGGGATACACGTACATCAACAGAACCAGGTATTTAAATTATTGAGATACATGTGGATTACGGTAAAATAGTACTTGGGCCATATCGCTTTATAAAAACAGTCCGTACTCCAATCTTCCATAGCTTAAATAAACTACAGGTATGATGTATGTTATAACTGTTGATGTTTCAACTAGTCAGGAAACTTTAATTGATAACATTCGCCAGCATCAGCTGAATAAGTATAATCTTGATAATCAGTTTTGTCAAATATCTTCCCATACGCTATTCAATGTCTCTGTCATGTGTAGGTGACAATACGCTGTCATCTCTCTAGATATCTTGCTTTGGATTACTCTCGCATTGCATTATAGACCGGATTCGCAATTTAGTGGCGTTAATGTTAAAATGTGCCACATACAACAGCGTAAATGTGGTGTGGAATAAAGTATAAACATCGATGATGTTTTAAAGGATCATCCATTCTCTGTTAAACAGTGCTATAATCCGATAAGTTCATCGGAAAATACTACTCATCATTTCACAATGGTAAAACATGATATATACATTATCTCGTATTTAGTACGTAAGTACCTGCATATAAATTGTATTGTACTTTACATCACTTTACGCTTAAAATAAAGATATAGGTTAATGCAAGAAACACAGACGAGAGCTAAAGTATCACACGCAAAGCAATTCGAAGTAATACGTATAATAATAATTATGCTAGGGGAAACGTAATATTTGGAAATTGATTCAGAGTGTAAGTGAAGGTTAAATAATATCTGTTATAACGTCCGCAATTGTACCAATGGTACCAAGGAGAAAAACTGTAACATGTATGTAATTTGTGCAACACTGTGTTTATATACCTAGCTTTTCCTACGCATCTTGCTGTCGGTCATTTCACATAATAACAAATTAAAACAAGTACCAACACTTAACACCAATAGCAACTAGCACATAGTTCCCACATTCATCGGCAGGAAGATATGGTTTCATTCACATGAATCGTTATGACCTGTCGCAATCGGGGATCGACCTTCAAACCAAGTCTGTGGAATGTGAGGGATACATTTAGTTATAATTGTCTACCTCGGCATTCAAACAATGTAAGTAACAATCGTTTAAAGATGTTAGGTGAACCTACTTTCATGTCATAGGTTATCATTCGATGATTTGTTACAGTTTTGGTACGATTACTGACTAGTGTAGGACTATTTGTTCATCCAAACCGTGTTCATAACGTAATCCAAAAGTACATAAATTATCGCATAATAGTGATAATACCACACAGCATTGTTTAATACATTTGTACTGTTCACCGGTAGACGCTTGACACTTCAATAAGCACTTCAGCGACGATTGTCATTACTACTGTTAACTGAAGGTACTGTGAATATTTTATAATATAGGAGCAATATCAAAACACAGAATGGATATTGTTATCATTGTACTATGTACCCTTTGGTAACAATATCGCACGATAGTGCCGACTGTTATCCTGCTTTAGAAGTGTAACGGTAAATAACTATGGTTGGGGAACGACACAGGTCGCGTGCGGGACCCAAGTCATTGTATTTGTTCACAAAAATAATTATAACGTACGATTTTTTGACAATAAAAGCAAAGGAAAGTTTGAAACAATGACTCTTATCCTGATAGATATTGTTAACATACGCGTCACTTAGACGTTAGTAATTAGTTAAGCCAATTCTTAATGTTTACTTAGTCTAGTATTTGAAGCAAAGTAGGGATCAAAAGCTACATACTGCTTAATTGCATGTATTCACGTACGGAATGCATGTTTGTCAGTTTAATGGAATCTGGACTATAAATTCATTCAGGGCGTATGCCAAAATATACATCATCATTATTGTGTTATTTGCTGTAGCATTATTTTAACTAGACCATTTTGGTCGGGCATCCCTAAATTATAGTACACTTGGAGCCACTTATAACTGTGCAGTTTTTAATTCCTAATAACTTTTTTATTTGTAAATATTTTTTAACGAAATTTTGAGTAGTTTTATGTTAGACGACACAAAAAATAATCCAATATTTGAATTGCACGGTTCAGTGAACATCACCCCTTGTAGTTCTAAAATAACATTTAAACGAATTGCAAGAGAAAATGGTGAAACAGCGGGAAATAAAACTACTCATTGTCATTCCCATTAAATTCCTGGCCCGTAAACACCAACAAACACAAAAGCATTTGTGTAACTTAATTGACGCCACGACGTCTTGCTTATTAAAACTGGTGGCATGATGTTCTTTTTTGTTTGAAAAAATAATTTGCATTCGGATAAGTAAACTTATAATAAATAAATGTATGTGTTATGCAATCATGGAACTCCGATAGGTATTTGTAGCCATTTTTCACCTGTCCATCTGTGCATTCATTGCTGCAATTTGACGACGACATTTTCGGCAATGACTTGTCGGCATTTAACATTAATGCATACAAGAGGCTTGTAATGCATCGGTAAATTATCACGGGGATTGTCATCCAAATATGACATCAACTACGACACAGTTTTCTAGCCCAAATGCCGAATAGGACAAGTTTTTGGCCGATTGGTAAACTGCGCGTTTTAAGCCGGAGCAGATTTCATGAATTCGTAATTTTATGCACCCCGTAATTAATTGCTAGCGTTTCATTAATATTGTCTAAAATGAAATGAAATATTATTTACCATGACCACACATCTAATAGCTACTTACAGTGCCAATTTCAACAAAATATATTGACAAAGTTCTGAGATAGTTTGAGTTGTCTAAGTGCGCAGTTATAAGTGTCTCCAAGTGTATAGACAAAATCTTAAGTGATTTATGGCGTAAGATATCAAAGTTGAAGACTTAGTTAATTCCAGTCAGGTTTTCATATTGTCCCGAAAGTTTTGTACGAAGGAGTAGTGTTTATTCAATTATCAGAAATTTCCTAGGTCTAACAAGAACAATACATAAATAATAATAATATAAATCATGCAATAATACTCTCTTATACTACCAGACTCGACTACAATTACATCAAGACAGAACCAGCAGCAGCATCAGCAGCATCAGCAGCAGCATCAGCAGCATCAGCAGCAGCATCAGCAGCAGCAGCGGCGGCGGCGGCGGCGGCGGCGGCAGCAGCAGCAGCAGCAGCAGCACCAATGATGTAATAATGATATGCCAAGACATAAATTGTTCTAAAAAATCATTATACTAGTACCTGAATGGTTGCGACTATGTTATAATCTTATAGATGTTACAATAATTAGAAACCAACATATCTAAACAAAACATGTTATATATAGTATGGTGTGTACATAACAAAGATGGGAATAAGGAAAGTTATTAGATATACACATACATAGACCTACACATACATGTACTACATGCTTTATAGACTCATACTAGTAGTACAGTAGTTTCACATCATTATATTCCTATAGGGACATGCCTTGGCTGGTTTAACTCACAATATGTATAGATACATACAACGGTGTAGAACCCGAAACTTCAAATAACTTAGTCTGAAGTTCGCGTAACATTTTGTATACGCAATTCTGAGTGTATACAATGTAGATTTACGATGGTTATATATTAGAGTATCGTCATTGAATGAGACGAATACTTGCAGATTTAAACAGTTTAAAATGAAAATATTTACTTTTTTTAATTTGTATTATAACCATGTTATTCCTGTGCATGTAAATCACTTTGAACATATAATCACATATAGTCCAATTACAATAATTTTGTATCAATTGCTTTCCTAAAATAGCTTGCATGAGGAATTGACTAAGGTTTGCTAGATGGGGTCGTTTGGATGTCGTGTCGTTCTCTTCAATATGTCTCAGTTTTGATCCATAGTCAACATATTGCGACAAACCTTGTAATAATTCTACAGCCATTTCGTCTTCATTTTGTCTCTAAGAATCTTACTTTAGAAAACTGAAACATTGATTGCAAGATAATGTTCCTTTCAAGTCATGTGGAAAACATTTCCGTTCAGCTTACATAACATCAAAACGGGATGTTTACTAAGGTAATAGCTTTTATGTACAAACGTTCCCGAGGACCACACTTGCTGGAAACCAAGAACAACTGCCAATACAAATATTTGTAATTTTATAAACAACAATCATCGTTCAAGATAATTGGTTTACTGCGTTATGTTTGAAAACTTTCATGTGAAAACCGATAGCTCTTTTATCATAATTTACATTCCATTAATGTCTGACGTTTCAGGTGCTACAGGCAACAACACGTCTATTACCTCAAGACAGAATGGATCACTTCCGTTCATTTCCAGTTAAACATATAGAATTACATTGTCATAAAAACTCGCAAAACAATATTTTACAATAAATACAATATACAACAGGTACCATTACTACGTGTTATACAAGGATGCATTTACTTTGATAAATAAAGATGTCTACTATATCATATTGCCAGTTTAAGGACTTCGTGTAGAACCTCCAGTTCAACCCGTTGTTTGATCTTCCTTGGTGTCTTTAAATGTTATAATTATTAGACTTTTAAGTCACGACTTTTAAGTCACGAGGACTTGTTACATTTGGGAGTTTGTTATTTAAAACAATTCTCCGTTAACTTCGGTATTCCCTCTGAAATATATCTGATAATGTAAAACATAAACAGAGGATGGTATCTGAAGTACAATACTTCAGTTCCATGTTGTATTTCGGCTTACGGGTTACTTATAGTACTATTAGTCCGCGAGCCTATCGACTTTTATTGCAACGAAGGAGGCCAAAAGAAGTTTGCACATATTTGGAAAGACTAATGCATATCCTATCAGAAAACCCATTTCTTAAGTGTCAAAAGAATCAAAGAATCGCAAAGGCAGATAGGAACTAAATAGGGGTCAAAGGTCAATTAACTTTTAAAATCCACCATATTAATGAAATCTTGTCCGTACTGTTTTTATGTAAAATTCCGTGATTCTTCAAATATAATAATAATTTGCACATAATTATAATCCTTTTGGGCATACTTTATTCATAAAAATAAATATTTGGTTAAAAATTTTGTCTAATTGCACGAGATGTTGATTTTTTACCATACTGGTAGCATCACAAAATGGCTACTTTGTCGAGGGCATGGTTACGCTTATAGCTACCTTACATTTACTTATCACTTTAGACAGATAATTTTTGCACAATGGGTACTTACACGACATTCCCTCTTGATGGTGCAATGTTTAACGCATAGATGTCAAGGTCAAATGTGATATAATTTCAAAGGTCAAATACGTAAAAGCTCCCAAAAATGTCTCTAAATGTGCAATAATTTAGTCATTTTATTTTGCTTTTCAATTCAAACGGGCATGTTTTTGTCATCACTTGGTGATAAGCTTCTATTTAAAACAAAACTATGGTAAGTAATTTGTAATGCCCATGAAGAGGAGGTATATTTCTTTGTACATGGCGGTCTGTCTGTCGGTCGATCGGAAGACAAAATGGTTTTCGTATAATAACTTTTTTGTCCTAGGATCTTCAAACTTTTTATTGAGGTTACCCAGCAACAGTACATGGCTCATAATGCTTTTAATGTCAGTAGGTCAAAGGTCAAGGTCACAGTGATCTTTCAATTTCCCGACCAGAGGGCTGCATGAGGTAAAAAAACGTGACAATTCTCAAAACTGTCTCTTTAGGAATGAGAATATTTATCAGTTTTGCTCTTTTTAAAGGCACAGCATGTGTTTTTATTATCATATAAATGTAATTAACTCTATAATACGAATAAACATTATTTATTCAATAGAATCATGAATATTACTTTTTTCCCTTACTTTGCAAAGATCTTCGGTACTCATTAATGATATAACTAAGCAATGCATATGTATACATATTAATGTTCATGTACTGATCATGTTGATTTTAAGTATATTTTTGAATTGACCTAGATTTTTCATAAAGAGCAACCGGTCAAATGCCAATGTTACTGTGACATTTACCATTTCCGGTTATTGGTCTGTCATGGGAGCATACATGTTTTACAAAACATCCTGTTAAAAACAAATAAATGAAAAAAACCTTAAAATCCTCTGATTTGAGGGTATGTGTTCATGTTAACAATAAGTATTCATACATTTTCGTTGGGTAATACAAAATATGTACAGTTATCCAGAAGATATTTCAGTTGACCAATGCATTTGTATGTCAGTTAAAAGAAGTGTCACCGACTAGCCTACTCCGACAAAAACTGTCATAAGTTATAACCCATTGGCTACTGGCCGCTATGAGGTGAAACAATATCAGTATTGTCTATTTGGGATGTTACGACAGCATTTTAAAACAAAATACTATAGAAAGTGAATCAACACTGCTAATAAACGTGCCATACTTAACTTAGGTCAAGAGGCAAATTAATTCCGAAAGTCATTAGACACATAATAATCACTAGCCCCCACCCCTGGTCGTATTTGATAGTTACATGGTGTTGGTGTAGTAGATTGTTTGGAGGCAACACTGGCGTACCAAACATTTGATTCAAAGGTTAGATCAATTGGAAGTGGCCGTTCAGATAATACAATCACATCGACGATGTTATTTCAAAGTGATAACAAGTTGTTCACCAACTTGTTTGGTGTTAAAATAGTAAAATCGTCGGTGTTCTGGTGTTATTTAGTATGATAACTATGTTAATTTGATAAACAAAGTCACCACTGGGAGGCTGCGTTACTTAAAAAAATTTCTGCTGAATATAATTTCTGTTTCTTGACTAAGAATATTAATGTTTATCTCTAAATACAATACACAGTGCCCACCAAAAATAAGTATACCCTTTTTGACAGATGCAGAATAATAATTGGCTAAATCAGTAAATATCTGCATAACATTTGGTCACACTCTATAGTAATTCCTGAAATTACAGTTATTAAACAAGTCGATAATAGGAGAGAAATAAAGATGAACAAGTTCTGAATTCAAATAATCATTGGGTCAAAAGGACTGCGTTTTCCGCCTTTTTTGACTAAGTTGCCTTTCAAACCAGGCAAAAAACATAATATTTTACATCTAGGGTAGCAATTTATCTACTGTCTTTTCACTAGATTAAATAAAATATTCATGATCTTCAAAATTTTTGTTGATTCTCTGTTCTGCAAATAGTGTTATGCGAATGGGAAAATTACCTCTGTATACTTATTTTTGGTGGGCACTGTGTAATGACAATCCTATATTGCAGCTTATCACCAGAAGCTGAGTTTGTATAAAGGGCATGATAATTGTATGCTATACTCACAAAAGATGCCCATACATTCGTTGCTAACACCTGTTTTCGTTCATCAATGTCTAGTAGTTGTATTAATGTAAGTCCATAATATACATTCAATGTATCGTTCTCTTCAGCGGTTGGTCGGCCCATTTTCCCACGTTTTTCATATTCACTAATTGATGTCCGAATTAATTTTTTCTCCATTGATGTTTCGAGATACCCTGAAAGAGAAACAAAGGATGGTTAATAGTGTTGTATACTCGGATGTTAAACAATATTCTGGTATCTCATTGATACGTAGGCCTTGATCGGATCCAATGCCAAGTATACCAAAACGAAACTCAAATACCATGTTGCTCCAAATTCGTGTCCTCTGCTTCAATGCTTAAATTTGGGATATCAGTACATATTTTATACATATATGATTTATTCATTAAGAATGAAATTTGTTTCATGAACAACAATAAACTATAATTCCAAGAAAACATTTTCCTGCGTAGTTGTGTTAAATCTTATATCAATTATGTAAGGGCATGATATATTCAATTTATAGGTTCTTGTATATGTATTCTGCATTATTCATGTACAAGATCAGACACAAATAAATAAGTATTCGAAAAGGTAAAACGTTGTTTCCCTATGATAAACCAATACAATAATTAAGTTCGCATATTTTTGAATTTCTAAACTATACACCTAAAATATGCTGCTATGAATATTTAACATATTCAATGGTGATCCCCAATGTTCCTCTGCAATCACAATATTAGCAGATATTGATATTATCGCTGAACTTTTACATAACATGAATAGGAACACAATTTTAGTTTTAACACGTTCTCGCTTGGGAAATTCAACTCGTTTACCAAAAAGGAAATAACATACACATCCCATGTTTGGACTTTCTATAAATGAATGAATAAAATTTCGAAATAGACAATACAACACATTATCACACGTTGCTTAAAACACTCGTGTTTAATAAATTTCTAATATTAAACTAAAATTGCATAGAATGTTATATTAACAAACTCTTCTGGGAAAATGTTCTTAGTTATTCAATATTTATATTCATTAATGCTCAATGAATAATTCGTACAACGCTACTGAATACATTGCATCACGCTAAGTTTATAGACAGACGGGATCGGAATTAGAAGCCAAAAATATCCGACTAAGACATTGCTACATGTATTATATTCGTATTAATATCAGGCATAAATAGAAAGCATTGATACACAATGATTAAACATGTGAAAGCCAACAGACATCCAAGTTTAGACAATTCATAATCACAACTGTATGCAAAAACCTTGAACAGATCTAAACCAACTTAAAGAATATAATTTATTGTGCACTTTCAGTCAAATTACAGAACAATAATAAAATTATAGTATTGTATGTGATCCAAGAACCAATCACATTCAGCTATCACACGTGCTAGTTTTTCTTTTGTAGAAACTGGTGGTATTACATAATGCAGTGATTATACAGATTTTACATTAGTCCACATTACAATTGTCAAAAAAACGTGTTGGGTACAACAAGTCATAGAGATTGAATTGAAAAAAGGAAAACCAATTACAGTTAATACGCTACGTTATTAGAACATAATACAATTTATTCAACGTTTTTAGAATGTTTAATCATTTTTTGTCAAAGCCAGATATATTGCTTAACTTAGAAACATGTACTTGGACTGTATCTTGTACTTGAACTGTTTTTTAAATGTTATATTGGAAGCTTCGTTGACTAATACATAGCCAAAATATTTCCGAGATTTGATAGTGTATTGTTACGAAGAAAACGCGTTACGCAATTTAGAGAACGTATCAGGGTTTTACTCAAGATATTGCGCAACTGTTTTATACAAGTAAAACGCAGTTTCAAACCTGTTGAACTATGATTGTGCGAAAGTAAGGAATACAATAAATGGTCATGAAAGGCGATGTTACCATAGTGTGTTGAATACCTTCATGTACATACTATTGATTTATTTTTAAATCTTATATCAATTATGTAAGCATATAATAGGATATTGAAAGGTGATGCAAAATATTGCACTTGAAACGTTTGTATTTATGTTATTATAACCTTATGGACTATGTGGACCAATATGACAATGTGTAAAACATCACCTCATCTCAGACAAACTTGAAGGTATACATTTCACACATGTATACTGATCATATGTACGTTGTACGTATAATTGTGTGAGGGTTACCATAACCATTCGTTGAAACCATTACAAAGACTATACATCTAACGAACTGTCAACAGTTGCGCTTCCGTCACATACAGTTTTTACAATTCAAAGAGTTGTTTGTTATGAATTTTTATTTCACCCATGTTATCATGATGTTATTCATCAATGAAGCATTCACATGTGTGTTGAGCAATCGCAGGTAATGATCAAAGGAAATTTTATTTGGAATTGTAGATGTTCTGATTTGAACTACAATATGCCCATAATTATGTGAAAATGGACGAAATTTGTTAAATTAAAGTGACTGAGTGATATCATCAAAATCCGTCCTATGGAAATAGTTATAGGGAAAACATTTGGAATGGAGTGTCAAGTTAAAAAGGTATGACTAAATCAGACATTGATGGTATCACCAAACCAGCCGAGCCTATATAGAAACACCACAACACAACTTAACCTTACACACACGACGACAAGACTGTAGGAATGGACCACATATTAGTGTAGAAATCCACACGCAAATGTCACCTATAAATGTCAAATACTTCTGCAGTACAACTGAGAGAATAAACATTTATTGCAAATCATAACTTTCATGATTATTGGCCGCTGGGAACCACGGAATAATATTTAAAAAAGACTGAAAACCTTCAAGGTGTGGTGATTGGTGCCTAATCGACAATACTTTCAATACTCAAGACGTTTGTCATAGCGTGTGGAATGCACCCTATCATTAACTGCTGAATCACTCAGTGGTGACCTATTGGCACCAAGTGGCTACTATAATCTTAGTAGAAGTACGCTTTGACCGAAGACAAACCAACTGAAGAACAGGAGAGATAGTGTTGCTCATCATCTATGAAAATATTCAGTATTATGTTCCCGAATGTTACATCATACCGATATTGTATAGTGTATTCATTTGCATTATATCCTTACAGTACTTGTGCGTCTAAAACACACCTTTGAACATACAATAATGATTGATATAACCCTTTCTTCGATCATATAGGCGCATTACAATATTCCTTGCTAGCAATTGCTTTTCTTCAATAGCTTGCATTTGGCCGAAACATTGATTTAGGTTTGATGTATGCGGATGTTTTGATGTCAATAGTTTCGTTCTCTTTACGATGTCTCAGTTTATATTAGCTGTGTGTTTCCATAGTGGACTTCTTTTGATATGCCTTGTAATTATTCTACATCCATTTCGTATTCATTATGTCTCCCAGTATTTTACTTTAGAGAGCGGAAACGTTGATTGCAAGATGCTGTTCCTTTCAAGTCATGAGGACAACATTTCCGTTTAGCTTACATTATATTACAACAGGATGTTTACTAACGTAATAGCTTTTACGGGCAAATGTTCCCGAGGACCACACTTGCTGGAAACAAGAACCACTGCCAATATAAATATTTGTAATTTTATATTCGGTAAACGTTATTAAAGATAATTGATTTACCTTATAATATTTGAAACCGACAGCTCTTTTATCATCATTTACATTCCATTTAATGCTGACGTTTCAGGTGCTATAGGCAATAATACGTATACTACCACAAGCCAGACCAGATCACTTGTCAATTTTTGCCGTCAAATTTAACGTACATTGCAAACTAATTTGACTTTTTATTTGTGTATTTCGTATCACAGACATGTATGAAGTAAATTGGTAGTGGAAATTAAGACGAACATGAAAAGCCCCTACTTTGAGCGCTTGAATAGACGTTTTACCATTTGTGATGGTGTGATCATTCAAGCGTAACGGAGGCCAACGGAAATGGGTTCAACATGAACACTATGGGTACACAAACAGACAGTGTTAGTAAAGAGTTTTTTCGATATAACAATTTTAAAAAAATGAATTTGTAATTCGTTTGCAAAACTTTTGACGCTCAGTATAGTTATAGGTCCATATTATGTGCATAAAGTTGTTTTACAGCATTCAAAATGACCATCAATGTTATATTATATTGAAGTTCATTATTGTTATATGCAAGCTCATTGTCAATCGCATTTGTTAAGTTGGATACATTAGATGATCTATTTCAAACGCATCTTATAATGCTAAGACATTATCAATCTATAACACTCGCTTACATTTCACAAACGTATTCAAAATATGACTTCGATACTTAAATAGTCGATTTTTATACATCATATTGCAATTCAAAAGACGTTTTCTAATCATAAAATACATTTTGAATGGTGATTATTTCAAGTTCCTATACCATAATCATAAACTGTTTTAAAACAATGACGCCATTAAAATACTGAAACAAAGTGGCATCTGCTGAGTTGAAGAAGTATCACCTATTTACAAACGAAGGTAAGGGGAAAAGACAACCAAGTTACGATATTCTTAATACCTGTGTAGCAAGTCAATGAACTACCTATATCCACGGACCGCTGAACACGTACTATGGTATACTGGCCCTGTTGAATTATGCCGAGCATAGCTTTTATTTGCGCTCTAACGAAGCATCCGTTTGAATATTGGTATATTAACATTTTATCATAATGCAACGTATAAGAGACTAACAGTATGCAGTATTATGCCAATACCACACGGCACATAAACGATATTAAACACTTATAAATGCCCACATAGTATGCAAATATACTATATCACGCAATGACTTAGAGTTAGATAAATGAAAACAAATAATGCAAAGTATGTCAGACGTATCACTAGGTTGTTCTGAACAGTATCATCAATTATACACCACTATAATATGGAATTGATTTAGGATCAATTAGATTGGTCCTAATGCAATTATCAAACGATTTGCTAAACACTTGGTTAAATAATTTATATTAATACTAATATCAGTTTAAGATAATTATATCTAAAGGTTACGCACCGTTACACATATGAAACAAATGGCGCTGTCAATGTTACGGAGCAGTTTGGGCACATAAGTTATTGATATGCTAATTTATAAATATAATGCCCTATTAGCAGAAATAGACAAACTTGAAATCGATCACCACTGTATCTAACTATATGGACAAATGCTAATAGGAATGTACAGTAACTGCCGTTTCAGTGCAAGTGGTACATAGCGATAATTACGTTATATCAAAAATCAAACAACGGGTCAAACTGGTAGGTATGCGGTAATTTTATAACACTAGTAACTTTATATAACAAACATTATACTTCATCAAAATATTGCTTGCACGTCGGTGTAAACGTTATAATAGTGCTTGTTGCATTTTTTGTAAATACGATAGTTTACGATGAGAGTTATCAGATTTTATGGCTTTGTAATTCTATATTTTTCAATGCAAATGAACGGAAGTGATCTGGTCTGTTCTAAGGTAGTAGACGTGTTTTGCCTAAAGCACCTGAAAAGTCAGAAATTAATGGAATGTAAATTATGATAAAAGAGCTGTAGGGTTTGACATGAAAGGTTTTAAACATTACGAGGTAAACCAATTATCTTGAATGACGTTTATTGTATATTAACTTACAAATATTTATATTGGCAGTTGTTCTGAATTTCCAGCAAGTGTGGTCCTCGGTAATGTTTGTACTTAAACGCTATCACGTTAGTAAACATCCTGTTGTAATATTATGTAAGCTGAACGGAAATGTTCTCCCCGTGACATGAAAGGAACAGCATCTTTCAATCAACTTTTCCGCTCTCTAAAGTAGGATACTAGGAAACATAATGAAGACAAAATGGCTGTACAATAATAACAAGGTTTGTCGCAACAAGTTGACTATGGATACAAACAACTAATCAAAACTCGGACAGTATAAAGAGAACGAAACTAATGACATCAAAACGTCCACATCAATCAAACCTAAAACAATTCCGCGCCCATATGAAGGTATCTGCATGCAAGCTATTGTAGAAAAGCAATTGATACAAAATTATTGTAATTTGGCTATTTGATGTTATTTGTTCAAAAGTGTTTTACACGCATAAAATTACAAGGCAATAATACAAATGAGAACTAGTAAATCGTTTTCATTCTAAACATTTTGAATATGCGAGTATTCGTCTCATTCAATGACAGAACTCTAACATATAACCATCGTAAATCTACATTATATACAATCAGGATGGATTGCGTATATAAACTGTAACAAGAAGTTCAGACTAAGTAATTTGAAATATCGGGTTCTAGACCGTTGTAATTATACATATTGTGAGTAGAACCAGCCAATGCCTGTTAAGGTTATGTTATTAATCCCTAAAGGAAAATAAAAATATGAAAATAATGTAATACTAGAAGTTATCTATACTACATGTAGTGCATGTATGTGTAGGTCTATGTTTGTGCATATTTAATAACTTTCCTTATTCTCATCTTTGGTATGTACACATGTTTTGTTTTGGTATGTTGTTTTCTAATGGAATAGTGTTACATTTATTATATTATAACATTGTCGCAACCATTCAGGTATAATGATATTTTAGCACAAGTTATGGCATTACATTATTACAACATTGCGAGTATTACTACTTGTGCATTCCTTAATGCAATTGTAGTCGTGTCTGGAAGTGCCTGAGAGGGTTAGTACATGATTTATATTGTTATTATTTATGTATTGTTCTTGTTAGACCTTGGTATTTTCTGATAATTGAATAAATATACAACTTCTTCGTATAAAACTCCCGGGATAAGATGAAAACCGGGCTGGAATAAACTTAGTCTTCGACTTTAACATCCTACTCAATAAATCACTTACGATTTTGTCTATACTATAATTTGTGCCCAAGCAAAATGATCTAGTTACAATAATGTTAGAGAAAAAATACAATAATAATGACATATATTTTGGCATACTCTTGAATGAATTTATAGTCGAGTTTACATTAAACTGACATACATGCATTCCGTACGTGAATACATGTAATTAAGCAGTATGTAGCATTTGACCCCTCCTTGCTTCAAACAGTATGCTAAATAAGCATTCATTATTGGCTAAACTTATTACTAACGTCTAAGTGGTACGTAATTAAGCAATACCTACAATGTACCATGCTAACAGTTTTTGTTTTATTTATTACGTTACTTGTACGGTCAAAAAGAAGTTCATAATAATCATGTTTGTGAAAACATTATACAACTTTGGTCACTCATGAGAACCAAGACTGTCGGGACACCTTTTATGATGCTACGAATTGTTTGGAGTATAGCATGTTCGCCGACGGTGATTAATTTGTTAGGAGTAACTTAGGTGACACTCGTAACCGTACAACCGTCCAGCGTTTATAATTCATTTTGTTCTGCAAGGTATGCTGTCGGAACCAATATTCCATAATCATTATTGTACAATGAACCGCGTACACAACATCGAATACAGGATGCATAACCTTTTACACGAATGTAGGTTAAACTAACATCTGTAAACGATTGTTACTTACAGTGTTTGAATGCCGAGACTAACAACAATATAGCTAAATACATTATCTACATTGCACATACGCGGAAAGAGACAGTAAAAACAATGAAGTAAAATACAAAAGTAATTGCATAAAAAACACCACCACTTTCGATAAAGTTTTGCGTGTTTTAAAGCAACAAAATACATTTACCCTCAGTCACTTTTCAGTAGTAGGTGCATCGGATTTGTAGGACGACGCATACTAGGATCGATTCCCGGTTTAGGCAGGCCATAGCGGGCTTCGTGTTATGTTTAAACCACGAATGGGCCTCATAAGTTCCTGTTATAAATGTTTATAAATTGAATAAACACATTATTTGGCATAATATAAACAGCATGTAGTTTTTTTCTGTACATTTGAAAACTAATTATATGTTTTTATACTGATTTATTCGTGAAAATTCATATACCCCCAATGGGGTTTCATTCTGAGAATTGCTCAATGATGACAAAGTGGCATCGCTCTGATTCTGTTATGGTGTGGTCCAGAAAACAAGACCATGCAAAAACATTTTGTATAGAAAATATTGCACGGTCCCTTGCAAGTTCTGCCGGTCTAATAAACACAGTATTACACAAAATACATATATTGTTCACATTGGTACCACATAATATAAATATAATATTTATTTAACCTTCACTTACTCTAAATAAAATCCCTTAGATTAATTAGCCTGGCATAATATACGTATTACTTCGAATTGTTTAGTACATGGTATCTTAGCTCGCGTCTCTGTTTCTTGCATTAACCTATTTCTCTATTTTAAGCGGAAAGTGATGTATAGAACAATACAATTTATATTCAGGTACTTAGGTACTTAAATATATAATGTATTTACCATGATTGTTAAATGTTGATATATATATGCCGACGAACTCACTGGATTGTAGCACTGTGTATCACGGGATGGAGAATCCTTTAACAGATCAACGAGTCTTTATACTTTATTCCATACCATATTACCGCTGTTATATTTGTAACATTTTAACAGAAATGTCGCTAAATGTCCAAAACATGTCTATACTGTAATGTTAAGAGAATACAAATCCATATATAGAGATGACATCGTATTGTCACCTACACTAGACAGTGACACTTAATGGCGTATGGAAAGATATTTTACAAAACTGATTACCCAGATAATACATATTCATCTGGTTCTAGCGAATGTTAACAGTTAGATATGAACAACTATACTGCTAGTTGTAACATCAACTGTTATAACAAACATTATAGTTTATTTTGCTATGGAAGATTGGAGCACAAACTGTTTTATGACTCGATATGGCCCAAGTACTATGTTACCGTAATCCACATGCTTCTCCGAAATGTTATGCCTGGTTTATAAATATCCCATATCTCTGTGATGTGTGAATGGTATAGGACTTGAGCTGATTTATACATAATATTATATTGTCATGTAAATACTTCAAGTGTTGTAATAAATGACCATCATGGAATTGATGAACCATAATTCTCTCTCTGAAAGCCATTACAACATTAAATAACATCATACATCATAATCTAAGGCAATATCTCTCAAAAGCTTCATTAAATGATTTTAAATGTTTGTGACTCCCCTGTGTGTTTTGGTATTTTGTATTTACAAATACAGAAATCGCGCTGAGAGTTCTATGATTAAACAGAACAAGACATGAATTACACCATTGAGCTCATTCTTCTCGGCAGTGAAATTGTTTATATGCCATGACATGAAAGGAATACTATATTTAGAGTTTATAGGATATCGGTATAGAATATCGATGTTATGAATACATGGCCTGAATAATGAAGCCTACACCAGACAATAATAAAGATACTTGGTATCTTATCGTTAATGTTGACAGGTTGATAATAAGGATATCAGACAACTAACCTATAGTCACAGGAATGCTCTGTGGTATGCTCTTTCATAATAGACGACACTGATTAGGGACGACGTACACAATCACTACATACCCAATCATATACCACATGTCGTATTTAAGCTACAAGCATTTCTTGTTACATTTTAATCGATTGCTAGTAGTTTGGAGTGTATCTGTTTTACCAAACAACAAAGTGTTGGTACTGTACCTAATGCCAACTTGCCAAATAAAGTATTAAGGGTACATTTGTAATGCAAAACAGTTTGTGCTGATTTATCTTGATTGTTTAAAACACTGGATACAATTCAATGTCGTGGTGATTGATTAATATTTGCTAATTATTTACTAATTATTATTCATTCTACATTTACTCATGATTAATGTAAAGTTGATCGTGACCCACTGGCTATTGTGAAATATTAAACGGAAGTGCTCTTAACCTTTTATCTTAAATAAATATTTTCCTTCCGGTTAGCGAAATTAACGAAACTATATATTTCAAACTGTTTTATGATTTACATCATTTCAAGTATTTGCTATTGATGTTATATTAAATTATAAACACTGTATGTGCTAGCATTTTAAAAAATCCCTTACTTGCACTTCAATCCTTAAAGCCAGTTTTAAACATCGTTTTAAGTCGCAATGATCAGAAGTATTCCAGTTATACAGTTATATCATCCTCGCATCGGGTTTTAAAGCGACGGATAGACGGAACGTGCTACGAAGAGTACTTAATCTTTCATAGAAGTTTAAACTATTATAAAATGTATTGTTTCAGTTTGAATTAATAATCACAAAGACTAATAAAACACTTCAAAGTTAGTATTATCTATTATCTCAAGTGCATTTCACACCAAAGTATATTCAATTAGTTCAATTATCTTATACAATCTAAGTTACGTTATTCATTATATTTGTCTAGCCAGGAACTACCTATGTCAATGGACCGCCAAACGTCTACTGGTGTGATACGTGTACCTTTAGATGACTTAGTTCGTTAAATGGATTTGTTCACCAAGCCATTGGAGCAGATTTAGTACATGTTTATACTGGAGATTTACGATAGTTAACCATCAGACACTCCTCGTCTCGTTGAATGGCATGAATAATTGCGAAGAAAATGCAAAAACTAATCAGACTAGTCATATCCATCAATGCTCTTATAAATATGGATTGGATGATATACTATACGTCTTTTTAAGTCATAGAAATTTGACACATATGTATATTTTCGCATAACGTTCAAACGTGCATTTGTTAATTTTCAAGAAGCGTTGTATACGTTCAACCATACATTGACTTTGTGACTATTAAATGCATTTAGTTGACAACTGTCTTCAGTCGTCATTTTAACAATGGCTCCGAAGATGATACTGCCACATGATTTTGAAACACATGCAATGACATAGCTTTCAAAGTTTACGTGAAATATCATTTACTTGCGATACAAACTGAACGGCACTGCTAATGCTAATCATATCATTAATAATATTCAAAAATTACCGTGTAAACATAACAAAAATATGTTTTGATCCGGGGATTAATGTTACAAAGATGTAGATAAACATAAAAACAAACGGCGTGTGTGAAGTTGTAATAATCCCTGGTAAATGTGCCTACTGCTCACATACATAAGCATCAACATGTTACAGCATAGTAAATCTTTCTAGGTGTTTATCATCATTGCATTTCAACTCGTTGTATCATTATAATATAATAAATATATCAAGCTTAGCGTTTACTGCAATTAACCAATCATGCAGATGTAATTTAAAGTAAACATCAATAGTATGTTTTATGCCATGTATTTAGCAATTGCATATTTCTTAACAACTCTGCCTGTAGCGGATAACCTTCTACTTAGATCGAGTTATTGGCCACATGTAAACTTGTAACTGAAGTTTTAAGTTAGGCATTGCGGTATGTCCATATGGGTTGTGGTGTCTCTGTTTCTTTTTGTGCCATTCATGCAAGGCTTTTTCTAAGGAGTGCTGCCTTCCCTGTCCGATATGCATTATCTTTATATTGTTTACAAAGAAATATTTTATTTTTGTTGTAAATCGAAATCGTACTAATAAAAATGTTTTTATAGAGCTGGCGCATTAGGTTGTCTTGAGTTTATATCAGTATGTATTTTCTAACGTGTGGCATCTTTTGGAACAACTCGATGCTAGTAAGGATGAATTGGATTTATTTCTCACAACAATAAATTAATTACTGAATCAACAATTTACATTAAATCCAATTTCCAATTCGACTTCGTTTCTAATCCATACAGTATTAAATAATTACAAATTCATTATATAAAGACATCACAGGACACAACGGAAATGGCCGCATTGACATTTTAATGTTGTATTGATTTGGGTTGATTTTATACTTTAGATAAGTTATCATGTAGACATTATTCCACCTTTTCTCACGAATAGACAATTCACATTTGTAGTTTACAAAGCCATTTAAAAGCTAGAACGTATTATATAACGTTATAACGCTAAAGCCCTCGCGGTGATTATTAATTTTCCGGGCCGATTATCGCCTTCCGGCCCGGCTATGTCGTGTATTAACCTCTTAATAAGATGCAAAAACCCTTCCGAAATTTCTGCGTTATTTTGTCATTATTATACCAATTTCTTGAATTGAAACTTGATTGCAATAGGAACATTAACCTTCTAGTGATATATAAACTTAGTGCACATTTTATACATTCGCTGTGTGAGTACAAGTGGCTTGTCTTATCAAACAAATGTCAATGGGTTAAAACAATGCTTAAAATAATATTCATTGGTGGTTCGCTTTTACTTTCAACCTTTTTCGATTTGGCAGTGACCTGACGGACATTTATCACCGACTATAGAGATGAGACTATGAAACAAGTAACAAAGACTAAAATTGTGCATGCAATGTGCAGGCAATGATACGTACAATCACTGACAAGGCAAGTATAAAACGTACGATATCAGAAACTTGCGATATTTGGTCATTTTATACAACGGCATGGTACCGGTATCCTTGTAAGAAAACGACGTCCATTTTACAATGTACTTGTCTGATTCAAATCCTAAGAATGTCATAAAATGGCACTAAGTATATATAAGGTATTTACACAGTCACGCCTCTCATTTTAAATGGAAGCATCAGCCAAACGATATAACTGTACTCAACTAGTAGGAAATAGGCTAACGAGTATAATCATACATGTAGTTTGCTCCATTGATTGATTCTTCACAAAGATTGGATAAGGACTGAGTGGCTCCACATGTTCGTGCAAACAGGACATACGGCATTCAGTTAGGTTTAATATATTGAATTCAAGTCAATGTTTCAAAATGTTCCAATTGAATATTTGTATTATGTTTAAGAAATAATGAAAACGTAGCTGTGCTATATTGCGCAATAAAATACAGCGCGTGCGTATTTATAAAATCACGAGTGCGTAAGTTTCGTAACCAAATAAGTACCTATATTGTATTAAGCAATACAGCACAGCTATATAGTCATTATTTCGATTCTAACATCGCCAATGCTCTGCAATTTATAGCACAACAAGATAGATTGACGTTGAACTTCAAGCACATTCTTTCCTTCTCATACTATACATTCAAATATCCCAAAGCAGTAGTGTACTTGTCTATGTTATTGTTTTACTGTATTTTAATTTAGACATGAACACTCTTTTTTACGAGCATGCGGTGCGAATTAACAATTTATATGGATACTACCTACTTTATTTCACAATTGCAATATAAATGCCGCATTTGAGTGCATATTAGAAATATGCATTTGAGTTGTTTATTCTATATTGCTGTATTAATGGATTTACAATTAGTTATAAGATGTAAATATTGAATATTGCTGATAATCACAGGTAAACCATGCTTTGTCAGCACTCCATACCGCTGTAAATATGAAGTATTCTGCAAATGGAACAAAAAAACGATTGTATAAAATTAAACAACACGTTATATCTCCATATTATGTAAAATACATTGTTTATTATGAAGATTCATTATAATTATAATAAATTATATTACAATTTACCAAAACATAGAAAACAGTGAAAACAAATTCATAAATTATCGCTATCGCATTAATCGTCGTACTTTTTACGCTGTAACATATACTAATAAATGGGCTAGATCCACGTGACAAAGCCAAAAAAAAACAAAAAACAAAAAAAAACATATACTACACACAGTAGTTCTATTAACGTATAATGTAAAGCAACAACCAATGTTGTTACGTGGAAACAGAAGACTTCAAATAATTATTTCATGTTTAATTAATATTAATGTTGTTTGAATTAGTCCGCGCAGTCCTATGCGTTCGTACACCTGAAATAACCCGTGCCTTCAAATGATCAGCCAGGTTGTGAAAACAGGTGATCTACTAATTGTTTGGATGGATTACTCCAAGTACAACAGCTGTTACATATTACACCACTTCCGTTGAAAATATTACAACAATAACATAAAGACAAAACTCTGTTTTCAAAATAAGCTAAAGCAACACACGTTAATTACGTTCATAAAAACAAAGCATCACTACCTCCTACAACATTAAAGTCATCTATGCGAAGCATAAATTAGGAGTATCATGTCAAAAGATACGTCCATATTCTGATAACGATGTAAACCGAAAAAAAGAACCTTTCAGATATTTCAACTCACAATTGCTGCTTTGTGCACATACGCTATACTTCACATCTCTCACACTAGGTCGTATAATTGTTTGTCTGGAACTTATTCAACCGTCCAAATGTACTTTCCTCTGTACTCTGATCTTAAATACGGTACTACCCATGATGTTTGGTCATTAGGCTAATTTAGATATTTACGATGCTGACCAGATTAGCGAGTCCAATCAATTCAGTGGAAATCCCTCTCACACAAGCATGATAACTTACGCAATAATGTAGTTTGCGTGTAGAGATTTCACGACCATTAGTTTGTAATCAGTCACATTGAGGGATAAGATAGAAAGTGAATAAATATGTATGCGACTGCCAGCTCGGTCGATGGTGTCGTTCATTTCCTCGTCATTAATACATTTAACACGCCATGTACGTACACGCTATCTAGCTGAAAAGAAACTGCATATGTTTTACAATTATACAAAGACTCGATAATCGAACTGGTCAATGCTTCTTAATTAACATTGTGTCGCTAGGTTTGTTTGTCCTTATGCATTTTTCCCTTCAATGTGAGCTCGTTACGCCTCTTATCAGTGTCATCTAATTGAGAAGGTAACATTTATGATTTCATGATAATGTAGGATATCAAACCAGCATACTAACTATGGAACCCATTCTTCTTCAAACAATTCATAAAAAAATTCATTGTCACCACTGTCTTGTTAGACAGAATAGACTAAAATGTATTTGATATTTCTTGACTTCTGTGGAACTGATATGGGAATAGTTGTGTGTCACAATGATATTCTTTTCACACGACACCCTTTCACTTCGTTCTGTTAGCAGTATTGTTCTATAATTACTAGACAAAGAAATAAAAGTGCAATCGAAACTTATAGACGGAGCTTTTTAATCAAATTCTCTCGTGAGTGCTTTAAAGTGAAATATAAAACCCGACAGAAGAATCAATTGGCATCCACAAGATGCTAAGTCTTGAAGGCGGTAATACGATTCGTATTGAAATAATTGCAGTGTTTTACTAATTAGAGAACGTGAACATGATATTTCAAATGTCTTTTTTCTGACGAGAATAAAAGTTATAAAAACACCGAAAAAATGCCCTAGTGATGGAGTTTATTTTAAATAGTTTGCAAACTAATCCATTCCTGTGATAAGAAACGGATTTTTTTCGTGAAGCTATCGATGCATGGGTTGTGTGTATGCTTGTGTGAGAAGGATTCCCGTAATCAATGAGATATCACTAATCGTATCAGCATCCTAATTATTTGCATTCACCTAATGACCGAACACATGTGCAGTAGTGTAATCATGAACAAAGCAACGAACGCGAGCAGTTCCGAGGGTTGTATGCACGGCATATGTTATGGCTCAATATACTAGTATGTATCAAGTAGTAGCTCTCTGCTAAAGCATCACCACACTTTTTGATACACGATCCAATATTGTACTATTAGGTTTAATGTTATATTTGCATTTCTTGGGCTGCTAGTGATAATCAATATTTCATTTAAAAGATGGACAAGTAACTAGTAAATAAAAATTGTGACTCACTACCGGAAAGGGAAGTATCAATACATACTTAAGAGCATTGAAACTCAATAAACAACAACTGTAAAACAGGTTTATGTTATAAAAATGGTGATAAATATTATAGTACGATATTTAATCCAGCCATGAGTTTACGGCATGCATAATACAAATAGGACGATAAAAGAGAAACGTTTAGCTCTGGAAAACAAATTAGTTTTAATGAAAGTACGTAAGATTTATTTCTTTTGCTAATTTTATAAGCATTATTTCGTCTTCATATTGTTAACGTGATAATTCCAAAGTAAACGGTGTTATAAGCATCACCTGTTTTACTTCTAATAATCTTCTTCAACACTTATCCGATCACCTGCTTCCAAATGTAATTAGCACCATCAGATTCTTGCGGAGCCATGTGTATCTGAGATCTATCATAATTATGTTATTTGTAGAAAATTTAGAAATAAATCATCACAAAAAGAATCAGTGGGATGCACATTTGTTAGATTCAGTAAATAAATGGCATGATTGTGAGAACTTGTATATTGCTTTATTGCGTACATACCGTTAATTTTCTCACTTATATAACTCTTTAAAGTGTATAGAGCTATATCTAACGGTCATATTTAAATGTCAAAATAAATACTTGCATCGTTTTTAGTATGATACTAGACTACCTTAATTGCAAAGTAAAACTTTGGATGGGTACCGTGTACTTTGATTCAATCGTCGAAAAAATAGACGAATCATATAATTTCATAGGGTGTTTTAGAAAACTTTCGTATGAAAACGGATAATTCGCATGTCCAATGAATCTCAGTGAGGGTTTTTGTTAAAGCTGATACAAAAAATGATCTAATGGATATGAAAGCATAATTGTTTTTTAGTCTATAATTTAAAAAAAAATATCGTCATATATAGCTTTATACACTTAAATTCAATTATTTATGTTTGGACATTGATGTCGTTTCTTAGATACGGTTGCTTTATATTGTTTGGAAGTTGGTAATAATAGAATGAGAAGGTCGTATAAACTAATGTATATTTCAAATCTACAACTTCAGGGGCTTCTTATGAGCCTATTTTTATAAATAGAAACATGTCACGTTGACAAAACTGAGGTTGAAAATGCTTGTTTGATTGTCAGACAGTTTTTCTGTTTATTTCTCAAAATTGATTTTGTAGTTGTAACCTTCCCATTCTAAGCCAGCGATATGTCCTTTTTCAAATTGTACAGCAGATAATAAAAAATGATACTTTTGTTGACTACTGCAACATTACTTGAATCTTAAACACTCATTTCAGAACACTCCTCGTACAATATAAGCAGCGCAACAATTAACAGTACTATTACATCCACAATATAACGCTAGGATAGGCTCTTCCGTCATAAACTATTATTTCACAGGTCCATATTTGTTTTGGTGTTGACAATACATGTATAAGCATGATAATATATATTCCCCTAGCAAGTAGCAAAACTTTAGTTAATGGCATTAACAATAGTCGTGGTAAGAGTTCACACCATTAATTGATACTTATGTTGTTATGCTCTGGGACCTATAGTTGCAGGTCTAGACTGCTTGCAAGAAAATTACTTTACCAAAATGATGTATTTACCACGCAGTAGGAACGAAAATAAGCTTATCAATTTATGAGTCGCACATATAAGACGTACATATATCTCGACTGATATACGAACAACACAAAGTACTTGTGGGACTGTGTTAACATAGAATTAACAGAAGATAGTCGAAAATTGTCTGACATTATATGTAAATAAAATGGAAGTCCCTATGCAGCTGACAAAAATGTGTGATTTATAATCTTGCGTATCAATACAAGAGCACATGTTTAGGAGATCTATACCACCGAGGCGCATACGCAAATAATACGAGGGGTGTTAAAGTCATACGTAGATTTCGGTTTTAAGTTGGATAGTTGAAGATAATTTTAGCGGAATTTTTACTGAAATTATCCTGCCTCATAATTGTGAAAACCACATACATACGCGTAAGAATCCATACTATGATAAAATATAGATTTATTAGATTCTGTGGTCCTATAAGAAGGAATTAGATTCGTTTTGGGCAATTAGTCGGTTGAAGGATGGATTATGTATTAACTGTTTATATATGTTTGGTTCACATTATTGAAAACTTAAACAAGTTTTCTGTTGACAAACGACACAACATTACAAATGTTTATTACAAAAGTCCATCTTACTAATGATATTATATGCGTTAAATTGTGTATTTCGTGTTTCAAATAGATTGTCTTAGAGTTATTGCTCTAAATACCATTGATGCCACACTTTAAAGTTGTAATGGAAGCAAGTGAGGCTATGATAAAGGATGTGTCACTTTCTAAAGAGGTAATACAAATGCTCTATCACAACATGATAAAAGTTCCAAAAAAAGTGCTCTACTATATTTATCTTATGGTCTAATTACTTCAAACTTTGCATTTAAATAGAGCAATTCATGATACATTTTATACTATGAATTGAACCCATGAGGATGTGTCGTACAAAATTACACGGCTGCCATAGTAACGTCAGTTATGGCTACCCGGGGCAACGTTGTCTCTGACCGTACGTTGTTAACATAATCTGACTAAATCTCACCCAGTCAGTCAAAGAGCACACAAAATTCACCTGTTACAATAACAACAATGCTTTATGTTAATAAAAAATGCCTCACTTCAAGGTATGCAATTCCAGGGTCCGTTTGCAAGGCACTCAAATGTGTAACAAAATCAATCAGAAACGTCCAACGCAACGTCTAGCGTCTTATTCACAACATACCGTACCTTTCTATGATCATCTGAAGCAGTACTACTGGCAGTCTGGAAGCGTTTATACTATTCATACATTCTGCACAGTGCCATTCAACGTTCTTTACAGGCAGTGGTTATACATTCTACTGTTTCAAGTCTTAATCTTTCTCCCAAACGACAACAACTGGTCAAATTCTAAGGATTTACTGACATTTGACGGGTGATTCAAATACGGCAACAAAAGAACCTGAACACAACCGTTAGAATATTTAAACTATGACATAAATTGACAAAAATGGTATTATACCACCCTTCGCAGAAGTTCCATGCAGTAATTTTAGGTCGTAGTTAATTGGTAGCTGTTTGGTTGGGGGCAATGTGTTTGTTAGTTCGTCGATTTCTACGACCTTGCGTCAAATTCGCCCCGGGTAGCCATTACTGACGTTACTATGGCAGCAGTGCCATTTTGTACGACACACTCTCATGCGTGTGATTCATGGTACAATATGTATCATGTGAATTGTTCTATTTAAATGCATAGTTTGAAGTAATTTGAACTTTTGATAAACATTATAGAGCACTTTTCCTGGAACTTTTGAAAGCCCCCTCGCACCTCTATATTACATAATGACATAAGTTTAAATTGAATGTAATTCTAGAACACTAATAATAACCTTGGAATTGCAGTTTGTGCATTATTCATTGAGTAACCCCAACATGCCAACTGCATTGACTACAAAGTTGAGAAGCGTCTTGGTTATTTGCCAAACAGGGTGATGCCAATTTAAGTTAATTTACACGTGCATATTGTAAACAAATTTACAACCCGGAAGTATGAGAGCTATTCAAGTATAATAAACATATTCTTGTAGGATGGTTAAACAATTAGATTACACATTAGATAGGTGTATTCATTTCAACACACTTTAACGTGCGTTTTAACCACCGTGGGTATTAAAACATGCAATTCGTAAATAAGATGGATGCTCCATGGGTTATGCTAACCCTACTATGCATGCCCACATTTTGTTTAAAAGCATTTGGAATAAATCCTTCGTAAGTCTTCTTATGTCTGGGAGAACTCATGTATCTAAAATGCATCACAATAAAGAATTCATATCTAAATGATACAATTGATCAACCTTTTCTTTTGCATAGATTTATGAATTATTTCCCCCATTGAAGGTAATCGACCATAAAATGAAATATAGATAACATTAAACTAATACAGGATATTTGTTATACATAGTACATTAGTCACGCAGTATTGAGACTACATTTGAATCAATGTGTGTATGTATCTAATAATTATATGCACAGTAGTGTTTCTTTACAGTAATATCTGCAGTCCTATTTATTGATGGAAATACTTGTTCTAATGACCTCCTTCACGTAAAGTAATTGTTTCAAGCGATTTGCATTTTTTATTCTTGAAATATCAAGAGAACAGAGAGGATCGTTGAAGTTTTTACAGTATTATTTCCAGTATCGGAGACAGAAAGCAGATAGAAAAACTGAAAGCATTTTGACACAGAACGTTTGGCTCAAAATGACAAAAGAAGATCATATAACTGATACGCGTTCACCTAGAATCCCAAGGGATTATCCTAGGCAAATGGCTGAAAAGTAAATCGTATTAAAATTAGCTAGTACTCAATGGCTTTGGAACAGTTGTTGAACACACTATGTCATACTCCCTGCTGTGTATGTTGTTCTGCTTTTACAATAACCATACTCATAATCATATAGATCTGTTATCTCAAGACACGTTAAACACATACTTACACTATTGCCATACTTCAAGCATCAGAACTAACACTTCGATGGTTCTCTACAAAATTCTGATTGCAAGACTGCTTAAGATGACAATATATCTATTTGCTAATGTTTTAGCAGACATTCAAGTTTTTTGAACATCTATGAAGCAAACTTGAAGAGCGTTTATATCGTTGATATTCTGTAAAAACTGCTAAAATCTGAACGGAAGCTTAAGGCTGTGCACAAGGGATATGTTGTGAGAGACAAACCAAGGTTGTATATATTTTAGTGGACATTGATATCGATGAGATGACAATAAGGAATATGTACTTATGAGAAAGATATTTGTCAGGGTTTTCGACAGAATTCATTTTAAAAAATGCCGGCACAATATACTTGTTTTTTTTCCACCAGTGTTTTATGGTTTTAACTTTTGACACCAATATGCGTATGTTACTTCAATGTTCGAACACAAATACCTGAATAATAGCAGGTAGCCGATCAACGGAATCGGACAGTAATATAATACATTCGGGGTTTTAATTCAGAATAGAAGACAATAAGACATCTACGATCCTCTTATTACGATAGCCTAAGTTCCGCTGTGATTGAAAAATAAATTCGTTTAATTTAAGAAGAATCTTTTCAGATTTACTTTTTGCTGATTAGAGGTAAACACACGTCCGTAATTGAATAACCACGTAACTTCTTGTCAAGAAAATAGTATTGAGAGTCATTGTAGAAAACGCCTTTGGCAGTAATTGGAATACCCAGTGGATCAGGTAATATAATTAGATTTTATGGCAAAAGAATTTCACCCTTCGAAATCAAGGTTGTCGTAACCTAAAGCGCTGGTGTATTTGATTAGTTAAGTAATACATTAAACATAATTTGCTGTTAATTAATTTAAGAACCGTGTGTGTCTAACCCTTTCTGACGTAATTAAAACGTACATATTGAAGTACAAGTTCAGACAACCAAAGACACTTATGAACCGGCTGACAATGTTACTGACAAAAGACATTTGGTGAACATGACAAGTTGCGATGTTCATGAAAATAGGCTTACAAGAAGTGTCTTATAATGCATATTTCAAACATTTATGAGTCTTAAAATGTTGTTCTAAGCCTGATAAATGATATCGTATTTGGTGGAAATAATGTTTGACTCGTATCCGGAATGGAACTTTAGAGGCAAAACGAGAGTCTCTTTACATTTTATAAAATGATACAGTGGAACACGTTGGATGCATTGATACGTAATTAACCTCACTGTCAAAGAGTGTACGCTTTCAACTTAGGTAATTATCAAATTGAACTAACACATGTAGGCTATTGGAGCTGTTCGCCTTAGTTTAGGATCACGATACATCTTATACTCTATATCTATTTTTGTTATGCAGTAGTATTACATGTAATATTATATTTTATTTCATTGCTATTTTATTATGCTATTAAACATTTTCAACATCAATTATGGTTGATACATATATGCACAAAACAAAATGCTGTCGTACATATACTAGTACTATTATAATATTGTATTAAATATTGGCTAATTATTCAAATGTAACAAAGTGTCTTACCCATACTATAAACCGTTTATACCAATGCTACTGCTATCAGAGTTAAATCAGTATTGTAGAATTGACAGTTTCGTACAATGTTTTGTCATGGTTATGTTATTATAACACACTTGAGTAAACCTACACCTTCACTTATATTCGTGCCAATATACATTGTATCCATTATTTGCGGTATCCCGTGTCGATCATTTACTCCTCTATTGTTGTTCGATATAAGAGAGTATATGCATTTTGTCTTGATTCCCATGCAAAACAAAACGGGAATCACGTAAAAGATTGTTTATAAATAGTTGAAGCTGTCTCAATTACAATGCTTAACGTTCTTGCAGAAACAACTTTCCCAAACTATTTGCCTCAATGTAGGCAAAAAAACCTCACAAAACTGTACGAGAGTTCTTGCAAATGAAATAACATGTTATAATTAGGAAAGCAAAAAACTGTTTTCAGTACCCATACAGCACCAATTGCTAATTAAATTTCACACGCTTCTTTAATTGTGATCTCGCTTCCATAAAGATTCGAACAACCGCTGAGATTAATTTCACTTACTAGTTATTACTCCTGGATTTGAGGAACGTACCGATTGCATAAGTATAAGTATCTATTGCAGTAAATATATTGTACATTATACGTATGTAAGGTCTTAAAAGTCATTTGATAAACTCAACTAATGTAAACATGCGAGCATGAAAACTATTGAATGTTTAATATTGTTCACAAATCAGTGGGGTACATCTCGTATACTAAATGCAAACATTTATTGTAAAATACAGCGTAGAACTATTAATTCAAAAGTTTCTTATCGAAATGGGCGATGCTTTGAATCATAAAATGCAGTTTAATAGTAGCCACAAATGAATAATCTTGTTTTCCAATTAGTTGGAAAGACGGTGTCGATATAAGTACGGAACCGCCTTATAATAAAAGGTAAAATGCTGGTTGTCTAGCGTTTTTAATGGGTTCATTTTAAATCACTCACTATAAATATTTCAACAGGTCAATTGAAATGAAAGACGAGTATCTATGGAAGTCAACCGATTAAGCCATGATGCAGAGAGTTGCATAATATACCCGCATAGTTAAAGTATTAAGATAAATTTAATACCTATGATTAACATTGTTAAACACAACCGACACTCTCCAGTAAAAAGTATAACATAGCATAATGAGTTGTAGTTATCGAAAGTGAAAAAAACTTAGAAAATGACTAACGCAACAAGAAACGAACCTCCTGGGAATTCCTGAACATGATAATTAACATAACAGCCGACGCTCGTATTTACCACATATTAATATTATATTAAAACATAAACGTATCCCTTGCTGCATTCAGATATTCGCAGACATTATGACAACTTAAAAATGGATGAGTATACATTGGCAGACGTACTACACCAAGGTTCAACGAATTGTGGTTATGTTAGGGAACAAATGCATATGCTGATAGCACAGTAGCACATTATCGTCACTTGAGTTACATATATTAATATATTTTGGTTGACTTTTAACGTTTTTAACATGATATACCAGTTAATTAAGCATCGTTAATAGACTGATTGACACATCAATTTGTCGCACAGTCAATCACCTACGACTCGTGTTATATTGTACAGGATTAAATGCGCGCTGAATGGTACAGAACATGACACTGGTACAGGGCGGGGTTAAGACTTTGAATTGCTTGTTTGAAGGGCTACGTTGATGATGTGTGGGTACATCCGTTTATATATTTACTGAAAATATGATGGAAAATACCTCCAGATTATTGGTTATTAGCATGAGGTATCGAAAATTATGGTTTCTGAACAAATATGGATCTGATTCAATTAAAATTTCTTCTAACTA